>VZDJ01000116.1:7938767-8421910 GCA_008694505.1 Cyanoderma ruficeps | reverse complement strand
TGGTTTGGTTGGTTGGTTGGTTTTTGTTTTGGGAGAGAAAAAACCAAAAGCCATACAAACCAAACCAAAGGTGTGAGTATTCAGTGGCTGGTTCTCTAAAGACAATTGAATCTAGATGTGAAACACCTCTGAGCTCTCAGTTTAGGATTATGATACTCATGGATGAGACTGTCATTACCAAAGAAACCCAGATTCCTTTTTGTCAGCTTTCTGTGGAAGGCAATTATATTTTCCTGCGGAGGGGAATGTTCTGCAGTAAGATTGAAGAAGTGAAAACTAATCTGAACAAAATAATAATTTTAATGGCCTCAGTTGTAGGTGCATGATAAATTATCTCAGAAATGGAATGCAAATATTAAACAGGTGAGGCTTCTAAAACTCTGAATTCACTGCAGTGAGATACCAGTTAGATAGATGTGATTGAGTAGGAAAGGATATGAGCTGTGCTTGATTTGAGTCTTGGGAGCTGAGATCACTAAAGTGGTGGTTAGTTTTAAGTTACTCTCCAGCCATGTTCCAATGAAGATTGCTGAAAATTTGTTTGAAAGTTTGACTTGGTTGTCAGAATTTAACTTTTGATCGTTGTGAAAGTGGTCTGACAGGAAAGAACCACGGTGAGAAGTGAAAGGTTATCTTGTTGCTTTGATTGTCACATAGCTTTTATATCTCCTGCAAATAATTTGTCTTCCATGATCATTTTGTTGTGCTGAATCATTTGTTCATTGCTATCACAGAGAACTGAGTTTTGTGTTCTGGTTTTCCAGCACTGAATCAACAGAATATGGCAGGTCTGTGCCTCTCAAGCTTGTAAGATTTGTTATGCAAAACTAGAATAACATAAAGAAATTATTCTTACAGTGTTGTTTTTGCTTGTGCTAAAGAAAAACAGAAGCTGGGAAGGACTTCTGGAGGTACCTGCCCTTTCCCTATGGTGGAGGCATAGTGGTAACTTATTAAGCTTGTTCATACAGCTCTGTTGTGAATTTCAATACGAAAAACATTTTCGCTGTCTTGAAGATGGATACTGGGCCTGGAAATTCAGTAAATACTTGCTATTACTGAGTTTGATTATGCTTAAAGCTCAGGATATTCAGCAATGGAGAATTTTCTTTTAATAATTAGTTGAAATGGTTTTAGTCACGTGTTTGGTCTTTCTGTCATTCAGTTTCAGCTTCAGAGTTCTAACTGTCTTATTCTTCACTTTTCAAAATCTTATTAAGAAGGCAACTTTTCTTATATCACAATAACAATAGAAGCTCTTTTTAAAAGAAAAGTAATGCACCTTTGAATTGTATTACTGTCACAATAACCTTTAATGCATGGGACATTGACATGGACAGTCATTTATGCATTGGTGCAGCTAAAGAAACACAGCTTGTCATGCACTGTTGTATTGATGCTCAGCCCACAGTGTCACACAGCCAACAGGCAGTTTTATTGAATTATTGCATGGTACTTGCAAATTAAAAAAACAAACAAACCCAAAACAAACACAGATTTTTCTGGGGGGAACTGTAACTGGAAAACATTTTCAGAATGAAAATTAAATTAAAACATACTGATCATCAGTAATGGAGTGTATTTTTCACTTGTTTGTTTTTCAGTGTGACACATCCTTTGTGACTATTTTAGAATAATTCTAAGCATTGACTTAATAACCTTTGACTATAATGTCTTCCTGTGTTGAATGTAGTATTAAATCCCTTCTGCCCCTTTTCTGTTATGAATTTCATGGATGATGTAATGTATGAGGCCAGTTTGTCTCATTGTGTATCAGAATTGTTCAGTAAGTTCTTTGGATTAGTGAAATCAAATAGTTCTATTCTTATACCTGTCACTATATTGTTTGCTTATTATCAATTCAAAACAGAATTTTCAGAGTGAAATGCAGTAAGTTATCCATTAGGAGTACAAAACCGAAAGCAAACAGCTTTCATGAATCTGGACCTTATGGAAAGGGGAAATCCACAGCAAGGCTGTTGTGAAGGCTCTTGCCTCTCCCTACTTTTTTGCAATGACTCCTTGTAGTGTTTCAATTTCAGTTCTTTGTCAAAGTTTGTGAATTTTATGTTAAGCATTTTCTTGTTATTTTTGATGATTTTAGGTTGGTTTTTTTGAATACCCTGTTTAAGTAAAGCTTCCTCAGTCTAGCACTTGAGAGGAACTTTTCTGTAAACATACAGGCAGCTGAGCTTGGAAGTTTTTTAAACTAAGACAGAAAAAAAGCCTGAAAATAAAACCATATGTTTGTTTTTTTAAAGAAAGGAAAACCATCCCAAAATTTGCCTGGATATTATGCTGTGTACTTGATGAATTATTAACCTTCAAGACTATAATGCCTGCTTCAGCATTGTTAAATTTTATAATGTTAATCTTATGCTGTGAATGTGAATATGCTAAATTTCATATAAAATTTCAGAGGTGGGAAAAAAACTTACAAAACAGAAGCAAGTATGTTTTATGAAAATCATATTTCCACAGTAAATAATTCAGTCTCTTTTATATTGGTTTGTTTTTCATAGCTCCCACAGGCACTGGTCTATGGTGTAAATATACACCTTGTAAATATGCAGGTTATTTTCAGCTGATTTTGTAGGAAATGATTTTTTAGAAAATGAAAGCCTGAACCTGAGGAATAATGTCTTTACTTTTCTCAGTACTTGCAATTATTTCCTTTTCAATGTGATTTTCACCTTTCCTATCCTTTAAATATTCTTTTAAGTCAGCTTGATTAAAATGATTAAAAATGAGAATTCAGACAGGAGTGCTTCAGACAAAGTAGTGTGGGTTTCTTTACTTTTTATCAGTTTTCCTTCTTAGAAATATGCTTGGTCATATAAGGAAACAATGAAATGATAAGCAGACATTTTTTAGAAGATGACTTTTTATGAAGAAAAGGTCTTGTAGGTCAGAAATCACAAAAAAAAGGGTAGCTAAACCACTTAATGTTTTACCTGATGGCTCTATTGAGGATCTAGGCTTAAATAAGCTGTTAGTTCCAATGTTAGGTGTGAAATCTCAATAAGCAGCATATTATTTGATTATTTATTAACAGGTAAAAAGAAAAAACCTGCTTAAAGTTCTTCAGAAGCATGTGAAATCTTCTTACAGGAATAAGAGATGATAGATATAACCTTTAATACCTAAAGGAAAATAATTCACTTCATCAGATAATTATGCCAACAATATCTTGTCATATTTTCCCCAAATTAGTTGCAAACATGGATATAATTTCTTGATAACTGAAGATGAAATCTCTCCTCCTTTGCCTTTTAGAAGTGTAAGTATTATCAGCTGAAGAGATGTATGTGGCTATATTTTGGATTTGGAGCAGGGGATTCTTATTATAAAATGTTGGAGTGGCACTGAGAGTTGAGCACTCTGAGTGTTCAGGAAAGGGTTTTAGATGTGACTTTTTGGTCCGTCCCATGTTTTATACATAATGCACCTTGTGTCCCGCCCTCCTGCGAGCTTTTGCGGGTAGTACTTACTCTTTGGAACTCTGGGTTTTTGCACAGTGAAAAACTAACAGCAGTGAGTGGAATAAAATTAACTCGTCTTGGTCCCAGCATTGTGGGAACAAGTTGTTTCAGAGGATGTAGCAAGTCACCTTTATATTTCTGGCTGTGCGGTTCCATGTCACACAGAGCATTAGGCGTCCTATTCTCTCACTGGTCACATTGACATGTAGATACTATTCAGTGGGGGAATTTGGGTTTGCACATAACCAAAATTATATATCTGTTTTTGTCCTTTTTTGGGGTAGATATGAGTCAGAATCTTCAGAGTTAAGTACACTTTTTAAGTCTTGGAAAGATTTAGCTTGCTGCATATAACATAGAAAATTTTTTTCTCAGGTTGAGGTAGAGAGAAATCTGCTGAATAACGCTCTGTAGGGATTGTTAACCCCTGAGCTTCTTATGTACTGGGATCATAGAAAAAAAAGGTAAATTTGCCTAGTTGTATTTTCCACTGAATTGCTTTGATGCTAGTTTTAATTGCATATGTTGGAGACATCACTTGACATTGGAAAAACTGATGTTTCAGTCACAGCGTAATACTGTCTTAAGTTTATTGGTGGATTCCTGTGTGGCAAAGCTTGACAAAGAGTTTATTCTTCAATTTATTCTTAGAGATTTTTATTTCTATCAGCTTATTGAATTGTGATAGATGATTTTTGGGGATAGCAGAGCACTTCTGCCTTGCACATCAGGATGATGATTGTCAGGGTTATTTTTGACCTTTGCAACACATCGGTGTTGTAGGATGTAACTTGATTTTTTTAGTTCAGGAAATTGCATACACTAGTATTTTTTTAGGTGACGAAATTAAGTATTCAATGTTAGTGTAACGTTAGAAATAGCTTCAACCAATTTTTTCTTTATGTTTGCATTTCATCTTATGTCCAGCTCATACATTCTTCTTGTCTTGCTAGGTCTAAGCATGATGTATTTGTGGATAGGGAATGTATGTGAAGTACGTTACTGGAGAACCAACGAGAGTGACTTCTGGTATTTCCTGAAACAAAAGGTGTAAAACTTTTCTACTACTGTGCTTTTCCAATAGATGTGCTAATATTGCTGTCATGTGAAGAGTAGTTGTAAAAAGTAGGTTTCTATTGCACTTGCACAAGCAACATTAATCCTGGCGTTTGTAATTGGTGAGGGTTTTTGAAATTTATTTTATTTTGCAGCCTCTTATAGAATGTCTCTTTATGTGCATTCTGTCTGTATGTATATTATCTAGATGGACGGATACAGGTAAAATTAATGAACACAACTGTAAACAGTAATAATTCACTTTGATGACAGTTTTAGCAGGGTATAATTCAAATTCTTTTTCCACCTCGAGCAATTCTTCAAAACTGAGGGCTAGTGTTTTCTCTGAAAACAAAGTCTTCAATAACCACCACAAGATCTTAGAGAAAATCACATGGGATATTGCTGGAGGGCAGGAATGAAATTCAAACATGACACCAATATATGACAAGTAACAGAACTGTAGAGTAAATAAAGGAGTCATAACAAGCTCTCTGTCTCAGGAATAATTATTGAATAATTTCTGATAGCATGAGAAAGGCATGTGTTTGTTAATATGATGCTGAACAAATATGAAACAAAATATAAAACCTAAAAACCTTGTGAGCTCCACAGACACATGATGAAATAAGGATTCAATTTGAGTTTCTGACTGAAGAGTTTTTCAGCTTGAATATATCTCCCAGGGTGTGGAGAGTGCATAAGTAATGTTCTCAGTTTCCTTGGTGAAAAGATTTATATGTCTGCAAAAGTTTATTTTTATTTATTATTTGCTTTATTTAGATAATTGTGACTCCTTAAAAGCCTTTCCTTGCCCTAGCCCTATACAGATTATTTCATTTCTATATTCACATAGTATAGTCCTACAAACTGTCTTATTATCCTGATATTTGTGATTCTGCAGTAATGTCAGCAGCACTTCAGTCTTCAGCACAAGGGATGACTGAAGCAAAATAATACAAAATGTAGCTATTGTGCTTGGAAGGCATATTGAACAAAGTATGCCTAACTGGAATAAAATAGTTTTGGAAAGTTTTTCTGGCTGTCAAACCCATTGTCAGAACTATTGAAATATACAATTTCAGCCCATTATTATTTTTTCTCTGAGCTTATTTGATAGCCTGCAGTATATGTGACATTCTAGAAGAAAAAACCTGCATGGTTTTGACATTTGGTAACTCATGTAGTTTAATTTTGCTAATTCTGAACTCTTCCTTTAATTCTTCATTTCACTAAATTATGAGATGTTCCAGAGCCAAGCCATCTGGCTTCTATAAAAGCCACAGAAAGATCAAGGACATCTCCAACTGATTTTATTGTCCAGAACGCCTCATGAGCCTTTAAAGGGAATAGTGGGGGTGGGACGAAAGTTTGGGAGTTTTTTAGCTTAAAGTGCTCTTACTGATGGCCTTAGAAGTGAAGTCAGCTTTCTACACTGTTTTTCATAAACCTTTTATGATTACAAGAGAGTAAACAAGGTAAAGGTTCACTATGTTTCTCACTGAATAAAAAGGATATTCTCAAAATTTGATACACAGTTTTAAGATGTTCTTCATGAACTCCATGTGATATTCATACTAAAGTCACTTTGAATTGAAATATCCCAGTCTTTAATAACTTGAAATAAAAGATAAACAGAAAATATCTCTCTTGAGGTTTAAATACAAATGGTGCCCAGCTAAGACTTTTTTCCTTGTTATTAAGAGAAGGTGTTTATACCTTGTGTCTGCAAAGGTAAATTGAGATAAAAAATGTTCCTCATCTGTATAAAAGACAAAATGTGTGAAGAATTTTTAGCAGTCTGCGGAACTCTGCGGTAATTGACAGTATTGTTGCATTTAAAACCATGGCTTATTACAAGTGCATTATAAGTGGCTAAGTTAGCTTACTCTCTAGTCTCAATTTTTTTTACAGTAAAATTCAGCAGAGAGCAGCCAGCAAAGAACAGCTGGGATATTGATGGCTGTTCTCCACAGCATTTTGCAACTGTGTAGAAAGCTACTATTTGTGAATTGGAAAATTACTTCTATTGTAATAACAGTAAAAACCAAAATTCTCTGTGTAAAAGAATAGGAATAATACAGGTACATCTTTGGTACTTTTTGCAAGGTGCCCAAAATGCTGATCTCATACTTAGGAACTTCTTTCTCTCAAGACTAGATGAAGGCTTGTTCCCTTGAGTCAATGAACTAGAAGAATATGGTCATAAATCTCAATAGAAAGATCACAACTATAAATCATCAGTTTCATTCATAATATGAACCCTTTGCTTTTGTACTTCTTTGAAATGTCTGCACGCCCTGTCTGCGCTGTGACATCTTGATACAGCTGATAAATATGGAGAGCTCTGTGACCCTGACTGTCTGGAAGCCAGGGCATGGCCTCATGTCAGGTGCCTTCAAGGTTTGATTGCACAAGATACTCCTTAAATGATTTTAATACTTGTTAAGCATTATTGACTTGATCCATGTATTTCCAGTTACAACTATTAATGTAAAAAAATACAGCACATCTTCCAGATGAGGTGGGGAAGTGGGCCAGTGCTGGTGACAGTGTTACGCATGTGTGCACTTTTCAGTAGCAGCCTTCAAGATGCCCATAGTGGCAAGTCTTCACCAAAATGAGGTCATTAGAGTGACTGGGAAGTGTACAAATTGTCCTCATTGCACCAAGAGACTAGCCTAGCTCTTGTGTTCTGGCCAGAACTTGATCCAGGATTCTCAGGTAGATTTGACATCAGTTTTCAGCTCCAAGACTGTCTGTACAGTAAAAAATGCCAATCTCTTCCAAGTTCTGTAGGCTTCAATGCATTACCTGCCTGAACAGGAATAAGTTTTTTTTTTTTTTCTAGAAGTAGCTTTGTAGACATGTTGAGTGAAGAAGTAGAACAATGAGACAGTGAGCAGTTTCACTCCAGTGTTCTGATCACCACAGCAACAGAATAAATTGCATAAGGACAAGAGTTCTTTCATCTCATTATTAGGTAAATTCAGAACATTTTATTTCTGCAGCATAACCTTCTATTCTGCATTACACACCAATAGAGAAATGCAAAGTATGGATACACTGATACATGCAGTACATGAATAAGGCATAGTAGAAAAATATAACAGATAGAAGGGAGTGGGCAGTTTTACCACCCACCACCCAGAACTATGAATCTGTCTGGCATTATCACTGGTTAAAAGAGATCTCTGCTGTGGCTTAATTGCACATAATTTGGCTGACAGTTGAAATACAAACCTAAACAGTCACTCAGCTGAAGATACACAAAATTAAGTATTTCATGTGATGCTCAACCCCTTCAATCTTTATTAATAACTTAATTACGTTAATTACACTATGGTTTAAAGCATTGCTAGCAAAAGAGGGGGAAAAATGATAGACTCTCCTAAGTAATGGGTTGCACACAATTCTGTTAGAATTAAGACTAGTAGCAATATGCAAAGTAGCAGTAATTTGTAAATATATACTTCACAGTTTATAATTCCTCTTGTTCCACCCTATAATTGCTATCTTTAGCCAACTCCAGCAGACGTAATTCTGGAGGTCAATCCAAGTGTTGCAGGAGTTATGAATATAAGGCTATTCTCAGGCTGAGAAGATCTCTGAATAATGGTAGTTCCATTACATTTCTAGACCTTTGTGTTTGTTGCTGCTGTTCAGAAGGTTTTTTTGACCCAATCTTAAGTAACCATCTGTAGCACTAAAGTAAACTGAGTTTTCCTTATTCTGTTCCATTCCATGATGCAACAAAATTGTCTTGCACTGAGGTGCTGAAGCCTTTATATATCAACTCAGATCTAAAGAGTGTGCTATATCCATGTGGTGGATCAATGTTTACTGGCCTTTAGCCTCTTTTAAAGGTAATGCTTTCTTTTCCATTTAACTACAGAACTTATTTGAATCCTTGTAATGAAATATTTTGGAATATTTTGGAATATGGAATATTTTTGTCTTAAGTAGGAAAAGCAAATTTTTTCTGAGTTGTTAGCTGTTAAAATCAAAGGGATGGAAGCTTTTTAGTGGTGAAGTTATAGTTTGAATATTTGGTTAAGCATCTTTTCTAATCAGACTAGAATTTGTTTCTTAAGTCAGGTTTATCCCTTTCAAGTTACTCTTTTAAACTGAATTATTCTGATGATTGCAAATACATATTCCAAAAAGAATATTCCTGGAAACTTTTGTAAATTATTTCAAGATGTAAAATTATTGCAATTTTTTCTATTGTCTTCAGAATGAAGTTTGCTCTTTTTAAAATTTATAACCAAGCAGAATTGACAGGGGAAACATTACTTTATCTGTTGTCTGGAACTGACAGACAATTCCAGAGATCCTGTTAATTGTTACATTTTAAAATGCAGAGATACAACGAAATGGAAAGGTGTTTAAAGCATTCAGATTTGGCTACCTTGAGGATTCATTCAAAGTTAGGGAGTCAGTTCCATTTGCAGTTTGTCAAGGATTTTGGTGCTTTGTCATTCCATGCTACATCACTGAGTGTGTCTGTGTGTGCCCAGAGACATCCATAACTCAATCACCACAGTGCCTGCCTCAAGGGTTTTGAGTATTGTTCTACTTCCCAGATAAAGTTGCTGAGTAGCTCTATGGTTTATACTGCATGAGCTACAGGAAGGTGCTTTTCCTGTTCTTGCCATGATAAATTATGAAAGTGTCCATTGTAGTCACTTTATTACCATTCTTTCTTTTACTCCAGTCACCTGTCATCTGCCTTTACCATTGAGATCAGTGATTTGATGCTTAGTCTTTGAAGATTCCCCAGATGTGATATTTTTATAGTCTTTAATCCTTGTGAACTTTTGAATGCCTAGTTAAAAAGCTGTCAGGAGTGATGAATATCTGCAGAGATGTCTCCATATTGTCACAGTGGTGATTCCACATGCCTTCAAAATTAGAATGGAAGTATTTTGCTAATTCGTTAAAACATGCTATCCAAGGTTGCATATTTGGGATGGAAGAAACCAAAGGCATGTAACATAGAATACTTATTTGTCTAGCAGTATTTCAGTGGGGATGGCAAGAAATAAAGGGTTGTTCTTTGCTCAGTTGTGCCCGCAGACTCTAGATCTCATTTTCCTAGATTTTAATTCAAGTACCCTTTATAAATTTATTTCTAAACTGAAAAATGCAAAGATTATTGTTAATTTGATCCCAAGTACTACAGCATTACCTTTATACTTTTATTGAATTCTGATTAATACAAACAAAATTTTTAATTTTAGTTTCATTTTAGAAACTCTTTCGTTAGCCTTTGCTTGTCTCAGTCTGGGAAGAGCATAGGGGTGAATACAGAATGACAGAATGGGTCAGGTTGGAAGGGGCCACAGAGAGACACGTGGCCCCACCTCCCTGCTCAAGCAGGGTCATCCCAGAGCACATGGTACAGGATTGCATCCAGGCAGTTCTTTAATATCTCCAGTGAGGGAGAGGGTGAATGAAATAAATTGATTTGTTAATTGTTCTGCCTGGTGAATGGTGCTACAATACATACTGTAGGCTCTGTGGGAGGTATCTCTTCAAGTCTCTTCATGATATATTCTTGAAATTCATTGAAGTTGCTTTAGTATTGTTATTTTTGTAACACAGGAGAAAGGGGAAAACACTGGGAAACTTGAATTTTGAGGTTGTCAGTTTTGATTAAGAGTCCATAATCTTTTCTTTTCTTTTTAATAAACTTAGTGCCCAGCTTAGAACTCCAGGCATAAAATTCCCAAAGACAGTTCTTTTTGCACTGCTTTTGCACAGTCTTAGTCTTTATTACTTTTAATCAAAGGGTACAGAGTTACTGTTTCCTGAAGAGGATTGCATAAGAACAATTTATACTGAATTATGAGCGAAAGGACTTGTATAAGTTCTGTGATTATATTCATTCCTTTTTGTAAAATTGTCTTGATGCTGTAATGATACAGATAAATAAAGGGTAATAAATATAAAATATAGCTGAATGTAACTATTTTATTATAGAATGCTGTTTCTTTTACTTGAATTCTACTTTGATGCAAAGGCATCTGATTTTGAACTTTGCAAGATATTCAGAATGCAGTTAGACCACTATTTGGTGTATTAATGAATTTGTAAATCCAAATGAATTACAGTTGAGAGTAAGTCACTATATAAATCTGCATTATGGCTGGTTGTTAAAGAAAAGCAGTATGAAAATGATATTATCAGAAAATATCATTGCAATATAAGCTTTCTCAGTTTCTTCCTAACTTCTTGATCCTTCCTGAACCTCTGTGTATTTTTCTCTAACACTGAAGAATAGTGGAGCAGTTGATGTTCAGGTGTGCCTGTGGTTGGATCAGACCTGTTTGTCCAGCCCTGGAAGAGCACCTATGTTCGAAGGGGATTCTGCTATTGTAATATTTGGTGAATAGGATTTCACTGGGAACTGATCTGTGTGGATTGAGAAATAGGGTCCTTTTGCACACTGTTTTTAATGGAGTGGAAAATTACATTTGCTATTGCAAGAACAGCCCCATTAGTGGGAAAGCAGATTCTCTTGCAGAGAGCTGGAATGCACCTCAGGCAGTGTCAGGGTGACAGTCCAAATAATGGGAGTTTGGAATGAACAGGGAGATTCTGAAATGAAAAAATGCTTCTCTTCATACATTGTGGTTCCTTCATAAACTTATTGCTATATAAGGAAGAGTTTGATTTAAAACAGCATGAAACTAAAAAACCCCACACATTTAAGCAACTGTTTGTAACTTGTTTTGAGGATGAAGCTTACTGTTGTGAAAAGGAAATGCAGTGATTTTATTCTTAGACCATTATCTAAACCAATCTGAAGCTACTAATGTTAACTGGGATGCTAAACTGTTTTGTTAGAGGTTTTTTGGTTATGCTTTTAAATAACACTGCGAGTGTTGCCAGTTATATCTTAACCATATGGCATTGAGTAAAAGATCTTCTGTATAAGTGTAAGCATTGAAGACAGGTTGTAGCTATCCGTGACCTACCCTAACACCTTTTCTTAGTGAAACTGTTTTAATCTTACTCTGGTAATGAATAATTAACTTCTGAATAAGTATATAAAATTAGTGGTGTCACTTTTATTTTAAAGCACTTACAAGACTCTGACAATGAAGATAAATTTCAAATGCTAATGGTTCAAAGAGTAAAAAAAATTTCTATTCTCTTGATGCTTAAAACCCCCAGATAACAACAACAAACCAGCAAAACAACAACAATAGTAATAATGCAATTATATTTAATAGAACTGTTAATGACTGTGAAGTACATAATATCAAGAACACAGGGGACTGCAACTCACTGTAATTCTGTAAATGTCTTGGGATCTAGAAGGGTTCTGGTAGAGCTAGGCTGCACTCTAGAATGATGGTCAAACTTGAATTTATTTAAAATTTGCTATGTCTCTATTGTACCCTTAATGATTGAAATAAAAAAAAAAATTAAAAAGTAAAAAAAAAAAAGGAAGTAGTTTATGATGGATTTTTTTCTGCAAAGTCCACTACAAAGGACTGTGAAGTAGCTCTGTGGTACAGACCAGGAGTTTCAAGAGAATAAAAGCTCTTAGGTATTATTGTAATTTTTCTTTCACAGCTACCTGCTGAGTTTATAGTCATTAGCTTCTCTAGGAACTGATCTAAATGGTAACATTCAGATTGACATTTGATTGAAATAAATGCTCAAAGACTGTTAGAAATAATTAAGCTTATCAGCCTCAGTGATTCACAGATCCCTGGCCATTTAGACTGAAATATCTGTCAGGGTTTTCTTATGAATTCCTTGTTTTGTGACAGAATTTCTCTGTAGAGCATCTTATTACCACAGTAATTTCTGTTGGCATTTTTCTCATTAGTATTATTATGTGATTATTGTGTGCTTGGACATAAAGCTTACCTTAAATTTTTCAGGTAAGAAATATCAATCATTAGCAAATTAACAAAATTTTCAAGGCCAGTATTTTTATCTGTGCAGAAGAGAAGTCTACATAAAGGAATTAAGTTGCAGATTTTCAATTCAACTGAAAAGGTAGGGATCAGACATTAGGTGGAGTGAATTGACAGAGGATGGATTTTGGGTGATGTCACCAAAAAAGAGAGATACTTGTGCTTCATGCCCATTGGAGGAATGACTTGATTTTTGTTTTGTTGATTTTTTTCCGCCCCCCTCATCTGCAGCATCCTTCTGACCTGTCTTTGTCTCAGTAATGGTACAATCTAACCTACAGCTTAAAATTTTAATAGGTTTCCCATTCTAACACAGGTGTGAGGGAATTGAAACCCATGGGTAATCAGTATTTGTAGTTAATATGAGTCCATCCTTCTTGTCTTCCTCATGAGTGACACTTAGATATGTTGGCTTCTATCCTTACAGATAAAAGGAGATTCTTAGCGTCTTCTGATTTGTATGTTTCTGATAAAATAATTTTGATTATCAGGGCAAATTACCTGTGCGTTGTGTTTCCACTGAGTTTATTTCAGCAGCTATCCTAAAGCCTGGTTTGTGCAGGAGAGTCTCCAGTTTGTATCACTGAGCAAAGACCAAGGCTGCTGTGGTCCAGATGAGATTTATGCTTTGATAAGTCAGGATAATTGGGATAAAAATGCAGTAAGTAAACAGGGCCTGATGCCCAAGCCTTGTGAAATGCCAGGTGGGAGATTTTCTGAGTGAAACTACGATGTGTTTTGACAGTGTGAGTTAGTGAGTGGCTCTGGGCCCATTAAGAAAACTCTAACAGTTCATGACGGACAGAGGCACAGCAAATTTTAGTCTTTGTTGGAACATAATCAGTTTTTTGAGCTAAGATGATCTTTATCAAAGGGGAATGTCCACAGCTGCTCAGTGCAGGTCCCTATACTGAAAAGTAGTAGACTAGAGCTGCAATTGAAATGCTAAAACAATCTTGTTAGGGATAAACTTTTCTTTTTTCAAATATTTCTTCAAAAATGAGAAAACTTGAGAACTTTTAATTGAAATGATGAATCCTGGTTTTATTTTGTCTGATAAGAAGTGCAAACTGCATGGAGTGAAATAAATACGTGTTAGGGGATGACACCATCTTGGCATTTGTGCACATTTTTTTATAAATATATTCTTTAACTTACCTGCCTTGAAATACTTTTAATATAATTAAAAGCACAGAATGAGTGCCAGACCTGTCACTTCCAACAACAAAGTGCTGAAATTTCCAGTGAAACTGAGAGATCCATCTCCCACACATTGTAATGAATAGGTTCATAAAAGGAAAATAGTTTAATTACATTTTACTTCATGGATTGTTAATAGGCTGGAGTATCTAAATTGAATAATGTGATTCTGGTAATAATTATGTGTAAATGAACTTGTTTAAATGATATTTTACAGCTTCTTTATAAAATTACAGCTAGAGGCAATCCAGTGATAGACAGACAAAGGCCATGCAAAAATTATCATAAACTATTAGCTTGTTTGCAAAGGGTTTTATGTTAATCTTTTAGTACTTAAAGCACTCTGCAATTAACATATCACGGGGAGCTGCCTCGCAGCAAAGGCATGCAAATTAAAGTGCTCAGATAAAAAGCCATTCACATAAAAAAATCAAAGAAAGGGTGGCATAGCACTGAAAGGGTACTGGTTTTATATTTGAGATTAAGGAGGTGTAATGATTGTGTTATCTAACTAGAGTTGTAATTAAAGCTTTTCTCCTGCAGACATGACAATAGATACAGCATTGATTTCGGTGTTTTAATTGTGAAAGTCATTTTATTTCAGGGCAGAAGATATGAATAGCCTAAATCAAAGGGCTAGAAGATTGCTTTGTTGATAGTACTTGTTCAACAGCTGCCTTGTTGCTTAATACACAAATGGGGAGAATAGTGAAAGAGATCCTGGGAGGTGCTCCTTATTGTAATTCTCCTGCTGGTTTCCTTTCCTTTCATGAAAAAGGCAAGGATCTGTGTACTGATTGTAAACAAGCAATCTTTTCATACATCACCAGTGGTTTTCCTCCTTTGGTTTCCTCTGAACAAAAGAAGTCATAAAAACCTTGAACTAACTTTTACTACTGCTCTTTTCAAACTACAAAAGTTTTTGTAATAAAACCATCATCTGGTCTCAGAGATATCACACTTTTAGTGGGGAACAAAAAGTCTCCATGTGGCTGTAATTCCTGTTATCAGAAATGCCACTGTAACAAAAGAGATGTGCTGTGGGGAATTGAATGTTGGATTTTATTTACATTATGTTTGTGGCTGTATAGTGTTAGATTGGGAAGGGGTGACTTTTTCTTTCTATTTTTTTTTCTCCTCAATCACTATAGTAACAGAATAGAAAATGAATAATCAGAATAAATACATCTGGCTAGATTCTCAGCTGGCACATGTAGCTGTCTGGTGTTCTCATTCTAGCAGGGAGTTGCATCCTAGGAATGGGCAAGGCCCAGGGGCCGATTTGAGAATGAACTAAACTCAAACACAGAAGGATGATTTCTTGATCAATTTGAAAAAGACATGTATCAATATAGTGTATTTCCTGCCACTGAAAGAGTTAACTCAATATGACAAATCAGTATACCTTGTTTCCTTTCTGGTGTGGAATTAACCAAATGTGTAACTACATGCATGTAAGAGGAATTGCATAATTTTCATGGTACCAGTATACTTGGAATAACTACAGTCTTTCTATTGTAGACAAGGTCCAAGTACTTATTGTATGTTTTCTCTTTCCTTAACAGAACACAAATTATTGGTTGCAGAGGGGAACATTGTAACCAAGGATGAGGAGAAGGCTGGGGTATTTAATGCTTTCTTTGCCTCAGCCTGCTACAGAAACACTGGTTATCCTCAGAACAACCAGGCCCCTGAGCTGGCAGAGAGGGATGAGCAGCAGAATAGCCTCCTGTAGTTCACAGGGAGGTCCTGAGTGACCTGCTGAGCTGCTTAGACAGAGGTCTGTGGGGCTGAATGGGATCCACCCAAGGGTACCGAAGGAGCTGGTGGAAGAGCTCACCAAGCCATCATGTATCATCAGTCCTGGCTAACCAGGGAGAGGCCAGATGACTGGAGGTTGGCCATTGTGATGCCTATGTACAGGAAGGGTCAGAAGGAGGATTCTAGGAACTATAGGTCTGTCACCCTCACCCTGGTGCAAGGGAGGGTTATGGAACAACTAATTTTGAGTGCCATCACTCAGCACATAGAGCACTACCAGGCTATCAGGCTCAGCCAACATTTGTTTAGGAAAGGCAGGTGCTGCATGGCCAACCTGATCTCCTATGACCAGGTAACCTGCCTAGTGGGTAAGGGAACACCTGTGGTTGTTGTCCACCTGGACTTTAGCAAACCCTTTGACACTGTTTCTCACAGCTTTCTCCTGGAGAAACAGGCAACCCATAGCTTGGACAGGTGCACTGTTCACTGGGTTAAAAGCTGTCTGGATGTCCGGGCTCAGAGTGAGATGGCGAAGGATGCCACATCCATCTGCTGGTCAGTAACTGGAGTGGGTCCCCAGGGCTCAGTACTGGGGTCAATCCTGTTTAATATCTTTATCAAAGATATGGGCAAGAGGATCAAGTGCACCCTCAATAATGATCTTGTGCTGATCTGCTGGGGAAGGCTCTACAGAGATATCTGGGGGGCTGGATCAGTGGGCTGACATCATTTGTTTGAGGTTCAATAGGGCTGAATGCTGGGTCCTGCCCTTGTGTCATAACAGCCCCCTGACAGCACTACGGCTGGGGGCAGAGTGGCTGGAAAGTGTCCCAGTGGAAAAGGACCTGGCAGTTCTGGCCAAGAGCAGCTGAACATGAGCCAGTGTGTGCCCAGGTGGCCAAGAAGGCCAATGGCATCCTGGCCTGTATCAAAAACAGTGTGGCCAGCAGGACCAGGGCAGTGATTGTCCTCTTGTACTGGGCATTGCTGAGGCTGCACCTCAAGTACTGTGTCCAGTTTTGGACCTCTGGCATGAAGAAAGACATTGAGGTGCTGAAGTGCATCCAGAGAAGGGCAGTGGAGGGGGTGGAAGGCCTAGAGTGTTAGTTTTCTAAGGAGCGACTGAAGGAACTAGAGTTGTTTAGCCTGAAGAAAAGGAGGCTTAGGTAAGACCACTCTCTACAACTACCTGAAAGGAGGATGCAGCAAGATGGGGGTTGGCCTCTTCTCCCAGGCAATCAGTGACAGGACATGAGGACATAGCCTCAAGCTGTGCCAGGGGAGGTTCTGGTTGGATATTGGGAAGGATTTTTTTTTCATTGTAAGGTTGGTTGAGCATTTGAACGAGCTGCCCAGGGAGGTAGTGGAGACACCATCTCTGGAAATGTTCAAGAAATCACTGCATGTGACAGTTAGTGCTATGGTTTAGTTGCCATGGTGGTGTTTGATCAAAGGTTGGACTCAATCCTGGAGGCTGTTTCCAGCCCCATGAAAATAGGGGTTGATGCAGGTTCTTACATAATAAGAGCTAGCCTAAATTCCCTTGGAGCCTGAGAGACTCAAACACACTGAAATAAGCTTGTCTTTCTGCCAGTAGACCTTCACATTTCCTAATTTGGGATTAATGTAGGAGCCAGTATGTCCCAAGA
This sequence comes from Cyanoderma ruficeps, assembly GCA_008694505.1. Classification (NCBI taxonomy): domain Eukaryota; kingdom Metazoa; phylum Chordata; class Aves; order Passeriformes; family Timaliidae; genus Cyanoderma; species Cyanoderma ruficeps. Next base: position 8,404,825 of record VZDJ01000116.1, on the reverse strand, counting down.
GAAACAATTCTCTTGTAATTCTAAGCAGTATAGACTGGTGACACTTCGAGAGTGCACTCCATTTCTGGTCCCCACCCTTGTTGTTGCTGGGGTATTAATTAAATTTGCTTTTTTCTCTTATAATTTTCGCAGCTCTCCATGGAACTGGCTGAAACTATCTAAGAAATTGCTTTCCTCCTGCTGTAGTGACAGATCCCCTTGACAGCTACGTTTCACAGGAACTATGAAACTGTCAGCCTTGAGGATGATGTTTTGAGAGAACAGACTGAGCTTTCTCAGCAGCTGGCTCAAGGCTGTAGAGCCTAGTTCTGGAGGAGGACAGAACAACCACAAATCTCGTTTTCTTCTTGCTTTGTGTAAAATTTGCTCATTGAAGTGATGTTATCCATAGACAGTGGAGAAATGATGATAAAAGCAAAAGGCAGAAGAGACTGCAGGCAGGAATAGTTCCTGGGGAAAGTGAAGAGACAAGACCATCTGACAATTCATGTAATAGGGTGGTAATCGCCTTTGTTCAAATAAGACTGAGGAACATGCCTTGCTTCTTTTGGAAACAAAAATGTTATATAGATGGGCTGGGATTTCTAGCTTGACTTTTAAGCCAAGGGCTTTAAGAAATTCCATCTGTATGTGGTGCCATAGCTAAGATAGCATAGGTTCATGAACATTTAAGAATACAGTGTCCTTATTTATTTATATTTGTGTATGTATAGATTGTTGAAATTCATCTGTGAGTGCTACTGTTAATTGAAAAAAAGCTTTTGGGATGATTCTGTCTTTACTTTAAGTCCAGTCCTGAGTGGAAAAATTGTTCCGCTACATTTCCATGAGCTTAACTACTACCCCTTTGTACCTCCAAATGGTTAATGAAATGGCTACTTGCTTGAAATACTTAGAAAAAGTCTGAGGAGAAGTAAAATCTCTTGTGGATATTTTGCAGTATGTTGTGTACAAATTTCCAGTGTGGTTTTTTGGAAAGCAGAGTGTTTTGTAATGGTTATATAGACTTTATTGAATCTTACTGAGGTTTAATCTTTACTCTTACAAGTTCCCATATTTGCAGGTTTTTAGCTATCTAATTACATATGACTTTAAGGTAGTATACTATTTTACTGAATCTCAATTCAGTAGGAAAAATCAGGCTGAAGGTAAAGATAAATCCGAATAGGTTGTGTTATATTTATATGTAGCCCTTTGTGGCTGTTTCCAGTATTTAAGCAAGGAAGTTTACAGGATAACACTGCGTAAGACGGCACACCAGGTAGAATAAAAGCATTTTAGGAAACTTCTTGTGTTTGAATAATTGGTGTAAGTTCTTCATATAAAATAAGAATAATTGAAAAATGTATTCCTTGTTTATTTTCAAGAGACCATTTCTAATATAACTCCAACCAGAAATGTACATGATCTGCTTGGTACTTTGTAGCACAAGGAGGTTTTGGAAGCTAAAAGCCTTAGGCTCTCAAGAACTGTACTGAGAATTAGAAACCACCTAGTAGCTTGAGTCTGCCACTGGACTTAGACTTCTGAGGAAAGGCAAAGGTTTTACGGTGCTTCTTATTAGGATTACTTGTTTATGGTAATTTTACAGTTACAGGCACAGACACACATTTTTCAGGCCTTCCGAGAGCAATCTCCTTTTGTCTAAGTGGCAAAGTTCTAGTCAAGTAATACTGTTTGCTTGTAACTTTTTCCTTTGGATTTATCCCAGTCTTGAATGCTCATTACATTTCACCAGGAATCTAAGATCTGATCCTTTTCAGACACTATTTCTCTTCTAAGGTCTTTGCTGATCTTCCCTGGAGATACAGCTCTCCTTTTGGGTTAGTTGTTTCTGAGCTGAACCAAACTCTTCTGTGGAAGTGTATTCCTCTGTTATGTTCCCCTGATCAAATTCTCTATGGTTTTGGTAGTGTCTTTAGTGGAACATATTGAATTCACTCCCAGATGTCTCAGGCTTAGCGGTTTTTTTCAAAGACAGAATCAATTTGCTCTTAAATTATCTAATGAGGAATTCTGCTGCTGAAGACACAAGTACTTTACTGGGACTGAAGCTGATCTGCTGAGGATTCTTTATTCCTAATAACTGATGGGAAGAGCACATATTCAGTGCTTTGGTCAGTGGCCATCTGTTCCTGTGCTCAATGCTTGCTTATTATTGTCATGTCACTGCTCTGAGTTCTGAAACTCTCACATTAATATATAGACTTTGTAAGTGTGCATTTAGTAATAGCTATCTTCCAAGTTATTGTAGGGAAAAAATAATGGTTGAATAAAATAGCCACGGTCATCTTTAGGAGTGGTTAAAGATGTAGGATAAGACAGTGGAAGATTAGTATAATTCCAGTCCATTCAGTGTTGCAGAAAGAATATGAATTCCTTAGAGGTTATGAAATTCCTGCATCATTGAACATTTCAGTTTATGTGGATCAAGTCATATGCCATATATCTCCCATATCAGGGACACTGGAAGGTCATCATCCATAATGACTCCTATTTCATTGCTTTACCTACAGAAATCAGCACAGCTAAACCCACACATTAGAACACCTTTAACTTCAGAAAGCTGCAGTGGAATTAAAAAAAAAACACAAATGGGAGGAGTGGGAGAAGGGGGCTATGATCTTAAGTTATTGATTCACTAGATTTGGGGAAACTCCTTTCTAAGTTTTAGGTTTGTGCTGAAGCTCTGGCTGTGTCACGGGTCTGGATTAGACATTTGCTCATAGACTAACTTCAAGTTGACTGCATTTCTGGAGTACATCAGGTGCTCTCTTGCAAGATCTGGCCCTATGAGATCTTACTGATAATTTCCATTTTAGGTTTGAGCACTTTTAGCTCACTGTACATTAGAGCATCCTATGGAAAGAATTCTTCAGTGTGAGAACTGGGAACTATGAGCTCAGAGGATTTGGAGCACGAGATCCTGAAGCAGCAGGCCTTTGGTTTTCTGTCCAAGTTTTGCTTGACATTTCTGAGCTTTGCAGAGTGTCAATTTAGGGATATGTTTTAAAAAATATTTTCCTGAATGGCTTGTTGACTACCATGTATTACCATGGACTATTCATTTATTTTACAAGAACTTAGAATGTCAGAAATAAAAGATAATTCAGGGTTACTAATGGACATTTTATGTAGTACTGACATGGGGATTTGTTATCTAGCAGCAAAAGCGAGTGCTGACTTCATTAAATTGGAGGAAAAAAAAGCCCACCCAAAGAAACAAAGAAAAAAAAATCCTGTACTGCATTTATCACTTCTACTCCTATTTCTTAGTGCTGGTGAGTTTTTATTATGCACAGCATTTTTATTTTTGTGGTGTCTGTGTCCATGAAGCAATGCTACGATAACAGAAGTTCATAGACAAAAATGACCCTTTTAAAAATATTTGATTGGAAAGTCATTTTTCCTCCTGTGCATTGTGGATTATGTAGTCAAAACCATAGAAATAATGCAGTCAAGACTTCTAATGGATTACATGATTTTTACAGTATTCTGTAAATTTCAGTCCTGGTTTCTATCTTCAAAAAATTTATAAAGTCATTTTCCAGTTTTTTCTTATGTTAATCTCTCTAGGACATGAATACTACTGCCTAGTGTTTTAAAAAAGGCTGATCTCTTTGGTGCAGGAAATGGAAAATATTGCTAAAAAGCAGCTTTAAAATTTCTCCCAAAAAGTCTGAAATTGAAGGCAGGAGCTATGACAAATAATAGGAGTGACTCGAGTGATACTGGTTGGGAAAAGAATTTCCCAAGGACTGACCAGGCATTGACTTATAGAGTGTTCCAGATATGAGAGCATGCAGTCATGCAGATGGTAGACTCATCACAAACCTGCATTTGAAAATAGAAATAGTCACTATCTCTTTCCTTCAAAGCAACATTGAAAATTCTTTGTTCAAAGCATATGTTTATTCAATACGAATGTCTTTGGTGACTCAGTTGTCATTAGTCAAGCTAGAGAGTTCCTGAAAAAACTAGTCTTACCTTCAAGAGATTGTTTCCAGGGCAAGACAAATATGAGGTATGTTCAGGCACAAGCTCTATAGCTGAAAATAGGTGGTCACTAAGAATGGATTATTTTATGCATTAGGAAAGAGTAACAATCTGAAAAGAATACTCTCTAAAATTAATCTTATTTTTTATGATATATAGATTATGTATCACATATTCTAGCCATGAGCAGACAGGTTTTTTTGTGATTCCTTGGAATTCTTTTCTTGTAGTCTGTATTTGTCCTGCTACATTCCACGTGGACTGATGTATTTTTCCAGTCAGAGTAGTCATTTCTTTTTTTGCAAGTAGTTGGGGTTTAGAGGGTTTTTTGTGGGTTGGTTGGTTTGTTTCCCTTTTCTTGTAGGCTATATGTGTATTTACACAACACACAGATATTGAAGGACAGCAGAAAATGGTCTTTGTTGTCAAAACGAGAGTATATTCCTGGGTCAATTCAAGTTATGTCAGGCAGGTGTCTGCCCTTGGCATTGGGTCATGCTCTGTACCAGATTTCAAACAGGTGTTTTTCCTTCACTTGGTCTTTTCTGAGTCTTCTGTGGGATTTCAGTTATTTCATGTTATTGCATGTTATTTCAGTTTCCAGAAACCTCAGGCAAGCTGTAGAGCTGAGAGAGAAATATGCAGTATGGCTGCAAAAATGGGAGCAATCACAGTCTTTGATGAGGGACAAAGACTGGGATTTTTATAGGAGGTAAATAGAAGTTATGGCCTTTTAGCTCTTGCAATCTGTCTGTGGGTGCTATGCCTTGACCAACAGAGACAGAATCAAGAATTTATGTTGTCTTCTAGAGAGCTGTCGGTGCTTCAGATCTATACATATTGGCCAGAAAAAAAAAAAAAAAGAGAAAATTTGGTGTAGACATTATCAGGGAGGTTGTGGGAGAAATGAAGATGTGGACCAGTGGCTAGGCAGGAAGCAGTTGAGTATAAGTCTTCTAGTTCCAACCCAGGCCAGAATTTTGAGTCATTGAGATAGTTTGATGTCCATGATCTGGCGGCATGATTCATAAAATCATAGAACAACCAGAGTTGGATGGGACCCACGAGAGTCATTAAGTCCAATTCTTGGCCCTGCACTGGACAACCTCAAGAATGACAACATGTGCCTGAGACCATTGTCCAAATGCTTCTTCAGCTCTGGCAGGTTTGGTGCTATGACCACTTCCTTGGCGAGCCTGTTCCAGGGCCCAGCCACCCTGGTTCAGTTCTAATTGCATTCTAAAAGACAAAATCTGAGAACTGAAATGAAGTAAGGAACGTGGCCAGTGAGCTGCTTTTTGCAGGTCAGGGTAGGTAAGCGAGGGAAATATTTTCCTCACTTTGAACAGTCACTCCAGTAATGTGTTCACATGCGCCAAGGGGAAAAAAACCACAGCAACTGAAATGATGAAAAATGAATTAAATTAATTAGAGGGAGAATTGTGATATAGCATTGGACTCAAAAATGAGCTGAATGCTTAGAAAGGAAAAAGCTTACTAAGCAGTTCTAATAACAGAAACAAACAGTTCTATATGTTAACTTCATCTTGTGTTTAGTCTGAGAGGAACAAAGCAATCCCTGGAAAAGATAGACAATATCCTCCCACACACTTAGCAGCACAAAAGATGGGTGGCACTATTAGAGTGGAAAGCCTGTGCAGTTCATGTTATACATTTCATTTAAACTGTGCAGAACAGAAATCTCTGGATACACAGAAACACTCTTTTGAGTTAAATAGCAAAGCTGTGCAGAATCCTTCAGTACCCACATTTATAACAGAAATAGCCTCCAGAGTCGACTGTTTATTTATCAATTGTTAATTGAGTTGATGTTTACTCACGATTGTAAACAGATGATTAATTTATGGCTGAGTGTTATTACTATGATAGTGAAGAGATCATTAGAAAGAAGGATTATAATAGGGTTCTCTGCACTTGTGAGGCTAGTAATAAAGATTGACTATTATAATTAGATAAAGCTTTGTAACAAATACTATTAAATTGAATCTGGACTTTATTTAAATGCACTGGCCTGTTATCTAAAATGTATTAACGGAGTGTGTGGGTTAAGTAGAACCCCTGCCTACACTGTTTACTGTCTCCTTCAGAAATTAAAATGGCTCTATACTTGCTGGCTAAATGGCAATATTATGCATTATGCATGAGTGTTGTTTCTATTGAAAGCTCTAAAAATATTATTGTAACACAAGAAAAATTATATTTTCTTTCAATTTTAACCTGAGATTGTTTCCAATTTTAATTTTGATGATAGGTTAACCAAACCTAATTCAAGAAGGTAGCATTAGGCTTCTTCAAAAGTGAACTTGTGCAACACTTTTGCAGAGTTCTGTTTAATGAAAGTCAGAGTAAGACTTATGTGGGAATCCAGTGACAATGTTATGGAGCATTTGATTTCTTAATTTTCACGGAAGCATGGAAGGCAACAAAAAGAGCTGGAGTGGGATGAGATGAAGCTTTCAAAAACAATAGATCTATATCTACCTCCTCCTCACCCTCCTTTCTATTTTTCTTTTTCCCCTGCCCCTTTTTGGAAAAGAGTCTATCATTGCTCAAAAGTATTCCAAATTGACTAGAGCCCTATGAGATTTATCTGTTATTTTTGAAGATAAGTTTAACATGAAGAAACTCTTCTTTGGCCTATTTGGGAGTACAGATGTGATGCAAATCTAGTGTGAACAAGTATAGGAAGAATAGGTGGATATTTTAACAGTATTTTAACATAGGATGGGAAGAGATAGAGAGAGAACTTGCAGCTGTAATGTAAGCATCATTTTAGCACTCTGGGCATTTCAAATTAAAAATGCAATGGCATCATAGGAAATAATGTAATGATATTACAGGGACTATAAAACCAGACATTTTTTTAAATGGTTACACTGTAATCACTCCGTGGTTTCATGACAACTGAGTGCAAAATTTCCACTCTTTTTTGTCAAATCCTTTATGGGTAGAGAAACACTGTTCTCACCTTCCATGGCCTGAATGCTTGAAGGGTTTCTGTCTTCTGGAGTTGCCTCAGCTACAGGCTGTCAGATTGTGAACCCTCAGGCTATGCTAAAATGCTCTCATCCTGATAGGTGCTGAATCGGGAATGAAGATCAGTGCTTGCCAGGCACCTATCAGTATCTGTTTCCAAATGACCACAAAGCACTTCTCTGCTCAGCTGAGACTTGAGACCCTTATAATATTTATAATAGGAAATGAAAAGCTCTCACCCTGTGGTCTGAAGGGCTCCCAGTGGGCTGTGCAGTCACTGCTGTGCTGCCCTGCTCAGCGACAGGAGGCTCTCACCCCCAGCAGAACTGATGAGCCCACAGTCATGCTGGTACCCATGTCCCACTCCAGTATTTTGGCTCTGACAAAACACTATCTCTGGGTTATTTTCATTCTCCTAGAATGATTTATTTGTTGCAAGGAGAGGTTTGGAATGGATTAATTAACGTAAACTATTTGATTACTAAAATGATATTTAGAAGAAATGTTAAAGCCCAGACGTTCAAAAATAACAAACTGGAGAAATGATTGAGCTACACAAAATTACACAAAATGCTGTCCTTACACAAAATGCTCTCCCCAAAGAGGTGGAAAATTTGAAAAATTTAAATGCTTTTCATAGAAATTACTTGGAAAAAGATTAATAATGTCTCGAAATAGTCTCAGAAAGGCTCTGGACGTGTTTGTGGAAAGTTTCTATAGAAAGAGTCTGCTAGTTTGAGCCTTGCACAGCAAGTGGAGAGAGCCTTTTTGTTGTGGTGTGCATTTTGGATTTACCAAATTTCTGCACAATGGTTTGTCCCTGTACCCCCATGTTAAAACCCCTGCACCTTTTGATCTTGTCTGACTTGATGGGACATGGGATGAAGCAGACTTTAATCACAGATGATTAATAAATAATTCCCCAAATGTGATTTGTCTTTTCTAGAGAAAGTAATTTTTTTGAACTCTGCGGGGAAAATAGAATTTTTTAACACTTTTTATAATGTCGACAAGTTTTAGCATTATCAGATTTCACCAGCACTCTGTCCCGTGACTGTCAATATGACTATGCTGAAGAGTAAACTGTCGTTCTCAAGCTACTCACCTGCTTGCCTTCCGAAATAGTGCAAAGGCAGGTATTAAAAAAGGTGGGATGGGAATTCGAGAGGGAAGCATCCCAGAATGAATTTGAAGGCAAAATAGAGAAATGTAGAAAAGTTCCATCTAAAGCTGACTTTGAGAAAACTACATGTAAGAAATACCTTTGAAGAAACAAACATGGATTGGTCAAAACTGTCATCCTTATTTAGATTTTGTTCCTTTATGTGACTAAAAACATACTTTGTTTTTCCTGTGAAAAATGTGTGGTCTGAAGCCCAGTGCACAAGGTGAGTTTTGAAAGGGTCCCAAGGAAACAAATTAGCCAATTGTAGGCAATGCCCAGAAATCCAGAGTTACTGGGGGAAAAACTGGATTTCAGATCAAATTTGTATGGCAATAGCTAAGGATTGCTTCTCAGAAGCAGTTGGAGTTGACCAAACACAGGGATGATACTATTCCTTATGAACTGATCCAGGTTTCTGGTTTCAAAAGAATATGATAGTGTTGGTGGAGAACTTCCCATAGAGATTTTAATTTTCTTCCAAGAATGTGTGTCTTCTTTCAAGCACCTGGAAAAACTGGTGGTTGTAATCAAGATCTCAGTTGCAATGAACCGATAATTTGCACATTCCATTATTTTTACTCTTAGGACTCCCGTGGAAACTAAAAAGGAAAAGAATACTAATTTTTTTTTTCTGTTAATAAGACAGAATTGAACTTCTAGAAAATTAGTCATTGTTATTGCTGTATTCAGCTTTCTGCTATTTCTTTGGGTTTAGATCTGTTATTGTTAGGCTATATACCCTGGAGATATTAAACAAGGAGGGGGAAAAGAAACATTCTTTATAGAAGTTTATGAAAACTGGCACATTGCTGGGATGTCAAAAGCTGTCATGATAATCAAATCTTTGATAGATTTGACAATGATATGCTTGCATAGGTAAATCCACGCAATCCCAAAAGACATCAAATGGTACTTAAATCCTCTAGAATATAGACCATTTTATTCAGTTGCTGAACATTAAACATAGAAGAATTAGATAATTTTAGCTAGTGTATATAGAGCAACGACAAGTTGACTTGTTTTGTTTTCTTCTAATCTTCTTCAAAGTTTCCAGGCCAGCCTTTCAAGGAAGAATATACATTATTTTTGTTGTAGGATAAGCCTTAAAACAAGAAAAGAAGAAAGACCAGCATAGTACAGCTGGTGTTTTTAAAGTAAGTTGTTGTTTGACAGCCATGGAGATATTATAATTGTAATTCATTGAGCAGGAGTCTATGAGGAAGCAGAAGTCCCTGTTGGAACTACTCCACAATTTTCCAGCTGTTATCTGTTTTCTTCACACAAGGAGGGCTTGCATTGCATCTTAAGCCTTCAAGAATGTATGGTGCGCTGGATATAGTGTGTATTTAACTGTGGACTGGAAAACGAAGCCAATGTAAACTCCAGTTATTGCTGGGCCTTTTCATTTTTCTGACATCAGACACAAAAGGTCATGACTGCTTATGTCCCATTTAAAACAGCAGTAAAGATTCAAACCCCGAAAATATGGCAGTGCCTTAATTAAGCACTTTGAGAGAAGCACTGTTTACAAGTGCAACCTGTAGCTCTGTTTATATTCATGTGCCGTTCCTTGTAGCGAGGAGATTTGCAAATATGTGGAAGAAAATAGCCCACATCTCCAAAACTGAGTGGTAATTGAGCAGTCTTCATTTCACACTTACTGGGGAGTGTTTTTTTCAAACAAAAACCATCTTGTGAGCCTGTTGTCTGTCTGCCTGGACTGGAACCATGATTTGCTTTTCTAAGGCTGAAAATTGCACATAAGGATGCAGCACAAGTGTTCAAGATCCAAAAACTCACTGAGGAGTTGTGATCCACGATGCAGTGTTAGTCCTGTTGTGCCTGATACGTGTTTTACAAATAAGAAAAGCTAGTGTAGGATCACTGTGTTATAAAAGAGCTGCAGAGCGAAGGATTAACTCAGCTGATGTTTGTTCTTTCTAATACTTTCTGTTTATATTAAGGGAAGGAGGTTGTCATTTGTATTACAGTCTCAAAGAGTGTGTGAGATTGAAACAAGATGGGTTTAAATGAGAAAAAAGACAATAATTTGCAACAGAGAAATAACTTTGGATATTTTTTTTCTAAGTTAAAATAGAGAAAAACCAGACACTGAACCCAGCAGAGCTTTTAATTGATTTGGAAAAGAAAATCACTAAATACCTATGCATATAGCTAAAGAGAGAGTGATCTCAATCAATGTAGAATAAGTACACTATTTATTCAGCCTGGTGAATAGTAGAAAAAATAAAAAATCAAAACAGACCTCAATTAGAATGGCAAAATTGTAGTAAAATGTGTTCTGAAATCTTTTCACTGCTGGTGCTGTACGTTGCCATCTCTTATCACGAATTTGTAGAATAAATTCTGGTATCTAATTAAAACATTAAAACTGCTGAAGAAATTTTCATTTATGACTTTAAATTAGTATCACTGTGGAAGAGTGTTAAAGAAGGATGTAAAGTAAAAACATATTTATGTGGGTGTTTGGGGTTTTTTTACATCACTTAGTATGATATTTTTCACCAAATGTTTGTTTTACAATGTCTTACATAACTGTCATTGACTTTAGATTTATTAAAGATGTATAATAGCTTGAGGAACTGCCATTATCAAGTTTGTAATTATCAAAAATGTAATTAAAATTTGGCTCAGGTGGTAATTTTTTGCTTCTATTGAAAGGAAAAAAATTGTTTCTCTAGGAAGAGATATTTGAGATGCCTTGAAGTTAGTTTTTAATTAACGTTTTTGCATCTGTCTCAAAACCAGACAGTAGTCCCGTATTGTTGGCAAAAGATATAAGTAGATATTCTATTATTTCTTTTTTATATCCCTCTTCTTTCTTGACAAAGGATAAGAAATACCAATGATCACTAAGTTAAAGAAGCCAAGTGTCTTGTAAGTAACTGAAATTAGCAGTATTTTCTAGGATAAAGGTTTCCATGTTGTCACCTTTTACTTCAGAATTTTAAGACCTATTCAATACAAAAATTTGAAAAAATCTTCTGAAGTATAACATGTACAACCAAGTCTGCCTAGTCAAAGGGCTTGTTCAAGGAACATGTTTTTGGAGTCTGCATCAGCTGGAACCATCTTAATGTTTTATTTCTAAAATGCTGGATCAGATTTGTGCATATTGGTGTCAGACATAGTGTTGCACTTATTTGATGTGTTTAATTAATTGGCAAATACTGTCTTTTTTTTGGTGCTGTTTTTTTCAATATCCCAAAGACTAAAAGGAAGTGAAGGCACAGAATTCCAAAAGATGCCGAGTAGATAAGCTATCCCTTTTGTGCTCAGTAAAATTTGACTGTTCAGCTCTCCTTTGTCGTTTAAAAATTCTACTCAAATTGTATGCAGAGGAAGAAAAAAGTCAGCATCTTTCTGATAAATACAGTAATATTTGGTTTAAGGGAGGTCAGGTAGTTGGGAAGTCACAGGACTCTGCCCTGTCTATTTAAAATGTGCTTTACTTGGTTTACTGAGTGCTTAGCTGGTGATGGATGGTTCAGTCCAAATGTTAGCTTTGTGTACTGACACTGTCTCTCTGATATACTTTGAACCCTGGATGAATTTTTATATGGCTTTACATGAGTACTCATGAAAACAGGAGCGAGCTATTTCATTGCCAAATCTCAGGTGGCCAACCTGGTGCAACTGCTGTAATATTTTTAGGGGACTTGAGAAATCCAGTTATTTTCCAGCAGTGGGGAACAATGAATGTGTTAATGGTGAGTCTGGTAGGGCAGCATTTGAGGTATTTGGAACAAACACCTTAGTCAGCAGTCACAGGTGGGAAGAAATAGCTTTGACTGTGAAAAATAACACGAACGCTTGATTCAGTTTTTTACAGTAGTTTGTCAAATAACTTTACCTGATGCTTAGCCGTCAGCAGCTGCAAGAAGGTTTGTTCAGAGAAGGCTGAACTTGTGTAAAGGGTAGAAGAGTCTATTGAATATTTGAGTCTGGTTTCCAAACTGTAACCATTAGCTTTCTCTTTGTGGCGAATTTCTGGTCAGTAGAGAGATCAGAGAGATTTTTCCTTCAATCTTAATGCCTGTTGTTTCCAGGATCTGGTCTTTGATGGTCTGTCTTAAGCAGAGGTATTTGTAGAATGCCTTTATGAGAGATTTGTTCCAAAGAGAGGGGCTAAAACTGCTAAATTTTTAGTTCTTTCTGCAGAAAACCCATGCAGTATGAGACCTTGTTTCTTCAGGCTTTATTAAATAAATCACTGGATACTTTACTGAGGGAATGTTGGTTATGGCCAATGTACTGTAGCTACAGGTCCATTTCCCAAATGAAAATAGCCATGTAGTGGTGAATATTTGAAAGCTTTGTAGAATGGTACAAGACCTATTAAATGGTATCTTATTGCTGGCATAGACATGCCATTAGATGGGCTGTGGAAAGGGGAGATGTGGTGGAAGGCCCCATGGACACAGGATTTCCAGCCAAATAGTCACTGATGCAGAAGCCCTCTAAATAATGGAGATTTTGTCTAGCTCTGGAATCTCTACAAAGCTTTGCTTTTTCCCCTCCAGTCACAACTAAATAGTGAATTAAATTTCTTTTTTGTGTACTGAGGAAGAGACTTTTACCTTTCGATAAGAGTGAGATGGGAGTGCAGCAAGCAAGAGTACAAGACCAGGGCCGAGTGAGTAAATCCCTCATGAAAAGCATAACTCTGGAAAACCCTACTGTCCTGCCATCAGCTGCACAAATGTATGGTCTGATGATTGGTGCAAACATATTAATTACAGTTTCTTACATCTCAAGTAATAATGAAACTTTTTTTTAATTTAAATCTTATCAACTGCGGGTTTAATTATACTTTCTTTTAAAACTAGACAGTTTTGTTCAGATCAGAACAAAATTTTGAAATATATTTCTGAAATGTTATTAAAGATGAAAGACCCCAAATCAGTGCTGCTTTAATTAGCTGGGATGAATAGATGAAAGAAAAGTGATTTCTAAGCAGATTAGTTTCAAGATAAAATATTTCATTTTATTAATGTTTGAACAAATCTGACATATACATTTTCAAATTTTTAAGGCATGTGAACAAGACCTGATGCTATTAAACCCAGGATTTCTTAAGGTTTGAGGCAATGTGGTATGCCATGTGATCCTGTGAAATATCATTTGTGATTTTCAAGTTGACATTGAAATGAAAGTTAAAACAGCATTAGTATATTGCATAGATTAGTGGAATCAGAAGTATCTCTAGCTGTCTTGAACACATTTTAGAAACCTACTGTAAACTGCATTCATTAATGAAAAGCTGGATCAAAGTTTGATGAGACAATTATTCTTTTGTTTTAGGACTAAATGAAGTTAGAGTGTCCCAAGTAGTGTTTTCTACATTGTAACAGCCTCTGGATTTAGATTTAAGGATGGAAGGTGCTGTTTTCTAATGTGTTTTTTACATTTACTATTGCTTACAAAGATTATCAAAGCAGTCTTCTGTGGGTTTAATCCTGATTTCTTTTAAAAATAGTTGGGCAAGGAACTGGTACAGATCTTTAATGTCCTTAGCACACATCTTTGATTTCAGTGTGTTAGAGTTCTGGGACATGCTTGTCTGCTTTTGACTCTTTGAAGATGTCCCATAGACTTCTTTCAGATCAAATCACACCTCACAAAAACACTTAATTGAGTCCAAGTTCCTCTTTTGTTGGTCTTCAAAAGCATTAAAAATAGTCACTGAAAATAAGCCATGCTTTTGGGGGCGATACAGTGTGAATCGGATCTCTGTGAAGCTGTTTAGAAAACACGTTTCCTATTTAAGGTTATCTTCACTCATTTCTTTCAGTATCATGTGAACATTTAACAAAAAAAGCTGACATTCCTATCCTAGTGCTGTGTGTATTCTTCTCCTGTCCTATGCAGCTATTTCCCACATTTGTCAAGGCAAAGGTTGAAGGGGGTATGGACAAGGGAAATAGGTCTCCCATTCATTCCTATCTGTCAGGAGTTCACTTTGTCATGATAACATTCACGGAGTATATTTATCTATCCTGCTACTGGAGGTTAAAGCAAGGGTAAAGAAGGAGAAGGGACAAAATCATGTTTTAAAAGTTTACAAATTCTCCTGAAAAAACTGTAAACAGAAAGAGGCTTGCAGTGGAATGTGTAAAATACTGCTGCATTGATAGAGATGGGGCGGCGGGCTGCCACAAATCCGCTCGTATAAACAGAGGAACTCTTGCTGCAGATTGGGTCTGTTTTGGCTTAAAGTCTGAGGAACACATTGCTTTCAAAGTGAATTCTTAGGTGTCACTTCCCATAACTTATAGCAGAAGATTACAAAGCTACTGATATAACATATTAGTTTGATGGACAGAATTATACCCCCAACGCTTCCTGCTCTCCCCAATGACGCACACTAACTTAGTGTGCTGTGACAGCTGCCTTGATTTACCACCAGGCTGGGAGGCCAAGTGGGAGAGGGAACATTCACATGAACGCAGGGGCTGATACTGGCCCACAGCCTAGTTTATAAAGCTGCCCTGTAATTCACCACAAATGTGTCACCATTAAAAGGGAAAAAAGGATTGCAGATAATAAATACTCTTTAATTTATTAGCTAACAACAAAGAGATCAGAGCCAGTTGTGATGTGATTGTTTGACATAATATTGTCAAGGAAAAAAGCTAAGTTGACCAAAGATGTATATTACACATTCAAGCAGATGCATCAACTCTTGGCTTGTCACAAGCAGAGCTAAACAAAACGCCAAACAGAGGAGAGAACTGGCAAACAGCACAGTCATTTATCTCTGAAAGAGACATATTCAAGAGCAAGTGAAATAAGACATAGTTCTTTGGACTTGGTCAAGGGCCAAGTTCTAACTATTATAAATTAAATGTTTTGTGTATTGTATTTGGCAACTGCAGCAGCTCTTACCATCTTGGTCATGGTAGGAGAGTGTTAGATTTTCCTGTCTCCTTTTGCCAGAATGATGGCTTTTGTTGTGGGGGACAATATTAGAATGTGTCTGTGCATACCAATAGCCACAATGCATGCTATAAAAAAGGCATATAGGTTTGGAAAATGCAAATAAAAGCTGTTAGACTAGCCAGCCTACGGAATTTAGGTTTTCCAAAGAAAGCTTTAAGAAGTCCTGAATCTCAGAATCTTACTTTCTAGATTGTTTGAGTTTACAGAATATTGTCATCAATATAATTATTTTAGGTTCGTATGCTTTTAATCAAAGTTTTGAACTTCATATTTTGAGGAAGCTTTGCTTTTGGTTTTCTATGAACATTGTTCCTGCAACCACAGTTAGCTGGGTGTCAACATTTCCATTATAAGTTATGCTTAACTGTTTTGGATGTCAGATGTAAATATTCTTGCCCTGAGTTGAAAAATGATGCACAGAATCAGAGAATGCAGATTATATGCTTATGCAAGTCCATGCACATTTTTAAAAAAAATAGATTCATTAATTCCAAAATTTCCAATGGTATAAGCCAGTCTACATTCCGTATGATACTTTTGTATACACACACTTTCAGATATGTTAAACATGTAAATCTGTTGCTAAAAAGTATACTCAGTGATTGTTTTTCATATTATTAGAGCAAAGAGATGGGGTGTCAGACATTATTTAGGATGCTTTTATGTGACTGTTGTAAAAAGAATGCAGTTCTGTTTCCTCACCTCTCCACATTTCAGAAATATGAAAACTTAAGACAGTGTTATGTTACTTGCATTAAATAAAAAATGTTTATTTCTGTGAAAATCATGCCAGCACAAGACCTGAGAGTTATTTGAACTCTGAAGCAAAAGCCGAAGCAAATTTTTTGTAGTACACGATCCTTGTGCTGACTGTTTGCATGGGTATAAAAGTTATTTTGTAGTTTAATATCCATGAAATTGTTTGCTTCGACATCAGAAACATTGTCCAACAATCCTGAAAAGACTGAACTATTGGAATTTGTCTACTTTTAATATAATGATATTGTCTTATGAACTTCCACAGAATTAATTTGGAATGGAAATTGAAAATCCATCTATATTCCTTAAGGACTTGCCTTTTCTCCATTACTCTTGAGAGCTGGATCATACATCAGTTCTGCAAAGCAGGAAAGGAAAGGTGCCATGCAGGCTAAGGAAAGACAGGAGACTCAAATCATCCCCTCCTTGTTGGGAGGGTGAGAATTCTCTGCCTGACCCAGGTCAGCAGCTCGGAAGGTGAATGTGCTTTTTGCACAGTGGCACCCAGGGGTGTGTGGGGCCCTGCAGGAGTGTGGCTTGTCAGATGTTGAGCAGCCAGGGCAAGGGAGCCTCTGTTGAGGTAGTGATGGAGCAGAGGACCTTCCTCCTGCAGTTTTTAGCATGTTGAATGATCTCTGTCCTCAGGGCAACATATATCACATTTCACCAGCCTATCTGGGATGAGTAATTAAAGGAAACTTTTCAAATTATATCCTAAATTAAAAAGAGAGAAGAGGACAGGCTTCCTCTGTGATAACTTGCTCCATTTTGATGAGCAGGGCACTCAGTTTCCAGGATGGGGGAACCAGCATGTGCTAGATATGGAAAATTGCAATTTGGAATAGAGAGAGTGCAGTATGGAGTCCACTTCATGGCAGTGCTCAGGATAATAATGACAAACCAGATGGATATATAGCAGAGAGTACTTTACCACTGGTTGGAGATAATATGTGCAAGTGTTTCATATTTCTGCAAATATATATGAAAAAAATAATCTGCTTTAAGATTTTGATGGTCTTGCAGTCCATCCCTTCATTCCCAAACCCGGGGGCATAGTTACAGATAAGACCAAAGTTATTCTACTGCTTAAATGGCAAACTAATATTGGTTTTATTCTGATTTTCAATATTATCAACATTGTTTTTTACTAATAAGTTGATAGTTAACAACTTCTTATACCCTGTCTTCTGAAGCAAACTATTATTAAAATCTCAAACACTTTTAATATAAAGAAGTGGAGATCTAAATTTTCTCCTTCATAGGTGTGCAGAAAATTTCTCAAGTGTAGCTGTATCCCTCTTCAAATGAAATAACTGTAGAAAAGGGGAAGGAACCTACATTTCACTAGTCTATAGTGAAAAAACTATAACCATTAAGTCTATAGGCTAAAAAACATAGCACTATTTCAAAATCATTCATCCTGATTTTCAAAGATTATGTTCTCTTAGTGAAGAGTTATGTTCTTTAAATGTTTGGAGTTTGCAGTTTTCTTTCCTTATAGAATGGAATTCCAGTTGGTATTTCTTAAGATTATTGAAGAGCATAGAAAATATGAAGGTGAAAGATAACATATAGGTGACTATTCTAGTTTCTTATAGTTTTCAAATAAACGATATATTCTTAACTCCCACTGAAGATGACATTTAGAAATTCAAACACAATTCAAATGAATTCAACAGCACACCATGGTGTCTTCTAGGAATGATTCTTTATAAAGCTAAAGACAAAATTGTATGTGCTCATGCCTATTAAAAGCACCACATTATCTTTTACCTCGCTGCTCTTTAAATATAAGGTATCCTAAGAAAATTTGTGCAGAAGCAGATGAAAAATCACATTAATACCATACAAATGCTCTAAAAAAATTAGAATCAGGATGTAAAACTGTTTCAAACAGATAGTGATGTGTGCTAGAACACATGACAAAATGGATGTAGCAGATGAAGAAATGGATACGACATGCTGAGGTCTTAATGTAACATACAGCAAAATTGATATACCTCTTACTGAGATAAATAAAACATGGCATAATATATACATTTTAATGAATTGAATAAAGCATGAAAGGGAATTGATTAGAAAGTGTGCTGAACTGAAAAACATAAAATAAAACATAATATTATGGATTTAATCAAATAAAAATATAAGGGATTGAACGATATTGAAATCACTAAAACAAAAGGGCTGGATTTAAACTGTGCTGAATTGAAGTAAAGAAAATATGGGGTGTGTAAAGCTCAGTAACCCCTGGGTATGAGTCCATAAGGGCCACATGGCTCATTTCATTTTTTGGCTGCGTGCCACAGAGAAAGCCATTAGGGTACAGAATTTGGATATAGAAGATGTATGATTCATATCTGGCTCTACCACACAAACTTTTAATTTGATTTTATCGAAGCAACTTATTCTCTCTCAAGTGCTTTTTATCTCACCTTGTCTTGCTCTTCCTCTCTTCCCCCTTTATTCTGCCCCTTGTCCCCTTTCCTCTTCTCTCCTCCCTCCCTCTCATCATCCCACAGTGCTACTCTGTGTTCTTATGTGTCCCTTCTCTGGTGTGCACACTTTTTCCCTTTCACTTCTCGTCCTCTCTCATTCTCACATCTCTTTTGCTGGACCTCTCTCTCTGCTGTTTGCCTGTTCCTCACACGTCGCTCTCTCTTTCTTTCTTCCTCTCTTAATATTGTCTGGGTAACAATGATTCCTGTAGCCCAGTTTTCCATTAAATATGTAATCAATTGAGAGAATTGATAGAAGTGATTGCCAGATTAGGTGTAAACTTGATTTGAAGCCAGATATGAAAATCCCAGTATTCTGTATAATGATGATTATGTACATAAATGGAAATTTCACCAAAAAAATCCATTTCTCTTTAGGCTTGTTTGCATCTAAGCAGCCATCCTCCCTGCTCCACTCTTCACCTTTGTCAAACCTTGCGTTTAAACTCATATGTAGAGCCTAAGTTTGATTTGAGGTGCTTTTCTTCTAATTCAAGTAGTAAAAATCAGACCCGAGGTTTGGATTTTACTTGTTTCTTCCTGTGAATACATGATCCATGTTTTGGTTGTGTTTTTGAGCATGCAGAATCATTGGTCTCATTGTTTTTCTTTGGTTTGTTTATATCACAAGCTTTAAAATAAAAATACTCCATACTTCAAACTTTGCCAAGACAGATTTTCACCTTTAGGTTTTCTTTTGTTTTTCCTCTTTCTTTCTAAAATTCACCCATTAAAAGTCTTAAAATTGGAAGGCAAACAAGCTGCTATCTTTGTAGTTTTATTTCTTAGCTATTAATCTCGGACTGTAAAGGAAAACTATATTCCTGCCAAGGCTGGCTTCAAACGTTTGCCCTATTAAATTCATTTTATTGTTACTCTTTATTCTAAGTAACGTGTTCATTCTGGTTTTAACCACAGCTCGTGATGACCTGGGTAATTTTCTAGTGAAGTCATACTTGACAGTGGAAATTCTCAGTTAAAGAAAGACGGACAGAGAAGCTTGATTTTGCTTGTTTCCCGTTGGGTCTGTGTGGAAGGCATTTGACTTCTGTAACTGTACGGTCAGGAATTGTTAAAAGAAAAACCATGTTTAAGGATTTTTATCTTCAAAGAACATCAAAGGGTGTATGTCAGCAGAGTACCTGAGTTCCTCTTCTAGTAATAAAGCTGCTAAGCTGTCTCTCTTTTGGTGAGTGCCCCAAGGTGACAAGCCAAGTAATTGGTGCTGAAGGCTGTCTGTCTCCACTGTGGGCACTGGAGTAACTGAAAGGTGTACTTTGGTTTATGTTTTGTATAGCACATACATAACGCATACACAGAGTAGTGTCTGGATTGAAATTCCACCATATTGAATGATTCCTTGGTAAAATTTGCAGAACATTCATTTGTTTTAAAATCACTTTATTAGAGAGCACTATCAATTCACCCAGAATTCTTGAATCTGTTTTACAGTAAATATACTCTAAATCAGTATTTATTTATTCATAAAACAGAAACCCGACTGTTAAATTAAATACTGCCCCGTCCTCCCAGGAGCTTATGATTTGAAGGGTGTAGTGGATAAATCATTTAGAAGTGTAAGAGTTGAAGATAAACAGATTCCAGGAAAAAATAAGGGTGTGAGAATCTGTGTGCTCTTCTCATATGGTATTTCATAGAATCCTGCTATGTTTAGTATTTTACATATTTAAATAGCTTTTTTCTAACTCTTCTTCATTTTAGGGTTTTGCTGGAAATGTTTGTTTGCAAGTCATTGAAGGTTATTAGTCAAGCAAGGTACCTTTATCTGGTCTTGTGAATCTTGAAGCTTAACAGTAGCTGTACAAGAAAACTTGCAAAATGCCCTATATGCTGTAGTTTTAGCCAGGTTAGATTTTGTGTTACTCCCTAACACTTAAAAATTTTATCTTAGAAGTCCAGGTGGGCTGCTGCACAGACTTTGAGCTGCGATCTCCAGCTGCACCTCTGTCTTTTTCTGCTAGGATGTCCTGGGACCTCCCCCCCCCGCACTGTATTTTACTATGTTACTATTCTCAGGAGATCACAGAATCACAGATTGTGTATTTAAAAGTTCTCATCCTGTTGCCCTTCACCATTAATTCTAAGGGGTAGCTTACAGTTCATCAACAGAAAAGGGGATACTCTATTTCTGACTTAACCTTTTGTACTTCTGTCCTTGACACTTGTTGACCATTCCAACCCATTAAACGAGCATTTTCAGTCAACTGTATACTGAAAACAGCCAGAACTCTCCATCAAATGGAGAGACATTAAGCTTTCACAGCAGGAATCAGACAACCTTCAAAATGTAAAGGAATCTGTTGTAATTTTTAAACGTTCAAACTGTATTAATTCCCATGACAGTTATCCCTTAAGTCATTTCAGGCAGTTGCACACTTCTCAACTTTCACAGCTTTCATGTGGAGATCATGATATTTTTTCTGATTGAAATATTTCCCCCATCTCTCATACTTGTTCATACTGAGAATGTTTTGAATCTGAAAAAAGTTCACAGGTAACAGATTAAACTACTAGTAGTTCCTTTTAATGGCATTTTGACTGGGACTCTTACGATATTCTAATCCTCTTGGTTTAAATGGATTCTCTGGCTGATACTGAGTAACTTTCATAGACAGACTCACCAAGTCTTAATTCTGTTATATTTTAGTAAATTCCTGTGGTTAATACAAGTGAACTAAACAATTTTTTTTTTTTTTTTTACTTGCTTGGTCTCTTCCATAAGATCCCTTTTCATAAACTCTCTTCCAAAGCTGTTATTTTCATAGAGTAATTTTGAGTAGTTGTCTGCTCTGGATTTGGAAGCCTAATCTGTGAAATGTATTGTTTGTGTCCTGACTTACTTGTTCTTTTCTGGATCAGTCGAGGGAGTAAATAAAAATTAAGGTTATTAAAGAAAACAAACAGAAGGTATGCATAACTTGAATGTAATGCATTTTCTGTAATAATTTTTAAGAGCCAACCTTACAGTGGCTTTGACTGCTGACCTCTGAAAGCTTAGCCATTATGTAGTACCAGTGTGGAATTTACTTCTCTGAGGAGTGTAATCTTTGCTTGCAGTGCGGATCATCTTTTCCCTCTGCCCTTTTTACCACTGGGCTAAATTATCCAGGTGTATTTAATCATTTTCATTTTTTTCGTAGTTTTCATTTTTGACACTGGGTCTGCATCAAGGACATCACTTAACTCCATTTCGAACTATGGCCACAATGACTGTGTCCATTTCCAACTACCATAAACCAGTCATAAATCAGGAAAAAGTGCCGTGCTGCTTAAAACTGCTGAAATGAGCTTTAGAGCATTATGCTTACAAGAATGTCAGCATGTCACAAAGTAAATCAGCAAAGTGTCCTTAAACCTTTGTTGCATCGGGGAATCTCTGACTTTGTGGCTTGAAGCCTGGTTATTCATTTTACTGCCCTATTTCCTCCCCTCGCAACACACACATGTGATTATTATTTTGTTTGGACATTTCATCATGCTTTTTCTGCTTTATTTATGGCTGGTAATTATAGGTTTTATTGCTTACTCCCCTTTAGATTTTGTCTGAATATATTAAATGAAACTTCTGGTGGCTTCTAGGCTCTGAAAGGCCACAGATTTACATTAATGCTCTACAAACTGTGAGTTTATTTTACAGTATTACTAGATGCTAATTCTACAGATTTACAATGCCTGTTCCTGCCTTACTTGAAATCTTTTATCTCTGCTTTTTGAGGTCAAAGTTCATGTGTTGAAGGCAATCATCCCCAGAGATTGCCACTGAATATTGATGCTGTAGTGAGGCACCGTCAGATCTATTGGTTATGTTTGCACTGTTTGAATCCGGTCTGATGTTCTTTGGCTCTGAATTACTCAGCCTATTCTGAAAATTTGCATGAGCCCAGTGTATTTGTTATTGTTTGCTATTCAATATCATAGATAATCAGTTTTGTTATGTCCAGCTATTGCTAATCTGTCTCTAAAGCCGTATTATATTGAAATTTATACTCTGATATCTCTAAGTTCTTGTAAAAACCTTCTAGGAGTTGGGTTCTTGTCCAGTATAAGGAGAGGCTGTGTTCCACTATAATCTTTAAAATAGTCAAAAGCTGGGTAGGAGTAGGTGGAAGGGTTGAAAATCCCAGATAGAATTTCCACTGCCAAGCAACAATTTATTCCTGTTGCTACTGAATCCTAAGATGCTGGGGAAAAGGAGATTTTCCAGAGAAAGTTCATTGTGGCTTGAAGTTAGCAAAGTAAATTCAAGACAGTGTAATTGATTGTGATTACTTAATTGGGGTTTCAAATTTCTTTCTGGTTTTGCTTCATTCTTTCTGACAAAGCAGGTAGGGTCAAGAGTGTGTTGTTGCCTTTTTTTTTTTTTTTTTAAATCAATTACTGACCTAAAGTAGCAAGTTCAGTGCATCAAAATAGGTGAGAAATAAATTTACAGTGTCTCCGTTTCTTCTAAGCTTGTGTTTAATCTCTTGAGTTTGTATATGAGTGGTCAGATTTAGGGATATGTCAGAATTCTCATGATATATATTATTGTCAGTTGTTAATGTAATTTAATCTTCAAACATATTTATTTTGAATTAGACTTTGCACTGGGATATTTTGCTTCTTCACTCGGACTAATAAAAAAACCACAAAAGGCTTTTTCAAAAACCTTGATTATGAAATGTGTTCACAGAATCTTCAGATGAAGATGATTCAGAAACAAGATAGGGAGGCTAAAGCAGTAGAATGACAGGTAACTATTTCAAAGATGCACTATATGATTTATAAATTAAACAGCAGTTTACACATAATGATAACAAATTCATTCTGTGATCAAAGAGTATATGTTTGGGTTTTATGGAATATACCTTACATTCTTCTTTAACAGCAACATATCTAATCCTGATTTCATGAGTGAAAATTTCAATTTATCCTTACATTTTGTGTTTTAAGTACTATTTTGTGAACATATTTTTCTGCATGGGGAGAGAAAGGAATGGCCCGAAAGCAGTGTATTCTAAGCTGTAGTTGTGTTTACCTTAAATCTGTTTAAAGTAGCTGCAAGGTATTCTTACAATACAAAAGAGCAATGTAAGTCAATCTTGTCTATTCTCTTTTTTGGAGTGTCTTCTTGAAACAGCCTTTTCTGACTTCCTTCTATTTTCCAATTGTCTTTGTTGAGGTGGTTAGGGTTGTCATACAGGGAGCATAACAGTGACAAAGTAAATCAAGTGTTAAGTAGGCCATAATAATTTGCATAATCCTTTTGCAAATCCTTCTAGGTGCATGTTTGTTAATGACTGAGATATAACATTAATGGAATGTGATAGAAACAGCATATTAATGGAAGACATATTTCAGTTTCTTGATTTGTTCACAGCTAACTTTAACTATAGATTTATTAGCACAGGCTATATTGGTTCACATATTTTTAAATCTTGTTACATTTGAAATAAAATCTAATAAATAATTACTTACTTATTATTAACCATTATCTAAAGTGGTTAATAGGTTCTATCTTCAAATCATAGAGAATAAGAAAGCACTATAGTGTGTATTTTGAGTTTGTATGGTTTGCCTTTCTCTAACTGTAGAAATTTCCTTGGTCATTGAAATGAAACAAAAAGCAAACTCCAATGCATCATAAGTTATTTGTAAAGATGTTTTATTCTTGACTATTTTTTTTTCTGTTTAAATACATCTGCCATGATGGTTGAGCTGTTTGGACACTGTCCCATGGCAGTCCTCAAGGACTTCCCTTGGGTTCAGAAAAAGAAAGAAGGACCTGTGATGGTGCTAGGAGGAAAATACAACCAATATGAACACTATGGAAAGCAAAGGAATACTGATGATTAACAATGAATAACAAATTATATAATTTGTCAATGGGGAAAAGGATTTCTGTGTGGGGTATTCCCCCTGCCTCCACTGCTGGATTGTTGGGGTTTTTTTGTTTGTTTGTTTTGAGCTTGAATAAGCCAGAGCTCAAGACTATAATGCCTATTTTTGATTTGTGTAATATGTTTTATGGGTTTAAATTTATTCACTCACATGGAGAAAGATAGGATACTGCTTCTTAATTAAGTAAATTTACACCTGGACTGAATTATTCTTATGTATAAAGAAGCAAGTGAAGCATTCTGAAAGATTGCTTATGCTCCTTTAAACAAGCTGTAATTTTACCAAACTGAATAATTAATCAAAACAAGGTTGTTCTGCTCACAACAGCATTGTGAGAAATTGTGTTTTGTGTTATGTTACCTTACCTCAAAATAGGGTTCTTCAGTGGAATGAGGATGACATCTAAAAATATGTATGTGACTCTTCCTACGAGCTAACTGTTTTAATTCTTAATAAAGGTAAGGATTACTTGTGTTACTTCCAATTAATCTTTGGAGTATTTTCCTTGAGGCATTAGGACACTAATGAATCTTGAGACATTCTGTGAATTGATCCAGTTACAGATCACATCAATAGTTGTTCATTCCATGTTTTTTCTTGTTTTCTGTCAGGATTTGAAGCTTGGTACTCCTCTTTTCAATATCATCACTAAACGTCTGTTATATAGTGTATTACCTTACATCCCTGCATGAAGGGACTTCTGTGACAAGAAAGGAGGTCTGTCTGTCATGGTTACCTAGGGAAGGCAAAGGAATTTTACTGGTACTTGTAGGTGATCTTGCAATCTATGTACACGGTGATGGTAATCATGTGATCTCATCATATAAATATATGTTAAATATAATTAATAGGCTCAAAATAGGAAAAAAATGTGGTGCTCTGATGATTGTATCCAGTTTATTCAGTAATATCACTGTAGTTAGAATTACCCTCTACTAATATACCTAAAAAGAAATTAATGGAGTCATATTTCTTGGTCCTCATTCCTCTTTGTATTGTCTCCCAACAGACAAAATCAGTTATGTTAATCCAGCTAGGAAGATACCTAAGTATTTGGGTATCATAATTTGCTTCTTTGGGATCTGCTTTGTTTCTTATAAGATAGTGTTTGTATGTATGGGAATTCAGCTTTTGCTGCATACAGTTTAAAGAAAAATTCTTTGTCAGAACTAATGCCTGTGCCATTAGTAAAACACCCAAATGTGGATAAAGGAGAAGAGTAAAGAGCAGAAGAGGAGATGGTAATAAGGAATTTGGTGTTGATTGGTACTGCGGGGACACAGTCCTGCTAGTTTAACTCATCCTTCAAGAACTTGAGTAGCACGAATCCTCTGCAATCATCTTGGAGTTGAGGAATGAGAACCATAAGCAGGATTCTTTTTGCTAATGTATAGGTAGGAATTAAATACTGGAACATAGATTTTAATATTTTAGTGTTTTAAGTTTTGAGTGAAAGAAATTATATAGCATCAGTAGAAGTGAATATGTAGATTTTCCTCAATTGTTTGGTCACTCCATTTTTTCCTTCTCTACCATAAAGAGTGGTGGGAAGTGGTTAGATGAGTTTGTGTTCATATGCTCCTCTTTCTTGAGGTTTTCACTTTGTTATGGAAAAATAGTTTCATTGGTAGGAAATCTGTCCGTTAATAAAATTGGAAATTTATATTGTGGTTTGGTAAGTACAAATATTTTTGATGGCTCTCATGACTATATTGCAAGGGGAAGACACCATATGGTTTCATAGAATTTCAGTCAAATTGTTATATTTGAAAAATATTGTTAACCAAAATTATATGCCCATTCTGGATAGAAGAAGGTTCCCACATGGAAATATTATGCAGAATATGAAATTTTCCTTTTTCCCTGCTTTACATAATAAAGAAGCCTTTTCTTCTTTAATTTGAAGTCATCTTCAATTTACTTTTGTACATCTAATGTATTTTAGTAGCTCAATTTAGTTGTAGTAATTATCAGATGCACATAATTCTGCATCTTTTTCTCAATCACTTTTTTTTTCAGACTTCTGTTAAGGATTTCACAAATTCTTCTGGAAATCTTGAATCCCAAAACATTCAGTGACTCTTGAGATATTCAAGAGCCTATTGAGTAAAATTGCATCAAGTTCTGGATAGTATGGGAAATACTACTAATAATGGTAGAGTTAATCCATTGCACAGAAAGTGCACAAGAAATACTGCAATGTTTGCTGTTATAATGTAGTTTGGATGGAGAAGAAGAACTCCATCACCACCACCATATCCTCCAGTTTATAAACTTTGGCCTGAAAAGTCATTGTTTTTTTTAACCTGACACTGGGTTGTGATATGTTGTCCATTTTGCAATTGTTTCGATAAAAGATTTCTTGAGTTACTTCCTAAAGAAGTAAGCGTAAGTCATTTTTTAACACAAAAATGGTTTTTGATGGTAACTTTGTTCTCAATTTTTGGGAGGGTTTTTTATTGGTATTGTCTTCCTAAAAATTCTGCAGCTTGTATCTACCATTTTTGACCTTTTTTTTTTTCCCTTTAGCCATTTCCCATTTTTAATTGAGTTTTCAATTTTGTCCATATAGAAGAGAAATATAGAGAAGTCCTTGGCATGGAAGTACCTGGTTATTTTACAGTAAGAGAAGTAAAACTTGCCTTCTATTTCTTATTCTGGAGTAGTTTCAGAAATGCAGCTTCAAGTAGGTTCTAAAGATCTGCTTGTTTTTAAGCATGTTGCAAAGTATTTCTTCAGGAAAACATTTGTCTGCTTTAGAAACAGGGATAGACAGTGATGGGTATTCAAGTGTTTTATTATTCCTACATTATTCTCTCCTAAATGGAAAATACTTTGAAATGTTTTTTCTTGCATACTGTGTGAAGATTGTTCCAAACACCATGAGCCATCTAACTCCTAGACTTTGTGTTTGTTTTTTGTTTTCTTTTTTTCCCCTCTCTCTCAAGAAAGAAAAATTGTCTTGAATCAGTCATTAGGAGAGTTCATAACCGATGTGAGATTAGTGTAACTCTCAGAAAAAGGTCTAAAATAAACCAAACTGACTCTTCTTCAAAAGAAAAAGAAAACAGCTGCCCTTAAAATGAAAACAACTGTCCTTCAGGCTTTCCACCCTTCACACATTGTCTTTGAACCATTAGACTGTCGGTTTAGGTTGAGAGTGTAGCTTTGTAACATTAAAAAAAGGGTTCCAAGCCAATAAAAAATTCCCAAGAAAGCAAACCAAAAACCAACCAACCTACCAAAATGAAATAAAAACAAAACAAAAAATAAGAAAAAAAAATTAGCTGGAGAAAGCTGATGGAGCCCTCTTCCCAGTTGCCCTGGAACACTTTGTTAATTTCTAAACACAAAAAATAAAATTTTTAAACTTTCAAGCTCCTGCAGTAGTTTTAATGTCCTTTCTGAGTGATCAAAATTTTCCAGATGTTTTCTACCATGATTTTCTTTCTCGTTCCACCAGGGGTACAGTTAGTGTAGATTTTAAAGCTGGAGTTCCATTGGTATAATCAAGAGTAATTTTTTTTCCTCTTTTCAGCGATGCTTGCCTCCTGTACTTCGATAAGGACTACCTCTTTGTCATGAGAAGAATAATGGGGAGGTGATATTTTCAGACTGGTTTGACTCTTTTCTCGTAGTCATTTCTTTTCCCACTTGGAATTTTATGATGAGGAATTTCTGCTTTTTTATGTTGATTACACCATTAATTATTAACCTTTCTTACATTTATACAGCTTACTCATTGCGTACATTAGTATCAATATATAATATTGATATCTTAATTTTAAGGAAGACAGAGTAAAAGAATTGCAAAAAGTGTCCAAAAAGAAAGTCATGTCATCACCCATGTCAAACCATTTTGTCCACGTTGTTAATTGTGGTTGTTGTCTTCCTCTAACAAAAATGGACCCTCTATATACAGGGAAAACCCACTCCATATTTTAATTAATCCTCTAATTTTTATCTGTTGCAAAAGGGTATTTGATCTCATGTTCGCAGTGGCTGGGATATATTTGCTTTCATTTCAGGAAGAATGGGGGAAGAGGGTGAAAGAAGGTTAAAATAAAAATTATGAAGTACTTACAAATGTGCATGTTCTCATGCAGACCAGTTTTATGTCTATAATAACCCAAAGTAAGTAGCTGTATTCATGCCTCTGTCAATCTGCCCACTTTGATTTGTATGGAAGCCATAGCTGGAATTTTCTCTTGCACTGCACCACTGACAATGTTTTAACTGATTTGGAGACTCCTTGGAAAGAATAACTTTTATTCATTGTTAGGGGTGAAAAACCATCCAATTATCTCCACCCACTATTATGACTACATTATATATGTTTTTGTGTGTCTGTAATAAATATGCATGCAAAATGCACTTTTAGAAGCTTGAAAACAAAATAATTTTAAAAGCAAGCGTAATCAGCAGGGTTTTACTTACTGTAGTTCTTGGCTTTGATAATGAGCCATCTTTTTCCTGAACAACAATTCTGTATCATTTTAAACACATTTAAATACAGTGTTGTGGAGGAAATGTTGCTCTTTTTTAGGTAGGAAATTTCATATTCCTGTGAAGTTTCTGTAATTGTATGAAGTTTATTTCTGTCCCCAGATGTCAGCAATCAAAATCTGCATAAATATATTTTGTGTAAATCTGTTGGCAGCTGCTCTCCAGTCAGGTTCCTCAAGATATTAGCCTGTCTTTGACTTTATGACAAAGTTAAAAATTATTCATTAAACTGACCTGCAGTATATTCAGTAACTGTAAAATTGCCTTGCAGTTCTATTTGGTTTGTAGATGTGATCACGAGTAAATTTTTAACTTAATTAATTGGCCGTTTCTGTTGACAAGAAATTTATGTGGTAATAATTTGCTCGAAATAGATGCCGACTGTAGGAAATGAGATATCCATCATAGGCTTGTGTTCCACCAGCTGCACAGTGGCTATTATGAAAGTATTTCAGGCTGCGACGACCCCACTGTTTGTGCAGTCAGGATTATATATACCCACGATCCATTGCCTGCCTGAGAGGCGCTCATGGAGGTCTATGATAACAAAGACTTTGTGATTTATGGCTTGCTGTGAAAGCAGAGCTTGATGAGATTAAACAATTTCATAGCACAAGTGTTTCTTAAGACCTGATTTGTAGTTGCAAGCTGATGGTAAATCACATTTATATATCTGAAAGCATGCTCAGCAGAGGAGTGCAATTACAGTTTAAGACAGCTACTTTTTATTTAATTTTTATCCTGGTTTTGTCTCTTTTATATCCCCTTCGTCTGCAAACCATTCACCTTCACAAGTCCTTTCTTGGTTAGAAGGCCAAAGACTGAAGTCACTGATGTTCTTCCTGTTCTGTGTGCACTCTTAGTGAAAAAAGAAAAAGAAAATATATCTCTGAGTAATTTCAGAGTAGCTTTTACTGGTTCATCTTGGCTGACCTGGGTTACCGGGTTCAGCTACAGTTCTTGATCTGCTATTGTGTTGAAAATCGAGCACATTTTTAGACAATTTCTAATCACATGAATATATTTAAATTTTAAATACAGTGGTTAAAACAAAGAGTAAAAGAACCCAGTTTTGGTCGCTTGCATTAAGTATTTTCTGTTTAATAATTTCTGGATTTCTTTTTTCTTCTACACAATAGAAAACAAGACTATTTCCACTAATAGCTATCTGCTTTGGGTTTGCATAGATATTGGTGTTACCAGCAACATATCTGCTATGCTTCATAAGCAGCTCCTGCTAAATACTGCAGCAAAGATATTTGCATCAATATTAAGCCATGATTTGTGGGGCTTAGTGCTTCAAAAACAAAATCAAATGCCTATGATACACTGGGTTTAGAGTAACAAAGATATTGCTTTTGACTCAAGATCAGGTTGGAGTCCAACATGAAATCCCTAATTTAGCTGATACTGAAATAAGTCTTTCATGTTGTTAATTGCATTAAAAGCAGAAAATTAGCATAAGCCGTGAGGGGAGTTACCATTCAAACTCTTCATTTGCTGTAATGATGGAAGACCAAGTTTCTCAATACGCCAGACATCTCCTGTGGGGCTGTGAGCAGCTCCTCGGCTCCCTTTGGGGTTCTCCCCAAAGGCTCTTACCATCTCCAGTGGACAAGCCAAGGTCAGTTTTGTATGGAGAGAGGTGGTGAAGAGGTTGGTCATGATGTAGTTTCTGCATTCTGAAATCTGTTTTTCATGCATCACACTTTGTGGCATAAGTTTCTAGACCACAAACAAAAACAACAATTGCATTACAGGATCAAATAGAAGGAGAAACACTAAATTTCAGGAGGTTATTTTTAAATTGCTTCATAATGTCATTGCTAAAATCTCATAAGGAACTTAAGAGGTAAATCAATGCTTTTACAGATGTTTTGATGTTAGCAATCCTAACAATGAGAATATAACTCACATAGGTATATTGTTTCACCATCAGATTTTCACTCCCATTTCTCATCACAGATAGTTCACTTGGAGTTGGGTGTTGGAATGATAGAAATTGAGATGTCTTTGCCATAGCATCTAGGAGGCAAGTTATCAGAAGGGAATATGCTTAAAAAAGAAAATGACTTACAAAGACGTTTTCATTACTTCGCATATTTTGCCCACAAATTTTCAGCTGAATTTCCAAGTTCAAAATTTTAGTCAGGTGATAAAGTTATAAACCACCCTCCACACACACACAAACAAATAAACAAACAACAACAAAAAAAACCCCCACAAAACCCCCCAAAATTAAATTGATGTATTTCACAGTTAAATCCTCTATTCCATATGCACAGTTCTTAGTTTACTAATTGTGAAGCAATACAATGGAAGACCATGCTCATGGAATGGTTACTTTTTTTTTCTCATTGGAGTGATAAACTTTTGAGAATATGTGGGGATTTATTCAAAATAATAATAAGCTCATCTTGCCTCTTTTGTTTTTGGATAAGGCTCATAATGATTCTATCTAGTTTTAAACCACGATGTGACCTCATGGCATCACGGTTAAACCAGTGCCTGGTTTGCGTATGCAGTAACTGAAATTACTAATCTGTTTTGCCTCAAGTTTCTTCCAAATAAGACAGAATAGTCATCAAAATTGGATTTATTATAAACTATGTATTTGAGCTATAGAAAAAAAAAACAGTTTCATAGAGAAAAAGAGAGGGAACTCACCACCACTGCTATTTTTTATCAGGTACTAAGCAGGGGGTTCTACCTTCTGTCTTCAACCAGTGGGAGAAAGATGGGAAAAGGTATTTCCCTTGCTTTTAACAGATGAAGCCTTGTAGGATGTTTGGTATTTCTTCATGTGATGGATAATCACTGGAGACTAATCAAGATTAGTCCCTGAGGCAAAATGCCTGTGCAACCTAAGTGAATTATCAGCCTTCTTCCTAGTCATCCCTGCCAAGTACTCCCTCCTGCCCCCAAGTTACTTTTCCTAGTGGAATCCAGGCTACCAGAATGTGTCATAAGGCTTGGAAGACCTGATGTAAATGGTAGTATGTGAGGTGAAGTTAAAGGGAGAAGAATTCCTGGCTTGTGCTGACATTAGTCAGGTGCCTTGGGTTCATTCAGGCTGTCCTGCACATCTGGTTTTGACATGATCACTTTATTACCAGGGGTGACTCTCCTATTTCATTTTTTGCTTAGAGAAAAAATTCTGTGAAATGTTGCTCAGTGCTCTATTTTTTTACTACTCAAAAAAAAAAAAGTTTTATTTAGTTCATCTTCTTAAATTAAAGCTAATGAATTTAGCTTTCTGAAAGGACGTGACATAAAAAATATACTCAATATTATTCAGTACTTGAATTTTGGCAAAAACTTGGGGGTTTAGGCCAGTGGAATTTTAGGGTTATGGATGTAAACATTAGTGTTTCCTTGATTAGATTCTGACAGATTGTGGTATCAGACAGCTGTGCTTTTTGGTGAAAACTGGTTTTGGGGAGAAGTTTGGGGGTTTGTTCTCTTTTGTTTTTGTGGGGGTTTTTTAAATTAATATTTCTGCCAAGAATTGTGGCCAAGAGAACCTGACGATTTGTTCAGGATTTTTTCCGATAATTGTACCAACTTGAATCTCTGGATTAGGTATTAAATCCACACCTACAATGCTGTTCTCAGTCATAAGAATTAAGGTAATATGTTGCAAGTGAAATGCTACAAGCAGGTGTTGTGGCAACTGGCAAAAGACAATTTTCCACATGTTATTGATAGGCATTAATATAAACACACTTTTCGGAACAGACTATGATAATATGGTTCCTATAATATAATTGTGAATTTCAAAATCTCTTCCATTTGGTAAACCATGTCACCTTCTTTGGCTGTAAGAAAGACCTGAGAAATCCTTTTTTGTGGAAAATTATTTCTATGGTTTTGGGGCCTATCCACATCTTAAAATTTGTGTTTGGTTGGTTTGTTTTTGTTTTATTTGTTGCTTTTATTCTTTCTTCCTTTTTCTTCCTTTCTTCTCTATTCTATGTGCTTATTTTCTCTCTAATTAGGAACTAATTATTAGATTTGATTCACATTATTTTTCTTTGGAATTTTTTGTTTTGTTTTTACCAAAAATGTGTTCAGGTGTGTTTAGCCTGTGGAGTTCAAGTTTTCTTCTCTGAAGTGAATAATAGGCTCAATCTAATGTGTTACAATCAAACAAAAAAAACCATTAGCAAAATCATGAAAGAACCTTGTAGGAAACAGGAAAGCAGAAACACCTGAAATCCAGATGGCAAAAGCGTGTTTGGCAAAAGCTGTGTCAATTTTGGATCTTTTGAAGTGAATCTCATCCTAACATTCTTTGGGAGGCAACAAATGCATTTGACCAGACATGCTAGAATGGATCAGTTCTCATTCTCAAGCACAAGAGAAAGGGATTTCATTCTTTCAGGTGCTTGCCTGTCTCTCATGTAAATAATAATAATTTTTTTTTATTCTGTAACTAGAAGGGCTGAGCTGTAATTCTGTAAAAAGGATATGGTCCGGCTAGATTTCATAATTTTTAACTCATACTTTACTTGTATATTTTTGGAAGATAAACCAATAATGTTTGCAGCATGCTGACTCCTGGGTCTTGACTGATTTATTACTGTAGAGGTGTGTAACTTGGTAACAGCAATTGACATAATTTGTATTTAGCTAATTTTGAGCACTAAGAACACTGAAGAGTGAAATCTATTTCTATCCAAGTCAGTGGCAAAACTTGCAGCATTTCACTCCTAAAATTAAACAACTAGAAGAAAAGCAAAAAGTTTGAAAGAAATTGTGGCTGGAAATCAGATGAATCAAAGACATAAGTTGCATTTTTTTAGCACAAGGCATTATAGTGCATTTCTAGCGTGACTGTGACTATCCAGTAAAAGCTTTTAGCTCATAGTAATTGTTACCTAATTTGGTTTAGATCAACTGTCTTCTAATCTAGATTAGGTTGACTCAAATTTCTTTACATGGATTCTGAGTTAAGTGCTTGTCCACTGACACTTACGGGAATACTGGTGATGGTCCCTAATTTATTAACTCAGAATATTTGATCATATGCCAAATTGAAAGGTGGAAAACAGATTGAAATATGGTTTAATGATAAAATTCAAATCTTGTTTGACAGTGTAGATGTAGAAATAAATAAGCATAAACATTATCTTCACGTTTTTACGCAACTAAATTTGTGTAAATCAACAGTATGCCATGACCTAAAGTCCATCTATGTATTTTGTTATTAAAGTTGATATCAAAATGGTGGAGTGTTGGATGTTCACTAAATATTTTCCTTATTTGAGAAACAGAAGTTTAGGCAATATAAGATTTAAAAACCTTTGAATTATTTTACTGTTTCACATTCTTTATTGTAAATAATAAGGCTGGCTTAAAGCTTACAATAAAAATAAACACAATCTCAATTTTCAGCTGTATAATAGAAAATGAATGAGCATCATTACAAATAATTGTCTTTCTTTTTCTTAAGTTCGTAGAACAAATAATACATGCACTTAATCTTTAACTTCAGATAATCAGAGTTACCGACACCTGGAATAATGTGATGAGCAGTGTAAATTTTATACACATATAGTCATAATAATTTAGACTGTCATCTTAATCTATTTATGATCGGCTAATGACTGAAATGTTTTACCATTGTGTGGGATATTT
Source organism: Cyanoderma ruficeps (assembly GCA_008694505.1). NCBI lineage: Eukaryota > Metazoa > Chordata > Aves > Passeriformes > Timaliidae > Cyanoderma > Cyanoderma ruficeps. The sequence goes on along the minus strand of VZDJ01000116.1, from coordinate 8,370,403 downwards.
TATAACTGAAGTTTTAATGGGTGAATCAGTAACACCTGGCTGTCTGGAATGTCTTTCTTTTCCCCCTGTTAGACATTTAAATACATCTCTGGAAGGCCCACAGGGTGTGATGTGACATATAAGCTCTTAAAAGGAGGAAAATTAGTTCTTGATACCATTATGATCAGTGGGATGAACGTTTGCATACTTAGCATTAATGCTGTTAAATGTAAGAGTTTGATTAAAACTCTTAGAAAGGTTTTTTTTTTTTTTCTTCCTCTCCTTTAGTGCCCTTTCTAGTTTCACTTTTTGAAATGGTGAAAGGAGCTGATGTTTTTGCTTCTGCCTGTGGAGGAATTTTGAATCTTTTAATAGCCTTTTCTCTCTTAGTGCATTTGTTTATGTTCCTTCTCAAATCATGTCAAACACCAGCAGAGCCTCTTGGCTACTAAGCATTTTAGGCACCTAGGTGCCAACAATGCAAGAATACAAATTCATTGAGACATTCTCCTAACAGAATATCTAGTATTGCAATATTAAATCCAAAAACATTATTCTAGTAGCAGGCTACTTTCTATTATTGAATTAAAGCAATATATTGGCAACTTTGCTCCTTTTCCTCAAAGATGTTATCCATTTTTCATTTATGCAGTTTTAGATTTTGTGCCCTATTTAACTTATACAAAGCATAAGAATGATAAAATTTCAACTTCTTGTCTTAAATGAAAAAATCTTGATGAACGCCCATACATATATATTGAGGTTGTGCTACCTGTATTTTCCTGTTTTCATGTTCCTTATGGGTGGATTTAGCTGTTGATTTTATGAGGTAATACTGAGGGTCTGGAGAGTAAAGACTGCTTTGGTGATACCTGTCATCTTGTAGATTTCTAATAAAAACTTTTCTTTCAAAAAAATAACTTGTCTCAAATCTTTTTCCAATCAAGTACTTAGTCTTCTCAGGCATTTTGATATTGCAGATCTAGTCCCATGAACTGTAGAATGACAAGTTAGTGGCATTACTTTGATAAAACCAAAGTCACTGTAGTGAACAGGAAGGAGGCAATGGAAGGAATAGTGTGCTCACGTGATTAGTTCCCTTGAGTTTTGCTCCATGTGACAGATTTTCTAGAAATATATTAATTTGTGGCTATTTTATGACTGTTACAAGTCCTGGGATATTAAGAAAGGCTGACAATTTCAATTTCTTCTGTGAAGTCTTCTGTTGCCATCTGTCACCAAAGTGTTTTTATATGTACACCACTTAATTTTTAGGTCCAACATGTGTTATAAATAAAATAGATGTTCTTCCAGTATACTGATTAAAAATGATCAGAAAAAAAAGTGGGCTTTTAATCTTTCCTGTGAAATAATGAAAGTAACATTTTGTCTTCTTTTAATTATATTTCTTTGGAAGCACTACTTCTGATCACTGCAAATAGGTAGTGAATTTTTGCCTTTAGTTGGATGACAGGAGAAATAGCCTGCTTCACATGGGTCTGGAATGCCAATGTGTTATATATCTGTGATGGCACAGAATTTGCCTACCCCTTTTCTGAACAGATTTCAAAGCACTTTCCAAGGCTGATTAGGAATCCAGAAACACCACAACCAGGTAGGCCTTAGAATACTCAGCTCACAAAAAGAAAAGACGAATGAGCAATCTCCAGACAGAAGCCAGACATCCCCTTGCATTGAGACACCTGCTAATCCATAGACATCCCTTTTCTACAGAGATGCTTAAAGAGTTGTGTTCCATTTTACTCCGAAAATTGATGCCCAAAACACTGTATGAATGCCCTCAGGTTCTCAAAATTGCATGTTTATTTTCAGAATAGGCCTCCAAATATATAGAAGGATTACGTGATCCGTTTCCAAGTATTACTTTTGGTTACTATTTTATTTACGTACACTGAAATAAATGACTGAGATTTCTATGTTCTTAGTTTACAATCATTAAATGTGATATTAGTTTTCTCTTTGGAAAGTTTTAGAACAGATTTGATAATTCTTGGGACCTTTGCACTGTCTTTTGTATTCAAAGTTTATTCAAATAATTTACAACTAAAAAGAAATAAATAATAGGATGGCCCAGCAAAACAACTAAGTTTGCTCAAATTTCAGCAGGTACTTTTAAAGTGAAATATTGCCACCGGTTTTTAGATATTTCCATTCTGTCTGGTACTGTTTCTGTTGTTTATGTCTTATAGAAAGGCCTGTCTGACATTCATGGGGGAAAGTTCCAGCTCTTGGTTCTTGTCAAAACGGCTCCTCACAGAAAGTCTTTGCAGCTTTGCAGGAGCATTCCATGGTTGCCAGGTACCCCTACAGAAATCTTGAAGTGCAGGTGGTGCAGGGTTGCCTGCAACACTGCTTTTGTTGAGTTTCTCTTTGATTTGAATTTTCTCCTGAAGGTATTAGGAGCTTGACAGTTGCACTGTAATTTACCTATTCCCCAACAGCAGACTGTCTTACTGGTATCATGAAGATCTATATTAAGCAAGATGCAAAGCTCCATTTAGATACCATGTCAGAAATTAAGTTTACAAGTTAGGACAGTCCTCCCTTTCTCCTGCACCAGGGCTTGTGCTTAGCTTCTGAATACTCTTCCCACTGTTGCAAAAAAGCTCCCAGATTAATCCACTCAGGGCTTTTTCTCAGGAGTACAGGTACCCACTCCTCTTCTGCATGTTATTTTCCACCTTGTCCCTAAAGCTAGGTCAGAGCACTATGCTTGCAGAATTCTTCCTATCTTTTTCTTGTCCTATTCTTCATTTCTACCTTACATCTAATATTATTGCAGCCATGATAACTTGTATTTCTCGTGTCTTTAGGAGTTTAGACCTTAAGGAGAGGTGTAGATGGTTTAAACATATTTTAGTAAACTGAAACTTTTTTAATTTGGATGCTTTGTGACTATGAGTTCTTTGTTCATAACTTTGCTACAACATCATTTGTCAAACAGCCTGGACAGTCTTCCAGGACCAGTTGAGGCCTGCCAGCATCCTCTTATTAAATCTGATACAAACCCTGAGTTAAGTGTATCATCCTGTCAGGTTCTCGACGTCTAGACAGACACTTCCTAATGCACGTCGATAATGGGTGTGTGGCAGGGAGCCATCCTGCCTGGGCATGCTTCTGCAGGGCTGCTCCTCCTCCCTCCTGTGTTTGCTGAGCTTTCTCTTTTGCAGTCGTCATAAAACACACATGTTAACAAGCAGCAGTATCCAAACAGGCCTTATTTATAGTAGTATTTTAGCAGAATGTTTCTTTCCAAGGGGAAGGATAAAGCATTAGTAGTTCTGTATTTTACCTGCGTAGGTAAAAACCTGTCTAGCTTTGATGACACATTGAGGTATTTCAATATGGGTGTTCTCTTCAAATGTAAAAGCGGTTAAGAATTTTTCATTTTAATTTACCAAAAATCTATGATGTGGTAAACTAGTTTCAGGCAACTGAAGACAAACTCTTAAAATAGCAATTATGTTTTACTAAAACTAAAATTTCTTTAGTGAAGGCATATTGCATTTAGATTTTATATTATCTGATGCAAGGATCTCCTCACTTATCTTTTATTCATGTAGTATCAGGAATAATGTTATTTGCATTACGGGTTTTAGGTGCCTGATTGAGTTAGGTGCAGATCATAGATTTTTCAAGAATGGGTTATTCCCTTTTTATGTTGCATTCCAAACAGACATGCGAGATCAAAGAGAGAAAGGGACTCTCGTGTTCTGCTACGTGATGAGAATTTAAACACGTGAAGTGGAGGTTTATGGTCCTTCATTTAAATGGAGTGCTGTTGTCACCTACATTTTAAAAATAACAGATGGAAGTTCAATGCTTTTTTAAAGTTAAGAACTAAGTGCAGAATACTGTCTGGTTTATAAGGGGAGATGGAAGCATCTTGTAGCTAGGTTGGACTGAGGAAAAGAGAGTGGATAACTTAAAATTCTACAGTTTAGTGCCTGTACTTGGACAGAAGAAAAGGTTTGACTTTGTAACACATGGATATTAGCAAGCCATCAAATGTCAGGTGCTGGACAGCCAGCTAGAAAATAAACTGAGAGCTGTGAAGTTCATTTTTGCTACATGTCACTCAAAAGAAGTGCTGTATAGTGGCTGAGGGTTACATCCCCCTTGGTGTTCCTTTTCTTCCTCCAATATTAAATGTCATGCATCTTCTAATACATCTCTCTGTGCATATAGAAGAACAGTGGGTAGCTGTGAAAGCTGTGGAAGTGTTAGCATTGTTCCTTTGCTGTATGAAAAATAGATGAAACACACATTGCGGGGAAAAATAACAAACTAGATATCCTAAAAAAAAAAAATGTAGGGTAGTATGCTATAATTCATGTAGAAACATCTATGAAATGAGTAAAAAGCCTTTGGCTCAGAAGTTGTTTTTGACCTTAAAACCTTTTGTCCTTCCATGTAGAGCAAGGGCCTCTTCTTTATGCTATGAAATAGGCACACTTGACAGAGAAGTCCATTAATTCTTCATTAGTTTTAACCACAGCATTGAGAAAAATATTAAACATGAGATGAATGCATAGGGCACAGGATCACTCCCTTACATTGTCTCTTACATTTGGACTTGTGTTTTCTGCAACATGAATGATGACTGCTTTTATTAGGTTCAAGCTGTGCAACTAGCAGCTTGCTGATCACTTATTCTTTTAATTTCATCTACCTGAGATGAACCTTTATAAACTATTTTGGTTTATATTGCATATATCCTCTGCTTTGTGATTGTAATGTTTCTATCACTTTATGAAGAGCTCGGTATTTTTTAAAGGTTGATTTGCTCATTAGAAATGGAGGGTAAGGCAACATTAAGCTTAAAATTAATGGATTTGTTTATTGCAGCTTTACCTTTGTGTTACCTGAAGCAGAGCATATTTTTTGTTTGTTTTGTTTTTGTTTTGAGTCCTTTCATCCACAAAGAATGGGGATTAGCCTTTGGCTAAAATAATGCTTTCGGGCCCTTTCAGCATTCAGTAACTGTTTACTTATCCAGGTATAAATGGGTAAAAACACAGTTAAAGGTCTCCCAGCCGCAAGGTCAGCTACCTTTTTAAAATTCAACCTCATGAGCTCCCCTTGGCTGAGGGCTTGCTGGAATGAGGCATTAAGTGCCTGTTGCATGTAACCTGCCCTTGTCTTACACAGAGCTGCACACGAACCTCTGGTACTGTACAACACACCCTCCCTTCATGCCATGCAAGAAACAAAAGCAGTTGAACTTGTGATCAATGATCATATGATCCATTTACAGGGTGCAAGCTCAGTCAAGTAGAACTAGTAAATCATTAAATATTAACTCAACACCATTCCTGCTGGGCAGAACATCAGAATCTGATTTTCTCAAAGTTGCCAGTCATTACTAGCAGCCTTTCCCAGCTCAGCCATTTGAAATGAAAAGGCAATCATCATCTTCCACCATGACTGCTTTTGCAGAGCCTCTTTCATCAGCCTCACATTCATTGACAGAAATTTTCTATCTCCAGGTGTATTTCTGATGTTCCTGTGTTTGTGCAGGTTCATTTCAGAGAGGATTAGTTTGGTTACAACTAAATATAACTTTAAAAGTATGTTCAAATATGTAACAGGGGTTTTTCCATCGCAGACTAAAATTGAGGGTGAATTTTTTATACATTAAACCATGTCTACAGCAATCATAATAATTGTTTATACATTGAACCATGTCTACAGCAACCATATACATAATACCATGTCTACAGCAACCGTTCCTTAATTGATTGTTTTTCTTCTTTCAGGGTAGATAAGATAACAAACAAATTGAGAAAGCATCTCTTTCAGCTTTCTTCACCAGCACAAAGGAGCACTTAGCAGTTTGGTTTCAGAGACATGCTTTATAAATAAAAGAAAATAATCTTAGTCTTCACAGAGCAGTCTGAAAAATAGGAGCCAGAAGAAAATAAGATGCAGAAAAATTTTACATGTAAAATAACATTTCAGACAGCCAAATGAGATAGATGATGGCAGAGTTTTAATCAAGTTACCATCTTAACCAACCTAGAACAGATCATTTTTCTCTTATACTGATGTACTTGCAGTTCTGCTAAGTGCAAATGCCTAAATCTCTGTGTGTTAACCAGGGAATAATTTGCCAAATGATGCAATAGTTTAAGGATCGTGCAAATGGGAATAAACTTAATTCCTTTCGTGTCTCAACAGGAAATTAATGAAATTTTGCTAGCCCACAGGTGTCTACCAGCAGAGGAAAGGTATGTATCTTCCAGTCTTCTCAAGCCAAAACACAGAGAAGTGAGATTGTTAAAAAGGGACCATCTTTTGGGTGCTCCTCCTGGAGAGCAGTATGAAAGAGCAAATGTTAGACATTTCCTACATAACTGGACACTTCTCAGTTACTCTTTGTGATGATGGCACTGCAGGAAATATCATAAATAACATTAAACCCAGAAATTCAAGCTATTTATCTATGTAAACTGCTGAGGACATTTTTGTTTTCCTGCTCTGCTGTACTGCACTGCACTATTAACATGTAATCTCCTGCCTGTAGAATCAACAGGGCTTTCGACTTCAGTTTTTTGGTTTAACGTTCGTTATTAGGTGAGACAGTAGAAAAGAGGAAAGTGCAGTTTTATTGCAGTAATAAAGTATTTCTGAGCAATAAAATCATATTGTTGCTAAAGTGCCAGATTCAGTGAAGGGGTGAAAATAAAGCATCTTTTAGCATATAGGTACTTTAATGAGGGAAAATAAGTGAACTCCAGATGCAACAGTTGCATTTTAAGGAACTAAGCAGTTTCAGATTTTTTACGTAATTCTGGTGGAGCAATTCTGTTGCAAAGTGTAAAAGTTTTGGTGCATCAGTCTGTTTCTAATAACTTAATCTAAAGTTATGAGTAGTAGAAAATGAATTGTGATAGTCAAAATATGTCATCTTGGGTTGTTTACCTTTTATACTTTATGCAGCCCATAGAGATAATATTAACAAAAAAGGTTATGCCACAAGGTAGGTGCTGAGACCAAAGTCCAATGCTAAAACTACAGAATGATATGAATAATGTTTTTCTAGCATTTCTTCCACAAGTTTTAGAATAGCTGTAACTGGACATAAATAGTTTTTTTAAATCCAAATGTCTGAAGATATTTGCTGTAATATTTATTTGTCATTCCGCACCTGAAGCTGGATAAGTGGAGCAGAGGAGACAGAGATATGAAAACTGGCTCTTTTAATTTTGTTTCGTTATGGTGTCTGAGAATTTGTGGTTATAGAACAATTCACTCAATCTTCTAGAAATGGACCTATACATTATATTTTCTACTACAACCCCTGTGTTCCACTTCTGTATTAATAGATAAAAGAAAAAATCCAACAAAAGCCAAACACAACAACAATAAACACAGGAAAACAGGAAAAAGTAACTCCATTAGAACAAGAGGCAATGGGCAGGAAGTTGTACCTAAATATGAGGAAGAAGTTTTCTAATGTGCAAGTGACTGAGCAGTGGAACAAATTGTCCAGAGAGGCTGTGGAGTCTCCCTCACGGGAGATACTCAAGAACTGTCTGGACTCAATCCTGTGCCATGTGCTCTGAGATAAGCCTGTTTGAGCAGGGAGGTGGGACCTGATGACCTTTCCAACCAGTTCTGTGGTTTTATGATTTTTGTAAGTACAGTGGAATAATTTTGGATCATTTTCATTTTACAATATTTTCATTTTTCAATAGTTTCAATTATTGGATGCACTTGGTTGTAGTAAATGCAAGCAGCTCTTGAAGTTACCCACTGCATAACCAAGGCTTATATTCTCTTTCTCTTTAGCTTCAGTTCCTTTGTAGTTTTATTTTGTTCAAAGTAATTCTGAGTTGGCTACTTGGGGTAGCAGCATTATTATTGCTACCCAGATTTTTATCTTTGTGATATGGAAAAGGAAAATATTCAGCTAGTTCTTCTAGTAACCCAGTTTAGTGATCCGTGTTTCTATCTGTAAATTTCAGGGTTCCCTTGATGTTTCTAAAATTATGAAATGACAGTACCTCCAACTTCTGTGGACAATATTACACTTCACAACGTGTTTGTTACATTCTGTCATTTTATGCTTTGTCTGAAAGTGTCATCAGCTGCAGGTGGAAAGAATGAGAGACAGATGACAAGAGGAGGGGAAGAAAGATGTGTTTCTTTAGCCCATTTCTTCAGTCAGTGCAAGCACTGTTGATAACAAGGATTTCAATTAGTTTTGGTAGTATAATTATCAAATATGACATATATTATTTTGTTTAAGGAGCTAGAATAGTACGAATTCAATGTGGTGTACTTTCAGTGAATTAAGTACCAGTGAACAGTTTTTATACTGATAAAGTAGACATACTTTTGTAGAGATCACCTTTTTTGTCCAGTGCTGTGTAGCCTTTTTATGAGTGAGATAAAACTTAAAACAATTAGATTTCAGTAGACCCATCTGATACTCTTTAGGGTATCGAGTAAGAGGGGAAATTTAAACATTATAATTGTACTTTTTAGTGGTACAACAACTACTAGAACACCATGTTTAGATTTGGATAAGTCTCTGGTTCTAGAAATGTTGTTGGGACACTGAAGACAGAACGGAGGAAGAAAGGCAAGTGATTTTTTGGAAGACTGGATGACCTGTTATGGTGAGAAATTCCAGGAAATTCTGTCTATCTTGGGTAGTCAAGGGGGTGTGAAGAGCTGATCACAGTGTGTCAATAGTAGCACCTCAAGTGAACAGCAGCAGAAGGCATAAGATTTGGAGTTTCCATCTAATATGGGCAGTGGATATGAGAAGAACCAGCTGTTGCAATTGAAGCTTACACACCCAGGGTAGAAAAAAAGAACCGTTTTAATGGCAGCACTGATTTGTTGGAACAGATTTCCCAGAATTGTGACAGACTGTACATAGATGGCAGTTTTTTTAGCCAAGACTGGAAGTGCTCAGTGCACGTCAACTGTGTAAGTAACCATGGTAACAGCTGAAACCAAGAAGAGTTCAGCAGCCCCATAAATGAGCAGTCACCCTGTCTGACAAAAAAACCTTCTCCTCATCTCTGAATTGTAGTATGTCCTGAAGTTTTGCAAAGTTGGGGGAACAGTTTTTTGAGCTGAGGGATAAACTTTGTTAAGTGCTTTCTGGATTTTTATGGACAGGGACAACTAGTTAGAGCATTTCTTCAACTGGGGCATAGAAACCTCTTGAAGAGACAAAACCTAATGTGTTTTAGGACAGTGTTTATTAAATCCATCACCTAAAGGAAGAAAACCTCACCAGTATTTCATGGCCAGACTGAACTCCAAAGGTCCACACACAGAGCTTGAAAAACACATCTTGAGATAAATCAACTCTCCTGCTGGTTTTTTCTCTCCTCTCATTCAGGATGAAGGTATCTTTCAAGTGGACATTAATTATGAATAAGGTCAAGAAAAGTAATTATAAAAATTAGTTAGATTAGCTATGTTATGCAGTACATCTCCCACTAGTTAGGCATTTCTGATATATAAACATGGACAAGAAGTCTCAAACAAGTCTGAACTACTTTACGTAGGATATTATTTTAGAGTTAAGAAAACCTAAAGCAAAAGTGCTGTGACTGTCCTTTTCTATACCCCAGTTTTGTGCTTCTACAAAACTGGAGTTTAACAAATTGATACAATTACATTTTCCATAACTATTTTGATTGCCTTTTCCTTTTATAGTGCCCAGTGTTTTCCATTGGTTTTTGTTTATTTTGATTCACCAAAAAGTATGTAAAAAATATATTGATGGAGTACTGCTCTTTTGTAGTTTAATGTGTTTGTGTATGATTTCTTATCTCTCATGCATGCATTTGTGAAGATCCTAAAATTAATTCCTGTTCCTCTGGTTAATCATTTCCATCAGAGATTGTTTCTGTTTTCAAAGCAGATGCTTTACAAATTAGTAAGATTGATTAATCACATCCTTTATATCCCTAAAATTTCAGTGTTTGTATTTTGAAGTCATGTGGTAAGGCATAAATGTTCTTTCTTTAAAATTTTTAGATGTGGCTGTTGCATTACTTTCTTGTGGCTATCCACTGTGGAAACAAATCTGAACATAGATACACTTATAAAATCATCAGCTTTCATGATAATTTTACATATTGAGAGACAGTACCTGAAAAGACAAAAGAATTAAAGTGTGTCTTTCATACATGCTGGGACAGAAGTCATCATAGAAGAGGGAAATCTCCCTTTACAAATGTATGAATAGTTCACCCTGGCAGCTCTCAGGCCATGGAATGGACTACAGTTCAAATTGGGATCCAGAAGTAAAAACATTCAGATGATATTGTTTCTGCCTCTTGATCCCTCCCCACCCACCCACCTCAAACCATGTGAAGTTTACCTTCAGTCAGGTCATCAGCTCTTCGGAGGAAGACAGAAGAGGCAGAAGTAGGAACAGAGGCAAACCCAGAAAACCCAGAAATTATTACTGTTTTCCTTTTTTGTTTCTTTTCCCTGACAACGCTGTTGGTGAGTATTTCTGGTGGCTTCATCTTTGCCTCTTCTTTGTTTCCTATGTGCATACTCAATGAAATATTGCTTTTCATTTATCCGGAAAAAGTCCCTTTAAAGGCTGCCATTATAGACCTGTGCTCCTATTCCTATTTTATCATGTGATGGCTTTGATACTCTGGACTCGTATTATTGTGATCTGCAGCTTTTTTCAGTTTGCTGCTGACTAAAAGCATTTTAAAAGCCATTGGACATTTGACAAACACAGCAAATTGCTAGTACAAACAAATTTGCCGAAAGTATCCCTAGAAATATTAGTATGGATGTCATGTTTGAGTTACTCATATGATATTTTCTAACTGGAATTGTGTTTTAGTTTGTTTATTGGGGATTTTTGCTTTGTTTGTTTGTTTCTGTGAGGGTAGGGGAGGAGGGTATCATAATTTTGTAACCTTAAGGATGTTCTGAAGGAAATAGGTTAGCTCCCACAGTAAGCAGTACCCACACTGGCTTTAAAATTCAAATGTTTCATTAGACTACCTTTTCCACTGGCAGCTTTCCTTACATTCTAAAATCCTTCAAAAAAAACCCACTATAGAACATGGAGCTATCACATAAAGTTGATTTTATGTTTTCCCAGTCTCAAGCTACTTAGTGCAAATAAAATTTTGTGCCAGTCAGCCTGAGATGTGTTACAGCACTGTTAAAGCCCAGCCTGTTAATTACAAATGTTTTGCACTGTTAGGGTGATGCACAGATTTCTTGGAAATAGGTTTCCTTGAGCAGCATGTAGTTTTACAGTACAGTCAACAGAATGTTGCAGAATAGCAATTATGGGAATAAGGAGAATGCACAAGCTATTGGAGTGAACGCTTTAATGCTGATACATTTTTCCTGATAAAAGCAACTCAGATAAGAGGATATGCAAGTTATTGTAGCAATTAGTTTTTCTAAGATGTCTATCTATGTGAAATGTTTCATGGTAGGGAGAAAACCCACAACTTTGTAGTAGAATGCAAAGTTTATTACATTTCTAGACTACATTATCCTTGTCAGCTAGATTAAAGCATTCTCCTAGTTTCTGTCCTATATTACCCTAACAAGTGAGGAAATAATGTAGTGTTGTTACAGGGAGCAGCTTATAAATTTTGACATAAGTGTGAGAGAAATCACTCGAAATGTGAGGCAACCAAGAGGAATAATTAGGAACAGCAGAATGATCTCAGTAATATGACAATAGTTTCTAAAGCACCCCACAGGATTGAAATCATCAGGTTTGCTTGACCTATATCTTTAATAATACAGCTCATTGCCCTTGTATTGAAGCTAGAGGGAAGGACAAAGTATAAGCTTTATCATGTTTTAGGAGAAATTGCAAAAAGTTTATTTATTAACACAGCACGAAATGGCCCATTTCTATGATTACCAAACAGGAAAGCAAGTTGGGCCACAGTTCACCACACAGAACACTTTATAGTCAGGCTTGGCTGGCAAAAAATATTATGTAACACTCAAATAAGATAAATGGCTGCATTGGCAGTGGAAATAACCTTCTGTTTAATTAGAAAATAAGAGCTGTATGGGACAATAAAAATGGTTACTGCTGCCCTCAGTCACTGTTTAATAAATATGGTCGTGCTGAAGATAATGCTAAGTGTTATTTATTTGTGTAATATCATGGGCTCAGTAATTGTTCATGTTCTTGATAGTTACCCTGCATGTAGAATGAGTCCATTTCATGTTTTCTTTGTTTAATTTTTAAAAAGGAAAGAGGATTTTTTTAAGCTGTTTTTAAAAACCCAAAGTATGTTAACACCTCAGTGTTGCTGTAACCAAACCACTGGTTTTCTCAGCTTACCTTCAGGGTAATTAAGCTTTGAAACTGAGTGTTTGATGTTTTCCAGGCGAGATTGTCTATTGGCCTTGGATATGTTTCTACATCTTTGAGAGGCAGCATAATTTGAATTTTCAGCTGTCCATTTAATTGTGGCTCTGTTCTGAATGAGTAGAGTCGTAGGTCTAGTTTAGGATGGTTTTACCTTCCTTTGGAGGTTTAATCACTAAACATGCAAATCAAGTCCGGCAAGGCACGGTGTGGAAGACTGAAGATTTCAGTGAACTTTCTCTCTAAAGGGAACAGTTTTCACTAGTAAATTGAGCAGCAAATTGTGCTATGTGGATATGTATCAAAAGTTTCCTTTCTCTGTAGAGCATGTTTATTGGATATGGACATTGTTCCGGGCTTCACCTCTTCAGGAACATACACATATTTGTCAAACGCTTGACCGTAAAGCAGGGCATGGGATGCATTTCACAATTCATTTTTAACAGGCTTGGTATCCCAATCCTATTGCTTTTGGTCATAATCTTTCTGTTTCAGATCTATAGTAAGTACAGGGATTTGAAAAAGGATATCAAAGACTTTACTTGGTTTTATTCCAAGGAATTATTCACAAGATGTTTCATCAACAAGCTTTAACTCCTCCTTCCTTCCTTACTTTCCTTCCCCCCCAAAAGTGGACTGTATGTCAAGAGGCAAAACAAAACAAAACAAACCCCCTTTTCTTCACACAATTCACTTTAAGCTTTAAAATCCTTCAAAATCCCCAATCTCCCTTTGCAGTCTGGTTCCCACTCTCCAGCTTTCCTCATCTCCCTCTGAAAGAAAAAAGCTCTTCTTTAAGGGACTGATAGGTTGTAGAGCGATGCTTAGCAACAACATTCCTGTGCCTTAAGTAGCTGCAAGCCCCTAGCTGAACCCTTTGATGTGACTGTCAGGGCAGATTTATTTTGTTTTAGCACATTGTCTACTTGTCCAGATGTATCAGGAGATAAAAAGGAGTCATGTTTACACTCTTTTTGGGAGGGGGTGGAGGGGAGGAGATGTAATTAAATCGCATTTTTGATGAATCTCTGAGAGATCGAGATGAAGAACAGAGGAATTGGCTTGAATATAGAGGGGAAACCCATTTGCCTGCCCTGACACCTGACATTGTAGGAAGATGAAGTGTAAAGCCATAGCACAATGTGTTGATTTGGTTCTGCTGAACCCTTTAACTTGGTGTTTTTTTCATGTGGTGGTAGTTCACCAGAGTTCAGAAAGGCCTATTAGAGAGTAGCAGTTGTGCATCATAGAGTCTTTCCTGTATATGTGTGTATTTGTCCAGGCTGAAAAAAATAGTGGTTTTCTCTATAACAGTAGTGTTACAGATCACATATCCCAGAATCTCTGGCTGTGGTAAGTGACTGTCAATCAAGTAATTAAAGAGAAAAGAAAAAAACCAAGAAAATTGGGCCTCAGTGATCTTGGATAAACAAGTGTGCAGTGTGAGGCAGGCCTTGCTGAATTCTCTGGGAGAACAAATACCACAGATAAATCCATTTTTGTTTATTTGCTTTTAACTTGCACATTTAGCAACACCATTCTGAGCTCTATTAATAACCTGCGGTGTGCAGTGACAAGTCTGATTCCAGCATTCAGTATGCTGTGGGTATGCCAAGTGAATAAAATGCTAGTTTTAATCTGCTGGTACAAAAGTTACTCTATTTGCATTTTAAATAGGTTACACTGCAGCACCCCCTTCTGCTGACTGAATAGAGTGACAAGAGGTTTGAACTGCAATTCAAAGTTCTATTCCCCCATGACAGAATGAACATGCCTTGAGAGCATTTTTAACCTTCCAATTTCTTAATTCCTGCGTCTCTTAAGTAAGGAGGTCAGCACAACTTGGCAACAGTTATTAAAGTACTTTATCTTATACTTTTTAGGAGATAACTTTCACGTTTTTGCAACGTTTTCCATGCTTCCTAAAAAGCTAAGGCAAGCAGCAGGTATCAGAATCAATAGCAAAGCAAAATAAATGCTCTAGCATTGTAAACAATTATGCCTGGCCTGAGAAATGTATACACTGTTCTGCATTCCTCTGACTATCACTGAATGTGCTTGCAAGTGATGATAGTAAATGTACTGATTTAATTTATGCAATACTCTTGGAAATTCCTATCTAAAGAAGCAACTTAGCTTGATGATTTTGTTTTTGCTTTTGAAGAATCTGTGGATATCAGGTCGGCAAAAGGAGGTGGAGAAGTTCTGAGTTACCTTATTTCAAAACAAAGGGCTATGAAAAGTAATGAGGTACTGGGTCTATGTAATGTGTATTTGAGTTCTGCGTCAGTGTTTGTATGCAGCTTATATACTGTTGTTATGCCATAGCATTGCAGGAATCCTGGCCATTACTCCACTACTGCTATGTTTTGTAGCTGTGATGTAATTGGTTGAAAAAGTATTGCAGGGAATGACTGAAGGAAACTTGGAATCCAATACATTGTCAGTGTAGTTCCCTTCACATTGGCTTACCGATGCTTTTGCCACCTTCTGTTGATGCTGTAATCTAAGAACTCCATATTTCTCTTTCACTCCTTCAGAACTGTTGGGCAATGAGTGAAATTCTATAAATGTCATGTTTGGATGTTGGTGAGGTGGGGACTTAGAAAAAGGTTAGCATCTCCTAGCACCTCAAAATTCATTTGTGGTTCACTCCACAAGGAACTTCAAAGAATAGTTGTCTATATGACAACTCAGAATTCTCTAGCAACAGAGAATTGCAGAGTTTGGTGGTTTGGGGTATGACACTCTTTTGTCATTTGCTTTTTCCTTAAGCTTTATTTTACTAGTGTGTGAGCCCACTGAATCCTGCATAGTGTAAATGAAAAGAAGGTAGCGTGTGTGTTCTCAGAATATGGAGGTAAAGATGCTGGCAGAGAAATGTAGGGTAGAAAGTATAATAATTGTTTGGACTTACTTTCCCGATCTCAGATTAGGATTCAAGGCCAGCAGATTTTTCTGTAGTGTTTTTTACTGCTGGGGTCTTTTGTTGAGTTAATGATTTTCATTAGGACCGACCTATGAGATGAGAAACATAAAGAAATCTATTTTAGGGATGAGTATGATTGAGCAACTTTGAAGTTATTTTGTAGTGTGCTTTGAATTTATTTTTGTGGAAATGAATTTATTTTTATTTTAAAACCTAACATTATGTTTTACAGTGAGTAGATTGCTTGCTGGATTATATTAATGGGTATTGCTTTCATTCACTCTTGTGTGGCTAGCATGTTAAAGTGCTCCTTTAGGGACAGATTCTGTTAACTACTGTAATGAGAGATACTGAGCCACTTGAGCAGTAAGCTTTAATTTGTAAAAAATGAATATATTAGAATGTGGCATATGACCGGGGAGAGGTGGTAATATCAACTCATTAAACTGAACCTGAGCTGAAGAATCTCTTGTATCCGTCTGTTTTTAAGTGTAAGCAGCTGAGATGCACTTCTTAAAAAGAGAAAGCACTTTGCATGAAGTTCACTTTTATCTAATGACCTTGAAAAAATATTAAGGAGATGCTGAAATTCTTGCGTTTTGAGTGATATAAGTTGAAAAAGAATGGTCTTGGAAGTCAAAAAGCCTAATGGGTGTTTTTGTATGCTATATGGTACAGTAGAACAAATCAATTCAGGCTCCTTAGATGCAGTCGTTGCCTTGTGATTATATTTGTGTAAAGTCTTGGAGCCTTTGATCAAAGAGAGGCATTTGTGACTAGGTCTAATCCAAGCTCTTTAAGGTGTTTAACTTGCGGGGGGGCGGGGGGAGGAGGTCGATAACAGCTGGGATTTAAATTTAGTTTTGCTGAACTTTTGTTTTGAAAGGATTTCTATTATACACTGCTTCCTTTTCCATACAGAAGATGGATCATTGAGTAAACCTAAAAGGGAAAGAGGATATGGGAGGAAATGGGTGGGGACTTGGAATTAATCTTCTGAAGAAAAATGTTTGATCAGCGGGTAGGAGAGTATGAAATCCTCTGATGTTGACAGCAGGCAACTTTCTGACTAGTGTGTGATTGACAACTTTGATGCTCCAGTGGGGAGCGAGTGTCCAGCCGTGCTCAGGCATCCTCTGTCTGTGGGTGGTAGTGTTANAATAATGTGGCAACTGGGAAGATTAATTGTGGACAAGCAGCAGGATTACGAGGAGGGCTTCACAGGTCTAAAAGGAACAGTGGTAGGAAGGCCTCTGATCTGTCAGCCCAAAAGGAAATTAGTTAGGGCAGGCTGGAGCAGGTTTAAAAAGGGAGGGGGGGGAGGGTAAGATGGAGTAATGGAAGAAGGGAAGCATTTAGGATATTAAGGCAAAATGAAGAGGATATTGAAAAAGGTCGTAAGGGGATGGGACCAATGTTCTTGAAAGACTTTAATACACTACATCCTCTTTCAGTACATGCAGAGTTCAGCTTGTTTTGCAGAGAACTGCAGTGACTTTTGTAGTGGTTAGAGCTGCCCCATTAGGTGATACCTGTAGCTTGTTTCCGAATGAGCGTGAGAATAAACTCAAATTAAGGATTTTCAAGGGTATGTAAATGCAGAATACATAGCAGAGAGTTTACTTAAGCTGTTTCTGCAAGGTACTAACTGCTGCATGTTTTACTTCCCACCCCTTAGAAGTAGGGATTTTGCCAATAAATTCTGTGTTACCATTAAAGAGGCCATTTATCATGCTTACTAATGTTATTAATCAAGATACACCACAGTACTCTTAAAATGAGATCATTTTGATAAATCATGTATGACATGAAAAGACTTTATTCCTTTTAAGTGCAATTTAGACTGTAATTTTTTTCCTCATTTATGATTCATGGGAGAAACATGGATAAAATTCCCTTGCACATTTACACCTTATCTTCAGTAATAATTCAAAACTGCTCTTAGATGAAAATTCAAGGGCTGATTCACCAAAGCTGAATGCCAGCTCATTATTTTCTGGCATTCAGTAGTCCAAAAATAATGTCCATACATTAGGTACTTTTCACAATAGTTGAATTTGGCTGCACACCAGACATATCGATTACACTCAATTAAGCCTAAATGCATAAGAATTATCTGATGTTCATTTGCATTTTTGATCCCTGCTTTCAACCTTGCAATTTAACATTAAGTAAAAACCGAAAGGTAAAGTAAATTCAAGTGAGAAGTGATAATCTCTCTTATAAGAGAATAAGGGAATGCTTTGAATCTGAAATGCTTTGAATCTCAAGCTCCACTACTTCTGTTAAATGAGAAAAATTCTCTTTCTTTTCTCATTAAAGGTTACTGAAATTGGAAGGCCAACCAAAATATAAGAGCACCGTTCTCCTTGTTGTCCTAATGCTACTGTAATAGTACTGTCCTAATTTGGCTACTGTATTAGTAGCATCACATCTGAAAATAAGCTGCTAAAATATCTGGAATGAATATTTGCTAAGGTCAAAGTCATACTCTTGATTACAGCTGAAACACTTGTATTATTGATTAGATTTGAAAGTTCAGAAGTGGGGTTTATTCCTGTGTTTAGAAATATAAAAACGAAATATCTAGTAGAGAGATATTATTTGGAGAGCAGAGTCATTGAAATTTTACTTTCTCCAAACCATGATTCAAAGAGGATTGGCTTGTCTGAGTTCCCCCTTTACTTTCTTCAACAGCTGAAATATTTGAAGGAACTTGTGTGGTTGCCAAAAATAGCACAGCATTTTTATTTTTGAATCATTGGTCTCTACAAATTTGTTTTGATCCTGCAGATGTACATTATGTTCTGATACTACACATGATGTTCCCTTACTAGTACCATCCAAGTATTGCATTTTTTATTCGTTGAAAAGTGGAATTCAGGGATTAAACAAATTTGCTTTTTCTTTTGTTTAGTCTAATTAAATTCCTCCACTCTTGAGAGCTAGTTGTTGGTGTGTGGCTGGCACTTTTCTTCTAAATGTGTTATTTTTTTCCTGTTCATTAAAGTGACTCTAATTTATGCCGGAGGTTTAGCAAAGACAACTGCTAACTCATGGCTAGGTCTGCTTGGCTGTGGAGCAAGGAAATAGGGAAATCCCATTCCATCGAGAACAGCCTCCTTTCCTGGTAAGGATGCTGGGCCACCTCTTGGTTTTCCAGGACAGCCCAGTGTGTTGAGGTGGGTGACAAACTCCAGGCAGCCCATTTGAACCCTCTGGCTGAGCTCCCAGCTGGGGAGGGGAGAGCCAGACTGGCTGTCCTCTGCCATATGGAGTGCCCCACTCAGGCCTGCTTTTGCATATTCTCTAGTGTCTTTATCCCTTCTCTCACACTTCATCCCTTTTTTTTTCTTTTTTTTTTTTTTTTTTGACTGGCTGTATGTTTCCTAAGTTCATAGAAAAGCACATACATTGCAAATAAAGTTGTTCTTACCTGACCATTCCCTAGGATTGAATAGTTAAGGATTTGGTGTATTGTTGCCATCAAATTTAGTTTTTGATGTTTTGTTGTGGGTTTTTTTGGTTGGTTGTGGGGTTTTTTGTTGGGTTGGTTTTTTTTCTGCTGCACCTTCTACAATGTCTGTAATTTTGATGAACATGCTTTGCAAATCTGGTACTCTTTTTACTGTCCATTTAGTATCAAAGAGAACAATTTGGATAAAATACCCAGGTTTATATAAAGAGCAGTACCTCAGTTTAGCAAGTGTTGGGGGGACTGAGTAATCTGACTTTATTTGTCTTGTAAGTCTTAAGCCATGTACTATGACAGACTGCAAAACTTGGATGACTTCAAGGTTTGCAAAACTACAGCTTCTTCTGTAATAACACTGTTAGAATTTCTATACTGAGTTATTCTGTGGCCCGTCCTATAAAATTGAAGGTACCAACTAGTTTAAAAAGCTTTCCTCAAAGCTACAAAGTATGTATAGTATGTCCTCTGCAAGAAGAACTTCTGATGCATGTCACCAATACTTGAAGACATAACTGTCACATGTCAATGCTGTCACTGTCACAATATTCCTGTGAATATGAAGAGTAACGCAATCTATACAAATCTCTTTGGAAAATAGCTTAGGGCCAAATGTCAGTGTGTGGTAGGGAAAACAAATAGTTGTCTTTCTGCTGGTGCACAGGCTTACTCAGAAACATGATTTGGAACTTGAGCCGGTGTTTGTGCAAAACAATCCTAACCGTGGATGCTATTCCATAGAATTAAAGTTGCTCTAACTGAATGCTTAGCTCAAAGGTAATGAAAACTGTTCTGTATTTGACAGGGAATTATGTACTGTACATAAAATAACAGAAAAACACCAATAAACAAACCCTTCTGTTCTTGCATTTCCAAAAATTGGAAATAAAGCTAAATTGCCCCTTCACTCCAATATCCTTTTTAGAAGCTCTTGAATTTTGCTCACTCAGTGGTATATTGCTGAAATGGCAAAGTCTCTTCCAGTAATTTTAGGAAAAGCTATCATCAAGCTGTCAACAGTCTAAATTGAGATTAAAAGTACCAAAGAGAAACCTTCACTATTATCAGAGTCCCAAATAAGTACACTTGAATAGGCAGATAACATCTAGAGTGTACAGTATGAGACCACTTATTCTTCCAGTTTTTTGAGTGATTTACAAGGATGAAGTCTGATGTTAAATAGTGACTTTTTTCTCCTTTTCTTACCCAGAACTGCTTGACCCAAAGGAAACATGTAGCTGTGAACAGATGCCTGTTCTTGGAATTGGTTTCAAATATCACATAGCTGGGTGTAAGGGGTTTCTATCTCTCCCCCTGACATGTTATGTGCCCTTGGCTCATATTGGTCATCAGAGAGATTTCCAATAATTCTTAGTCCAGAGCGGATTGAGCTGCAGGTTTGCAGTTCACCAAAATCAAGGTATTATTCCTTCTGGCTGAAGGTGAGAGTTATGTCTGTAGCAATATGTCTCTGAACAAGAGGTTCCCTGAAAAGGGTCTATTATTACTGGTGAGTCAGCAGAGGCAGGAGGATATTCTCTATTTTTATTCATATCTAGTAAGTAGCATCCTTGCTGTTTAGGCAAACTTGTCTCTGTTAAGTTCTGTTAACATGTTTGTTTAGATGGATGATGCATCTTCATGTAGTGACCTGATTTTTCCTAGGGACAAAAATGGGATTATAACTATGGTCTGACATACAAACTGATGGCTGGTCTCCAAAAGCAAAAGCTTAGTATGCTAATCTAGTCAGTCATCTCCTAACATGTTATGTACTATCATTTAGGAGTCCAACAGCTACAACAAGGAAGATTTCTAAGTTGCAGCCTTTAACAAACTATTACCCTGATTAAATTTCATTGTTACGGATTACTGTTCTCGGGTTTGGTCTGGTAATTAAGAATTGAAGAAGTATTTTTGCTTTTTCTTCCCCAAAACACTATAGCCCTATTTCATACTTTTATATGAACCAGACATTGAGAGCTGGGGTTCATAAATTTTGAGGATATGTTCAATTGTAAAGTACGTAGAAATTGAGGTAGATTGCTTTGATTGACTTTTGCAGCTTAGAAGTCAATATATCATCAGGGAAAAAAACTGCACAGAAGATAGCAATTATTTTCTCAAGACTTCCTTTAGTGAATTATCGTGAGATTGAAGAAATAGTTTAGCTTTTGTATTTTTCTCTTTATTTGCTTTATTTTTTCTATCAGAAATTATCATGTAACTTTCAGTGAATGCTGTCCTTTGTGTCTTCTATTTAAACACATCATCTTTCTGTGTCAGTTGAAATGGGTGGGCTGTAAATACTACTAAAACTCTGTATCTGAAACTGGACATGTGACTGCTGTGTCACCAATCTAAGTTAAACTGAACTTTAAAAACTGACAATCATTCATCTTCACCAACACAATCTTTTATTTTCATGTATTTTCCTAACAATGCAACACTGATGTTCTCTAACTAAAAAGCAACATGGTAAATGTGGCTTATTTTAGTTTTATATTTTTTTAATATATCTTTTCTGCTGCTGAAACATCCAATGGAATGAAGGTTAGTTTATTGTAAACTATAGCTCTTCGGTCTAATCTTCTAAACTAGCATCATAGGATCTTGAGACTTATTATGGAGAAAGATCTGGGCTTCTCCCTTAAAATTTTGCTTTTAAGGGTGCTGAGCAAGTCCTCTTGGGTACTTATTTCTTTTATTAGACTTCTAGTGTGGGTTTTAAGTGTTTATTGTTAACAATTCTATATACTTGTACACTTTTTTTTTGCATTATATGCACTGTAATTTTTAATAGATCCCTTCATTTAGCTCATAGGGCAGTGGAATGAGAAAATCATTTGGGATTTTTTTCTTTAGATTTGAAAACTACAGTATCTTAGCTCAACTTTCTATTTTCTATCTCCTTTCTTTCATGTGGACTTACTCATAACTTCATCCAGGTAAATATTAATCTGTTTCAGCAAGAGAAAAATTTTTAACATTGCCTAAAGATTTCCTGGCAAAGGTGATAATTTTTTTAAGCTGTCGGCTGTATGACAATATTCATTTAGTAACGATACATAATGTCATTGTGTAA
The DNA here is from genome assembly GCA_008694505.1 of Cyanoderma ruficeps. NCBI lineage: Eukaryota > Metazoa > Chordata > Aves > Passeriformes > Timaliidae > Cyanoderma > Cyanoderma ruficeps. Next base: position 8,348,568 of record VZDJ01000116.1, on the reverse strand, counting down.
ACTCTTGTGTGTACGGCAACCTTGAGGAACGGCAAGCGGCCTTAACAAAAACAAATTAATCCTTCATGGCTGATAACTCCATGCACCTGTAACCACATCAAGCACTCATCCTGCAGGTGCATCCGCTTTGCCTCCTCACTGACCTCCACTCGGAGCTCTGAGAGTGTTTGTTTTGTCACACAGGCCTCCAGCGCTGCTGCCTCTGCCTCTCCAGAGATGCACTACACCCCTCTGCCTGCTGGATCCAGGGACCTCACCAACCACAGAGGTACGAGCTGCATTTTATTGCTATGAACTGCTGCAAGGTGCTAAGCTTTGCTCTAAGGCCTTCCCTGTATTAGTTACTGCTGCATTTCACTTTACAGAGATCACCATGCCTTTCAAGCACTGTATGAGAAAACCATACCTGTCAAGACTACAGATTTTTGCTCATATTAAATAGGATTTACAGGTAGTCTACCGGGAAAGCAAATAAATCTATGGATAATAACGCTCAGTGATTTTTGTGTGTGTGTGTGAAAGAGAGAAAAATGTGAAGAGATTAGAGTACTTAAACATTGCTAAGTAGATGATTACATGCAGCATTGGTAATTTTGAGAGAATTTGTAAACTTTCTAATATTTTTAAAGTGAGAGCTTTTTGGCAGTTTAGAAATTTTGGACTATAATTTTGAAATGTTAACACATTTTTATTGCAATAAAAAGGGATTCTTTTTAATATTTTTCAACGTTAAAGGTAGATCAGTGTTCAATTTCCTTTTTCATCAATCCTTAGAACTTAAAAAAGCACCTTGGGCAAATTCACAAATTCCTTCTGCATACCTATGAAACAAAAAGTTCAGGGAACAGTTGAAAAGCCGAAGCAGTGAGGAAGGGTGCGTTCCAAGCTTTTTCACTTTTTTCAAAATGAAGAAATTTGTGAAGCTTGCAGCAAGTTTTTAGCTTAAAACCAGAGGAACACTCCTCTTATTTATTTCCTATGTTACCCATTGAGTCTACATTGATCATGTAAACCATTTGTGTAGAGGCAGGTTTTGTTTAGGATACCAGGATCAAAGTCAGCCTTATACTTATGAATTGGTGGCAGACTAATTTAAATGTGTGTTCAAATTCTGCAGCGCTGCAGAGGATGGAAGCAGCTTTTGCAGAATTCCATGTTACTTGAAACCTTTTGAAAGAATAGGAAGGATCTGGTGAAGGATGGGGAAAGCAGCTGATTGGAACTTAATCTGTTGCAGCCTGTATCACTGTTGTTGTTCTAGAGCTGAGGATGAGTGTAGAGCTACATCCTGGCCCTGGTGTAGATTCCTATGGTGCACTGGAAATCAGATATCCTGGAAGTGCTGTGGGTGCCTTGTGTTCCAGCACTGAGCTCACATAGAAACTGGTACTTTTTAAAGGAAAAAACCAAACAAAATCCTGAATTTGAGCACACATCTGGACTTTGGAGATTACAAAAAACCCTCCGCCCCAAAAAAACCCCACAGCACAGTGCCCTTTCCAAGATAAGTAGCTTTGATTTTCAGATAAGTATGTTACCTTGGATCATTTCTGGTGTTGAATTAAATGGCTAGGGTCTACTTACACAATAAATAGAATGACAGAATCTTGAAAAATACCTGCTTTAGAAGTACCTTTAAAAGCCAGGTATCCTCAGATTTTTTATTTAGGTGATAGTGTATTGGAAGTGTGTCTTCATGGCTGATTTTGTTATCTGACTTGACAAAAGAAATGCCAGTAGTGCTGAGCATCAAAAGCTGTGTGCCTGCATTATTGATCGACTCCTCTTGCAATACAGCAGTTGTGTGGCTGCAGTAGGTGTTGAAGATGTGTCCAGCAGGTGTTTGTTCAGAGCAGGAGCTTCCCAGGCTCTCAGTGCTCGCTGTTCTCACCAGGGTTTCAGAATGCCTGCCCTTTTGCCATGAAAGGGGAAAATTACATTGCCCAAATCACCAACTTTCTACCCTTAGCAGTTCACATAATTTTTATTACTTCTATCTTTACTCTTCCCAGAAATATTCTGCTCTGCATGCTAAATATGCTGTAGATTTCCTTGTGATTAAGCACAGTTATAAATTAAGTGAATGGAGAAGGGAATGTCATCCAAAGAAAGGGTAAAATTGATCCTTAAAGAGACATTGTTAACATGATTCGATAAATTGATATATATATATGTGTGTGGATATATATACATGTATTCACAAGGAAAAAATTAAGGACACTTTCCAAAATTCCAGGTGTTGGCAGAACCAATTCCAAGCTTAGAACAACCTGCTGGCAAGGCCCATTACCTCAATCAACTTTTATACAAAGAAAAATTTTGAAGTTTACAAGCCCATAGAAGATTAATTGCAGTCTATGGAAAAATCTCCAAGGAAAAAATGAAATACTTAGGCATGCTATTTTAGGTTCTGAATACCTTCAATTTTTTTTCTTCACGAAATGCTTGCAGTGTTGTAAAAGTAGAATTGAGTCAGCTGTTGCATATGTAAATATTGGTGGTTTTCAATGCATAGTGGAATGAAGAATGCTCTAAGTTTGTGAGTGTTATTTTTCCCTGGAGAAACTTGTTTACCAGAATCCTGAAGTCTGGCAAATGGTTTGGTACAGCTGTAGATTGATTTTTGGGGGACTGGGAGGGGGAGCAGGAGCAAGCTGGCTGTATTTGATTGGTACAGCTTCACTTGGACGTTTCTCACTCTGTTTAGCTATGATTTTTTACAGGGAGAACAAAAACATATAATTATGCGTGGGTTGCACCATGTGTCTTACAGCTTTTGTGTTCCTGCATGCAGTATATAATTTCCAGTCAGGATCTGGTCCTTTAGGCTGACTCCATATTTTGTACAGACAATTTCAGAAATGGTGCAAATCTCACTCTCTCTTTCAAAGCCCACAGAAACAGCATATGACAGTGTGATGTCAGCATGGAATGATATGGAACGCTCCCTGCAAATATTATATTGAGTGTTATGATGCTTGATCATATAAGTACATGAAGAGAGAAATAAAAATTGCATCAGGTTTTTATGCTTTAGAGAATTTTTCTCCATCTTGTGGAAGTTGTTTTCCCTTATATTACAATGTTGCTTAGACCCACTTTTCTAAGGTGAACCTACCTCAGTCCCACTGTTCATATTTTTCAGGGCAAAATCTACAGGCCTTCTATTTAGATTTTGGGCATCTGACGGCAATATGACTTGATTCTTTGTGTGATCTAACTGCTGTCCTGTTAAACAAGGCTCCCAAAGTGATAATTTTATAGCTGGCTGTATTTTTGTTTTGATTCCAAAACAATGATCTCAAACTTCTAAGGGTCTTTCCTTGGTCTTTGTTAAAGTAGGATTTTGTATTTTACTTTATATGGATTTAGAACCCAGTGATTTACTTGTGTGAAGTCTGTGCAGTTGTCTTACCTAGTTAAAAGAAGTCAGTTCCAAGAAACAACCTCCTGTCATACTAAGTGCTTCTTCTGTTTCTATATTCTATACATTGCTTGTGTTGTTCTAGCTTTCAGATTTTCCGGTGAAATAAAATATATAAGCCCTACATTCCTGTCTGCTTTTTCAGATCTACCTTTAAGGGAAAAAATCAAACAAATCAGTTACTTATTGTTGTTTTTAAATAGAAATGGCCATGCTCTCAATACACAAAAGTGACGAAATGTAGTGGCTTTTAGAAGAAATTGGCCCAAAAATTTTGGGGCTTACATATAATTTTTTTTTTTTAGTGGTTTGTATGTGTGGCCCAGGTACCCTTCTGTTACTTATTGATAATTTATTAACTGGGTACATATATTAAAATAGAAACTTCAATTCTTAACATAGTTGACATTGATGAAAAAGAAATTTTAAAGTCATAATAATGTATTTGTAAGGATAATTTGTCTGTTGTGTGCAAAAAGACCCCTCACCCTTGCCCCACTCAGGTTGTATATTTGGTTTTTTATAATGGCATCCTTGCTAAGGATGTGCCTTTATGTGTAAGCATTCAAACTCAAATTGCCTTCTAAAAAGAACAATGTTCTCCAGTTGATGGAGAAAATAGTAATTTATCATTCTATCTCTTCAGAAGCAATATCACTAAATCATGGCTATCATGAAAATCTGTTTCTCCCATACAAAAACATGTGCTGGATGCCTTTTGTATAAACAGTTATTTTATAACATTGTCTATTACCTGAATTACTTGAAAACATATTAATTTGCCAAAGCCATTTGGTTTCCAGTAACAATTTACAGATGACTCCTCCTTTTCTTGTGCTCTTATTTCTGGGAAAAACCAGTGGTAAGACTACCCCATAGCTTACTGGTAAAAGGAAGAAGAAGCAGTTTCCATTAAAAACTAAGCCTGTATTTATGTAAGTAGTTTTTAGAACCTTAGCTTGGATTTAGGCCAAGGTTTAATAGTTCTAATCTATTATAACTTGTAAAAACTTTCTGAACAAATCCACTGTCCTATTTTGGTGTCCATACAGTTAATTATCCAAGCGTTTTGGTATGTGCAGTCATTACATTGTCTTATGTTTGAATGATGAGTGCCCAGATGAAAAATTGGTGTTTGTTCTACCAATATGTTTCAGTCAACTGACAGATGTGTTTTCTGGTTTTGATCTGATCTTGAAAGTCATCAACTGCATTCAAATCCCATGCCCAGAAATCCAAGAACAGAATATTTTGAAGCTTCTTATTAACCTTTTAAAGGTAATTTTACAGAACCTGTTTCAACAAAGGAAATGAGAGGTTCCTTTTGCTCTCAGTTTCTCTTTGTCTAGCAGAGTTGTGCGGAAGGTTTCTTTTGGAATGAAGATCTTTCCAAACTTTCCCATTCTTAAGCAAACAGTTGTATGTAGTGTGTTAGACACCTGAACTTGCAGTGTTTCCTTCTTCTGTGATTGTTATACTGTGCTATTGTACTCAGAATATTGGGCAAGGTAAATTTTCACTGATGACTGTTATCTTCATAAAAAATTCCTACTGATTGATTGTTAGGGCTTGCCACACAGAAAAACAGCTAGTAGCTTTGTAAGAGTTTAGATAAGTACTAGATCAAGATTAAAGTGGATGATGGAATGCACAACAAGGGTGTGGCCATCCAGTTGGGCAGAAATTCACAATCCAGTGCATGTCAAAGGACATCTGCTACTTTCAAAATCTGGTGTTGAAAGAAAAAGGTAGAGAGCCAGAGGGAGTAGTCTAATTAAAGTGATTATCCTCCAAGGATTTACCTGTTCTGTCTCTATTTGCTCACCCTGCTCATACATTATAAATATTCTTAGATTCATGTGGAACTAATAATGTCTATCAATCCTTCCAGAATTTGTTCTAAAGTTTTAATATAATACTTTAAAATATTTGAAGTAAAATTATAAAAGTGACACGCATCTCTTAATAATAAATGTTAATACACAAAGTGCTTATTTTACACGTGCATTGTGAAAAGCCATGCTGTCTTTAAATCACAGGCATATAAGAAAAGGAAATTGTTTTACATAAAACTTACTTCTGGAAAGATAAGTATCCTGTTTATATCATCATTGTGGTCCTCTCTGCTGTTGTTATTGACACAGTTGTTAGGTACTCATTGTGTTTTCAAGCCAGAGGCTTATTTAGAGTTTGAAATTGATTGCTGGGGAAGTTGCAAAGCAATTTATGTAGCAACTTATCATAATTAGTTAGTTTTCTTAGTGTGAACTGCACTTTATGCTTGTCAATTGATTTTTCTTGTATATGCATAAGGCATTGTATTCTGTCAAAAAACCCCAAACCCCAAAAACCCATGGTTAGTACTTTATCATTCAGTTAACCAAGTGTATCCATATCTGTGTATAGGATCTTTTTGGTTTAACTTGTTTAATAACTAAGAATAGGGTGAATAGGAAAATTGCAAGCAGGTGCACTATGTGAAAGTTCTGTATCAGGCAAAGATGCTGTGAATAGTGAGATGTTTTACATCAAGTGTCTTTTGAAAATCCCATCATTTTTAACCTGCATTAGGCTGTGGTGTGCCCTAGACTGAAGACTTCTTAGGCCAGGATCTTCTCATCATGAGATGAATAATCTTAAAATAAACAAACAACCAAAAAGTTCTCAATAGCATGGAACAGACAAGATCATATTTTCCAGGGAAGAAACACTCAAAAATAAGCTGTGACATTTCTATTAGTGCCAGGAAATATGTCCCAATAGTGAGATGTGATGTGGTCATGATTTAGGCTCAAGGAGAATGGATGGAAATCCTCTTCTTTTCACACTCTGGGAGAATGCTAAAATAATGAGTCTGTTAAAAACAAAACAAAAAAAATCCCATGTGGTTTGCCTGTATGATGTGAGAAACTGAGTTCTAGTTCCTTAGTTTTTAGTATGGAAAATGGACCTTAGTGGAAGGTCAAGACACATGGGAGAAGCATAGAAAGCAAAGTGATTATATAAATGAGTATCTATATAGAGTATAGAGTGAGAGAAGACTGTTTTTGACCTTAGCTCCCTTTACTTAAGGGGATGTGAAAGAAAAAAATATCCATCAGAGGTGAATTGGGGTTTTGTAGTCCAGATGTGTGAAAAGGTAATGACAGAAACTTAAGGAATTCTGGTGCAAGATGTTCCTGCTGCAGCTGGGAGAAAGGTGGAGCAGGCTTCTCTCATTCCTGTGCTGGATGGCTGCTGCTGATGCCCATAGACTATCCAGACCTTACACCTGGAGTTGAGGTCAATTTCTAATTTACTGACTCATTTCTATTTATTCAGTGGTGCACCTGGTTTCTTAGCTCTGACCGTGATTTTTCCCTTCCAAAGTGGATTCCAGTTTGCTGCTTTCTCAGTGTTTCTGATATGCTTGCCTTGTGGGGAGAAGAATAGGTAGAAGGAATGAGTGGAACAAAGTAGGTGGGGAGAAATGCCAGAAGGCACACTTCCTTAGGGAAGTGCACTCCAGTAAAATGCTTCTAGCAGGTAACAGAAACCCACCTCTATTAGTATTTGTCATGCCTGCAAATGCATTAGGCATCTCTCCTGGTTTTGTTGACTGACGCACAATCAAAAATTTTGCTTTTCAATGGAACTGAGTGATCCAACAACCACACATGTGATCAGCTCAGCTCTCAGCTGTGGGGTGGTTTTTTGTTGGGCACTCATGAAAGAACAGGTTAAGGAGGGTCTCGCATAGGTTAAGGCGGGCCCTTTCCTGAGGCCTATTTTATTTGTTTACTGGAATGGGACTGCCACCAATAGCTGGGCTGTTTGTGCACCAATTTACCTCACGTGCTCAGTAGTGATAATTTCTGCCAGCATCCACATATTTCTCTGTAAAGTACAATGATTTTCCCAAATGTGGAATAAATTGTAGTTGGATTTGAGTGTGACCTTGACTAATATGGTTCAAGAAATAAATTTCCTGGGTCATTGGATTCATATTCTTGTCACTTACAGGGTCAACAATTTTCTGTCTGTGTATACAAGGAATGTTGGATTTGAATCAGGACACTGTAGATTATTAAAACTTCAGCATAAAAATATATTGTTATCTTTTTGTATATTGCAGTGATGGGAGCAACTAGTCATGTGAAAGTAGGTTGGGGTAAATGAGGTGGGGATGATATATAAAGTGACTTGCAGTTTTGTGTAAAGTCTTTTCTTGATGGCCAGAAAAGTTAGGATTTGGTTTTAAATGACAGCATGTTTTAATTTGTGAGACTTCTCTGTGTTCTGTGGTTTGAAACTGAACCCAAGGGATGAGATTGAGCTGACCAGAAGTACGTTCTAAGAGGATCACTTCCTGGTGTGCTATGTCTCTGTGGGAATAAAATATGTGTGTTTCTCTGCAAGAAAATTTTAAAAGAGAAAAAGAGAGTAATTAAGTGGATAATCAAATTCAGATTAAAATATTATTAAATATCTCAGATGTTGAGCACAAAATTCCCATTCTGCATCTAATGGGATTTAGTAGTCTAAGACTCAGGCAGACTTTCATAATTGTCAGTATTTTTTTTTCAAATGTTATACAAACCCTTATTTTTCCACAGTGCACATTCCCCAATCTGCCTGTTGAAGACCTGACCATTTTCCATATTTTTTGTCATTCTGAAGTTTTTCATTGTAACTTTTTCCATATTTGCCAAAACTAGCAGTCTAGGCCCAAGTCACCCATACAAGTGTCACATCAGAGGGAATGTGATTAATGAGGAAAAAAACATAACTTCATATTTTTGGTAGACTAGAGAGTGTCTGATATTTCACAACGTAGCTCATTTTGTCAAGCTGACAATAAGAAACCATAAGAATGCTCAAACAGGATGACTAAAAAGTGGCAGAAATATATAGAAAGCACTGGCTTCTGTAAGTGGAAATTTGGGATCCAAACCCATAAGCTTACCTAAAATCTTCTTTGGATATGCAGGAGAGCTAATGATGCAGTGTATATGCAACTGGCAATTAAAAAAAAACACCAAAAAAAAAAGCCTAGTAAATTTGCCATTTGGCCTTATAATTTTTTACAATAAAAAATTCCAGTCATCAGCCACAGCATTACAGCTCTTCCAAAGAAATTGGGTTCAAAGCACCACCAGTGCTGTGCAAATACAATCTCCTGAGAGATCCCCATGTTTAGTTAGCACTCTAGTCTAGCCTGTTTTTGCAGGAGTCCTCCAATTTTATCATTCAGGCATTTTTATGGCCTCATTGGAACAAATAAACAAACATCTGGAATCATGTGGTATATTTAATTAAAAACTTTTTGTTTGGCCAGAAATAGTAAAATCATGAAAAATTGCCTGTCTTCAAGCTCAGAAAGGCCAAATGGTGAAGCTGTTGGCTACAGACAGTTTTACAATGTATTGAAATTCATAGATATGCACACCTGCTGCAAGGCCCCCCCTTTTTTTTTTGATTCATAACCATTAATGAGTGTTTAGTGCACAGATTGTAGCCCTTGTTTAAATGGGAATTTACTGTTTTTAATAACATATAGACACGTGTTGATATATTCCATACAGCCTGTACTGTTCTGTAGTACACAGACACCATAAAGCTCTACATTATTGGTTAAAAAAAAGAAAAAATCTTTATGGTGCATGTTCCATTTGAATATTTTTTTGTATTAGTATGTTTTAATTCCAGAGGCAGTAAACATTTGCCCCAAGCTAAGGGTCTGTGTAGCAAATGTTGGAAATGTGGAAGATGGTGTTTTCTCATTAAAATTACAATCTGTAATGAAAATTTAAGTTTTCATTGTTACATTTAATGTATTTTTTGAGGAAATTTTCAAGAGACTTGCTTCTGCAGATAAAACTGCTTGATGTCATCTGAGATATTACTGTATGGTCACAAAATATTTTACAGACCAGGGTCACTATTTATGAAAACTAGTTTGTCTGTTGGGCTACTATCTATTTGAGATGCACAAATATAGGCCTTTGAGCATATGGGACATAGAATTTTATTTTTGGGTTTGTACATCTTAGTTTTTAAATAGCTAAGCCTTCTATTGAGAAAATGACATGCCCATAGGAAGTAGTACTGCATCTGAATATTGTTCCCTGTTCTTCATATTTCTCGTGATTAAAATAATGTGGCCATTCCATTTTGAGCTGTGTTCCTCTGAGAGTTTAGACTTTTTAGCAGGAGAGGATGGATGGAATACTTACAGGACTTTGGCCACTGCCCTGTAGTTGGTGTTACTGACCTGAATGAAGAGGATGTGGGTGTCGTCTGAAAAAGCCCTAATTCCCACATAGTCAATACATGTAGAAGTCTGCTTTAAAAAATGGAGGAGGGAAGAAATTTCCTCCACAGTCAGAAGGGCAGCCATCTGCATAACAGCAGTGCAACTATTTTATCCCCTTGTGTGTTTGTTCTTTATGGCGTGCACATCTCGCTGTAATGTCTACGTGTCTTTCAAACTATGAACAGCCAAGAAGATGCAATGTATTTCACATTTCCTTTTTCAGAATGTGTGCTGTGCTAGAAGTGGGTGAAGGGTCCTTTTTTAATTTTGATTTCAGGAAAGAAAGGTGCAACTTTGTAGGATTTCATTGCATCTTATGCAAGAAGAGAAATCTGTCAACTTCTTACTGGATATGAGTATCTGTATTCATGATCTGATGATATACTTACTGATCAAAGTTCCTTGCAGAGCTCTGAAAGCAAATGATAAGTAGGTTGATGGATTACTTTTTTTTCCTGTTTTGTAATATTTTTGTGGTCTGTTAATAACCTCATTGTAAGAAAAGTAAATGATAGGAAGCCCCACGACATCCTTCACTAACTTTGTATGCCCTTAAGCAGAGAGATCACACCTGGGGAGAAGAAGAGGAGGAGACAGAGGTAAATAATAAGTATAAACAAGTACAATTGTTTTACATCCGTTACCAAACAGAGGATGGCTCATCCTTTTTTTGTTGATATTCATTGTGTTACCTTTTACAGTCTGAGATATCTTGAAAATTGTTTCTATTTACACAGAATGAATTTCTTTTACTGTGTGATTGACAACACTGGTATGTTTTCTAAGACCCTTTTTGTCTATGACTCTAAAGTGCTTAGTAAACCTAGGCAGCCACCTGAAAGACCCCCCACCTGTGGCTACATAAAACTAAAATAAAGAATGGAAAATAACCCATTGAGTATTCACTTTCCCACCCACTGAGAGCAAAATGCAATGTAGTGCAATTTTAGTACTTGCGTGCCACTGGGGAAAATAGGCTCCTAAAATCACATAGTGAAGCATTGGAAAAATTCAGCGAATTTGTACTAAGCGCTGTGTTATAAAACCTAAGGAACCGTAAGCTTTGCTTCTCAAGTGAGACAGATTTGTATTGCAGTTCTGTTAGACTGCCTCCAATTGCAATGATGATATTTAGCACAGTAGGCTGAAAAAAATGTAAGGCTGGTGAATACAAGTCCTTTCACAGGAATGCTTAAGGAGGGGGGTGCAAGCAACCTTCTGATGTCTACTTAAAGACCAAACAAGACTGCAATCTCTGGTTTGTTTGTTTTTTTGCTTTTCCTCAGTGTCAGGCCATATAGAGAGATGTGGAAAGAGCACATGGCCCATGCTGCCTCTTTCAAAACCATTTCTATTACTAGACATGGCTTCTCACATCTCCTAGAGAACTAAGTTAGTGTTTGTGTTGTGCCTGAGAGGAGTTGGAATATGTGGGTATCAAAATTGCAGGGCTGCCACACCACTGTGCTGAATTTCTCCACTCTGGCTTGGCTTCCTCTGCACTCACCACTGCAGGAGCAGAGACTGTAATGGCTTCAGTCGGTTGTGCTTAGAAAAACTGCATCTATCCCAGCTCTACCTTGGCTCACAGGAGAGAGGCAACTTCTGAACAGGTTTTTCTTTTTGCTGAATCGTGAGTGGGAGCAGCCAGGCTTAACAGGAATTTTTGTTTCCATGAAATAAAAGGAGTGGGCTCAATAGAAATAATCCCTTGGGGCCTGATGGAAGAATTGGAATCTGTCTTAAAGCCAAGAGGTGGGCAAACACCCCCTCCAGACACACCAAACAAACCATCCCTCCCAAATCCACATAATTAATTAATTTGGCAGATTGTGTCTGTCTTAAAGGTAGTGAATGATAAATTTCATGGGGGCAAAAATGAAAGCAACTTAGAATAAATAGATTAAATGTAAGCTATTACATCATTCAGAAGCAATTTGGTGCTGTCAAATGCCAGCCATTACCGATGTAAAGTACGTGATAGGTCAAGAAAAAGAAATCACAGGTGAAATTACAGTAAGGTAAAAAGGAGATATGTATGCCACTCAGCTGGTAATTGTGGTTGTGAAGTTTACTTCTGCCATGTAATGGCAGTAGAAGTGTGGACGATAGCTGAAGGAGTCCCTTTGCTGTTGTTTCATCTTCACTTTTGTTGCACTGCCAATGTAAAATGTAATTCCTTTACCAGGGTGAGTTCAGTAGTAAAGTAAAAGAGAAGCTGTCAACTAAATTAATTTTTTTGTGTTGAGAAATCTGTTTGTTATAAAGGAGTATAATGGCTTTATTCAAAAGAGAATGAGATGAAATGGAAAATCACGAGAATATTATGAGAAGAATTAGAACATCAGGAAATGCCACCAAGGAGAGTGAGTTTGACATATTGTTACTGTCTGTTAATTCTTTTATCCTGACAACCCTTAAAGGTTTGTTTGGGGTTTTTTTCCTGCTCTCTAAGTGTTTAGGGAAGATGGCTCTTCAGATGAAATTTCTGGATGAAATGAACTAGTTAAAAGAGCTTACAAGATTTGGAGATGGCATTCATTTAGGAGATGTAGGAACAATAATTCAGAAATTCAGGCAGAAGTTGTTCCCACAAGAAGCTAAAACATAGACTGCAGTTTAGCAAATAAATAAAGAAAAAATGCAAAATACTGGTATGTTTTGCAGAGTAAAGAGAAAATTTCAAAGAGTTCCAGAAGTGACTTTGTCAGTGAGAATAGATCCCAGCTTGCTGTGGCTGATATGGCACCTGGGAATCCACTGAGTGGAAGATGTGTGTAGGAAAAGGAATGTTTCTTTCACAAGCAGGAATGCACTTGTAACCTCAAATCGTCCATCCTGAATGGAGGCAGGATTTTCCTGACAGATTAATATTTAGGATCTAAACTGGGGTTTTTTTTGTGAACATACCACCTGAAGGAGCTACAGTGTTTCACCAGGGAGTTGAGTCTTACTCTGTCGTTCTGTTTCTCAGTAGCACAGGCAGGAAAGGGAAAGCCTTGATACTGCTGCTCTGAAGTTCTGTGGGTTGTTCAGGATTTGTTGTTGTGTATGTGAGAGAGAAAATGTAGAGCTATTCTGCAGCAATTTGAGAAGATACCAGTTTCTAAGGTAGGTTAAAAAGGTGTGCATCACTTCAATCCCTTTTAGAGAATTTGGAAAGCCAAAGAGCATCTGATTCCTAAAATCAGATCTTGGCAGAAGAGAACCCGGTTTTAAAATCTATATAACCATTGTAGCTTATGTAATATGAGTTGTTTAAAATTAAAACAGAATTATTCTGATAACACTGAATATTAATGGGATCTTCTTCAGAAAATGCTTTTAAATAAATAAAGGCATAAGAGCAAGCTCTGATCTGTGAAGTTCAAACTACCTTTCATTGGAAGTATTTCTTAAGTAGGGTGGTGGAGCAAAGAATGAAATGAAAAGCAAAAGCCAAAATATGAATGGTTTTATATTCTTTTAAGTAAATGAAGTATCACATTCCTTACCAGAAGTTTTTGCTTGTTTTCTTATCGTTTTTTCTTCATGGATTTGAAAGAATTTTCTCAACTTCCAAAGCAAAATATTTAATACCAGCTTGCAGGTGCTTTGAACTGCCCTAATTAATGAATTTTGAGATAAACCTATTTTTTTAAATGCTATTGTATTATTTCCTAATAAAAAAGATAACTCTTGTTTCTTGTTCATTCCCAAGTCTCATAAGCTTAATAGAAAAGATTTCCAGTCGGTCTAAAGAAGAGTTTCTCTGATGTGTAGGATAGAAATACCATGTTGGAAGCAAATACGTTAGTACAAGAGGGGAATCTCTGGGTAATTTCTCCCTGTGGGTGTAGCTAAACCAGCACAGATTATGGGAAGGAAATCCATACACATGCTAGACATCTCTGTGCCTTAAAACAACTGCCTGCAGGTGTTTTAGCCATGCACATGTGTCTGGATATATGATGAGGCTTTTCAGATTTTCAGCCAAGTCTTCACTTGCAGGGTAATGAAATGTTGAGGGAGAGGGAAACAAGATACCTAGCTGTGTAGAGGTTATGATGTCATATGTGGTGAGTTACTGCTGTTTTGATACTTCTCGTAAATTCCTTCCAAATCAATTGCTAAGCCATATTTCTGTACTATTAATTTAAAATCTTGGAGAATGTGAGGTTGTGCGTATGCACACGTCATGTGCTCTCTGTAATAGTCGGCCATTTTCCTGAGCTGAGGGAAGCATTTTCACCTAGGCACTGAGCTACAGCTATATTCCTTGTTACTAGGTTCAGGCATCTAGGGAGAAAACTGAAATCAGTGTGGGAGAGTCTAAAATTCACTTTCCTATAGGCAAAACACACCAACAGGGCATGGATTTCATTGAGCATCACGGTGCTCAAACGTTAGACAGTATGTCGGTTTGGTATAAAAAAAGTGTAGCCCCAAGCAGCTTAAAAGTTTGTTGAGAGTAACAGGAGGGTAACTCGGAGAGTTACTTCCTCCTAAGTATGAACTTTACCTGCAGTGCCAAGTTATAGATACTACAGTGCCTTTATACAAATACTGGTTTTGTGTATTTTGGTCTTGTTTGCCAAGCTCTCCATGGCAATGAACCGAATGAACAGAAGCATATGGGTGAATTCTATCCAAGATATATGCAAACTTTCTGCTGTTCTTGTGAAGTAGTTTAAATGTTTTGATTGATCGTCATCAGTACTACTCTTTTGGTGATTCTTGATTTGAAAATAGACCTGGAGTTGCTTAAGAATAGCTTGATAAGATTTAACCTCTCTAATGAGAGCTTGATAGATAACATGTTCAAATTAGAAGGGGAAGGGGGGCAGTGTGAAATAGATCATGTTGTAATTTCAGTAATCACATGCACTGAAATATGTCATTGAAAAGATACTTAAGAATCTTAAATCTTAGGATGCCTGTCAGATTTCTTTTAGTCTATGAACAATGACAATCATAATTTGACGGTGAAATACGGTCAGAGCTTCTGTCTCCTTGACAATCATTCCAATATTTAGACAAAAAAGCACATTCTCACAGATTTCATTAGTCAACTTGTGCTTTTACCTTTTCCCTCATGTAACTCTAATACTCTGAGAAGCCTAGACAAGCAGAATTGAGTGTTCTCTCTTACTCACATGAGAGAAATTACCTGTGAGTATGAAAAGCCAGAGGAACTTTAAGGTCAATCACACAGATTGTTTGAAGTACCCAGGAAATATTAGGGTTGCACTTGATGAGTTTGTGTGTGCTCTTGAACCATTTTCAAACCTCCTCTAACTCACTCCTTGGACAGTTGAATTAAGATTTTTAATTTCATTTTTTTCATATATTTTTGCCGTGATGCTTCATACATAACAAAAAACTCCCAAAACTTAAGAACACTGGAAAAGGCTTGAAGAGCTGCTTTGGGAAACAAATCAGAGGGAGTGAGGAGATTGTGATTATCAAAGCAATCTGCATTTATGAAATATCTTTTATGTAGATTGTCTCTGGGCACCTACAATGCAATAGTCTGTGGAGCTTGGCTAAGCAAGGGAATAAGCTTGCATGAATGGGAATTTTGAAAGCAGGGAAAGAAGAGAGCTTGATCTAATGTCATAAGGCAGGGAGCTTTAGAGCCTTGGGGCACAATTAAGAAAGGGTCTGGCACCTGCCTTCTCCGGTCTTTGTATTTGTTTCGAGAAAGATTTAGTAATTCTGGTCATGGGATGTGTTTCCTTTTCTTGTCTTCAGTGAAGCTCATGAGAGACTTGCCTTCTCTTGTGTCATCTTGAGTCCTCCCCCTCACATCACTTCTTTTCCTTCTGTTTAATAGCAGAAAGGTGGTGAGAAAAAAAAAAGGAATTTATGCTGCTTTTACAAGAGGATTATTGCAGACCTTAAGAAATTTCATTTTATTTATATATTTTATCTGTTATTGATGTAAATGTCATTTCTACTGAAAAGTCAGTGTTTCTGAAACATAAGAAGAATTTTAATGAAATGTATTCTAATTTGGTGAAAAGTTGAAGATACTTCTATGTGTTCTTTACTGTCCCTGAGGATGTTATGATTTCTCCTTATGAATGTGTAAAAGGGAGCATTTTTCTCTTACAGTTGTATTGTCATTTTATTTGGGAATACTGACATCTTTTATGGGCCCTTATGTGTAGCAAGAAGTTAACCATGGCCCGATGCATTTACTTAGTTAAATGGACAAGACAGGCAGTGAATAAAAGATAGAAAAAAAATATTGTTTTCCTTACTTTCAGTTTTGAGAAGGTGTGGCAGAAAGGACCATGTACAGCGGTTTAGCCAAAATGTTTGTCGCACTGTATGGTTTTTAGTATCTCATTTCTTGGGCTGCAGATTTAATAACTAGGACACCCCTTCCAATAAAAATACTCGCATCAGAGGCCTACATGCTTCCTAGATAACTTTAATGATACGTCCTTTGTCACCACTGTCCACAAAGCTTGTTTTCATGGTATCAGGGATTAGTTCTCCTGTCTGGATCATTCTCACTTGCCCTTGTCACTTTTCTTCTATTTTTCCAATCTATCAATATATTTGTATAATTTTTAAGTCTTCCCATAAAGAAAGCATAGTTAAGTTTGCTCAGGAATGCTGTACAGTCATTAAAGCCTACACAGTTCACTAAAGGTGTAAATCTTGATGTATAAATCTCATGAACTAAAAAATCAACACGAGAAACAGGTGAGGGGGAATGTGGAGTGGCAGGTGAGTATTAACAGTGCTGGACATCATTAAATTCCTGAGCACATTGAGGAACCTTCAATGCAGATAAACTACAATTTTCAAAAGTTAGAGGTAAGTTTCTTCTAAATCATACAGATCTTTCTAGGAGACTCATTTGTAGTGGATCGTTGAGGAGGTGTTGTGGTGCTGTAAAATTTGCATTTTAATATCTTATTTTCTTTTGCATATATGATGCAGTGTCATTAAAAGACTTGACTTTTACTAACGGATCCCTTTTTTGGAACCGTCTTTCCTTTTAGCAATTACAAAACATAATTTCAGGAAAAGAGCAATACCTTATTATTTAGCCTGTTCAAACCCACTCCTTTCTAAAAGTATTGTAAAGACAATGACAGCAACCCAGCTCAGCTTTACTGGGTACATGATTAGTAAGCCAAGGGCTTTTTCATCAAGGCACACTTTTTTCCTGTCCAGTAAGCCCAAAAATCAAAATGATGCAAATTATGGTTTTCTGAGTTGTCCACAAAATTAAGTGTTATGTGATAGCTTCTGGTGCTATGTCATTTCTTTGCTGAAACTGATGCTGTTGTGGCTATAAACTACTATAGCATAACAGCTGTTTATCAAAATACTCCTGAAAATTTTCTGTGACGGGAGAAATGGGCAGGCTTGTAATACTGTTTCCATGGAAAAAGATGCATGGGCTTAGATTTAGTCAAAATTATGGCATACTGTTCTAAACTTGACAGAACTAGTTCAGCACATAATCCATAATAAAATAGGAACTGTGGTATTTAAACGCTAATTCAGTGCCTATCAGTTTGTATGCAAAGACTCTGTTTAAGATACTGCAATACAGGTTTTCTTAGTAAATGCTACCAAAGCTATGGCATGTATCCCAGCCCTGGGATATGAGTAAAGTCTTTATCTGGGCTCCAAGCTGCGGTTCCATGGTTTGCTCTCTCTGCCCAGTATAACAAATAGTGAATGTTGCATGCATTTTTGATTGATGAGGTATTGAGGAGGATTTGGAAATCTGAAAACCCGTATTATTACAAAGATTATGGAATAGTGGGAAATGGAGCCAGGAATGTACCTATAATTTAGGGTAAAGAGTAATAATGAGTGCCCATAAAAATAAATCACCGTGATGTTAAATACACTGCAGATCATTTGCACCTTGAGGCTTTTCTTAGATTTTGTGCCAGTAAAGAAATCTGGTAATAAGCCCTCATGTATTTAGGCAAAAGAGTTTCTTATGCATGAATTTTATTTAGGCAATTTGAATAATTCCAGAAATATTTAGGAGCATGAAGAGGACAAGAGAAGGAAGATGAAGGCAGAAGTGAAAAGTCTGCACTATTTGGAAGAAGTACTTTATGTTTAGATTGTTCTTGATCATACTTTTTTTTTTTAATTGCTTCTGACTCTTTCATGGCTGATGATGCTTTTCCGAAGTCTGTTCTGAAGTTGTAATTTCAGTTCTGTTCAGTGAGAAATCCTTTTTGATCACTGTTGACATGCAAAATGAAGCTGTGTGATTGCTGGTCAGTTCTTATAACAATCTTGGAAGTTCTTTCCTAGTTTGTCCTCATCAGTCAAAAAGAAAAATACTTCATGTACTTCTTCCTTCAGACACATGGTATTGCATGGAGGCTCTAGAGCTACAGAGTGGAGAGTAGCTTTTCCTATACCTCCAAGGGTAGGAGAAAATCTAAGATGAGCTTTCATGGCTGAGAATTTAAAAGCTTCTTGCTCATTTCTTCTGTTTTATCACAGAACATTTTTTTCAGATAAATATTACTACTCTGATGATTTTTAAATAGCATTTGTGCATGCCAATATTAATTCACAACGACTTGTTTATAATGTCTGTATGTGATAACCAACACTGGAACCATGGTTTGCAGCTTCCTTTCTTTTCATAAAGTTTCATAGGAATTGTTATTTATGTGTTTAACATTGCAGATCAGTGATTTCCCTCTTACAGATTGTGCAGATTCAGGCAGTTTGCAAATCAATTGGTTGTCATAATTTTGTGTAAGAACTTTTTTGGATGTCTCTCCTCTCTGACTAAATTTATTGAGCTATGAGTAAAGTAAATTTGGAAAGCAACACATTTTTAGTAAAATGTTGTTAGTTCAGTGAGAGGTGGAATGGTCAACAGCTTTCTCCATACTTCAAGTTCCCAAAGCAAAAAGGAAATTTATACTCTCCGTTGAGATCTAAACTAGTTTATTTTCAGTCATTTATCTGAAAAGTTGATGCTCACCATAATAATTCATCAAACATTTTTTGTGAAGTATATCTGGCAAGGCTTCCTGGCATCAGCCTTTGAAATTCTGAGTTCTGTTCCTCTGGGAACAGAGTGACTCTCTCTTCTTATTGCACATCTGGAAGGAATGTTGCTGCCTTTTTGTTTTGTCAGGGAGAGACTGTTAGGATAACAACTTAAACTCTCTAAACTGTTTGCTAGTATCTATATGGAAGAGGTAAAATGCTATAATTTATAAATGATAGTCATATTTCCATTTTTAATTTGAAATAATATAATAATAATTATTATTTCATGAGAATAACTTTATTGGTACTTTACTGGGCTTTCCAAGAGGAATGAAAGTCTGTTTGTATACACATGTGATGTGTGTTAACTCCATCATCTTATTTAGTGTCATCAGGCACTGTGGTTAAACAAACACAGAATGTTTATGCTTAATTAACTGAATTATTTGTTTCAATAGAAAATATATGAATTTAGTTTACTAAGGTAAACACCATTATTTAAAAGCCAATCCCTCTTATTGTGACGCATTTCTTATTTAACAGGAACAATTACATTACTTACCCTAATTCAGCAAAATATCTGAACTGTCACCTAGATTCCATTATGTGCTTTTGTCTTTTGCTGAACATGGATGATTTTAAACACATGCCTAAAAGACTTATTGAATGAGAGACTCTTGGAACCGGAGTTAATGCTGTTTGCAAGCTTTATGTTACTAAAAATCTAGAAAAGATTGAATTTGGTTTAATATTTCAATGAAAAATGGTATAAGGCAGAATGCCAACAGGAGATGCATTAATAATCCATAAACCTGTGGTAGCCAACTAATTTGGGACATTATAGGAAATCTTGGCTTTATGCTGCCAATATTTCTAACATGAGTTTCCATCAATAAGTGCAGGAAATACTAAACTGAGTTATTAATCTGCAAGGAAGAAACTAAAATTTAGAGAGATCTGATTTCTGTTCAGGAAGAACTTTTCTTTTAGGCATTAAATTTTAATCCAGTGTACTTAAAAAAATAAAAAGGGGTTCTATAATGTTAGTCTGAGATCCTGCAGAATGTTTTCACATTACTAATTAGTGGCAGAATGTCAGAAATCTTTCATTAGAGAGAATCTTTTTCCTTCCATTTCTGCCACATCTCTATTACTGACTGGAAGCCTTTGCATAATGATTGAATATGTATTTACTGTTATAACTAATACTAAGTATCATGATGAATGTACATGCTGAATTACCCAGCTTCCTGCTCGTCTTGCAGTTTTCAGAAAACACTACATAATTTGGTAGAAATTTCATCTGTGTGAGATCTCATCAGAAGCTTGCTGATTGAAAGCAATTGGAGCAAGATTGGAACAAGAATGCATAATTTTTTTTAAAAAAAAATCTTCCTATATAGTTTTATTAATTTTATCCTTGGCCTTCCATCTTGCCATAGTGAAGTTTTCTTTTGCTGGGTTCGGCCATACTAATCTCCTTGGCATTTAGTGATTGTCATGCCCAAAGTAGATATTAAGTGTGACATTCCAGAAAGGATTATCACCTTCTATCACCCAGCTAAGTAGGAGCTATGACTAGCACTTTTCTTTTCCAAGAAGGAATGGACAGATGAGGCATTTGTAGTTTCAAGTCCTGCTGCAACCATCACCACTGGAAAGTGAGGAGGAACTTTCTGTCAATATCTGCAGACAGCAGAGCAGAGATACCTCCAGGGGTGGGTTGTGCCCTTTCCAGCATTCATTTTCACAACAAATGAATGGGAAAAGTGTGATAAAGGTTGATGTTTATTACTAGCTGTTTATGTTCTTGATCTGTGTATAACTTGTCAAAGAAATAATATTTCCCAGCTTGATCTGAAATAGCAGCATCTGAAATAGCACAGTGCAGATACTGTGATACATTCCACTGTGAATGTAATAGTGCTTATTTCATGAAGCTTATAGAGTTTTATGGTTTCCAGCAGTGGTACCCAAATGATGCCTCCAGCTGTATGTGGCCTGCTAGACCAATTTCTCCATCCACTGCTCTGTTTCTGGCTGCTCCCTTCCTCAGGAGCCCCTCCAGTGCTGGCATTGAGTATGCTGCAGCCCTGGATTGTTCTGGCAGTGACAGCCTGTTCCTGGCTGGTCTTTTTCCCATGAGTCCTTCATGAATGGGCAAAGATTTAGCTGTGTAAATGTGCTATAATGTTAACACTTAAAATCTGGGCCTGCTGCTCACGTCCAGATCAGCTTACCCTGCTGTGAATGTGCTGTAGGTCTGCTTGCTCCACAGAGAACTTCATCAAGCTGGAGGTAACCGCTGCATGGAAAAGCTGGATACTCTAGTACTCTTGATTAGGGAAGAAAGTGAAAGCTGAACTTTCTAGGAGTGTATTTATTGTCCTAATTTGCAATTTTAAAAATGAAAATTCTAATGTGTTTGAAATTTTCCAAGCCATTTAAGTTTTAATTATAGTAGTACTTAGACCATTCAATGCAATAATATCAAGGTCAGTAGCATTAAGAATGCATATATTGAAGATTTAAAACAATGGAATAAATAAATGGTAAAAAATTGAATTTGGAATGAAAAATTTTTAAGTTTATATAAACTTTGACCAGTTCTCTTGCTAAAGATTTTTGCAAAAATTCCAAAATTATAATCCAAACATTCGAAGGAATCTTTCTCAATCTTGAAAATACCCTGGGTGTGTAGGAAATTTATTATACCATGGCATCATTTGAAACAAGAGAAGTTCTTGACTTTTTCCTGGTACTTCTATACTATTCTCACAGTAAAAAAAAAATCTTTTAACTACCATTTGGGGTTTCACTTGACTTTATGTTTCTGGTGTAGGGAAAATGTTAAAGTTATTTCTCAGTTACAGTATAAATGTTTACAGTAATGATAAGGGTAATTTCAAGTATGTCCTTCATACAGTAGCACAAAACCAAGTTGGCTGTCTGTTTATTGCAATGGTCACTACATTACGAAACAAAATTATATTCATAGTGGGTTTTAAATTTTATAATAAACATAAATAAATTTAGGTTTAGAACACTTAAGCAGTTAGTTATTCTCTTGGTATGTTTTGTGCTTAAAACACACTTGATCCTCCAACTACTGTGTTGAGTTCTAGTCCACAAGAAAAACTTTGGTGAAGAACTTTGAGGTCTTGGTGGAATAAAAAGTGAAAATTTACCTTCCGCACTGAGTGCTGAGCTGTTTGGTTGTGGGGTTTTTTTTTGATTGTTTATTTTGTGGGAGTTTTTTGAGTTTTGGTGGTTTCCCCCACCTCCCCCAATAGGGATGTTAATCTCAGGGGTTTTCATAGTCTAAACTGTTATCAGTTCTGCTGTGCAGTTCATTCTGTCATTCATTCCTCAGGATTTTAGGAACTGCTAGAGGGGTTGATAAGTGATCAAATATTATTAGTAAAAGGCTTACAATAGATACTTCAGTAAAGGCAACTTGTTACCTGCAAATATGAAAAAAAATCAAGTCCACTAATAATTTTTTCCTCTTTCAAGTAATGATGCCTGGAAAAGATCCAATGTATTGAGCATTTCATAAAATATTCAAAAGTCTGCTGAAAGTCTAACATGGTGTCCTGGTTTTGGCTGTAAGAGAGTTAATTTTCTTCCTAGTAGCTGCTTCAGTGTTGTGTTTTGGTTTTGGTATGAGAATGATGTTGATAACACACTGATGTTGCTCAGTGGTGCTTACTCCGAGTCAAGGACTTTCTCAGTTTCCCCCTCGGGCAGTGAGGAGGTGCAGAAGAAGCTGGTAGAGAGCACAGCCAGGAGAGCTGACCTGGCCAAAGGGATATTTCATACCATGGAATATCCTGCTCAGTACAGAAACAGGGAACAGGTTGGCCAGGAGGGGCTGACCACTGCTGGGGGACTGGCTGAGCATCAGTCCAGGGGTTTTTATTCTTCTCTTCTCTTTTCTTTTCATTACTATTTTTATTATATCTGACTTTATTTCAATTACTAAACTGTTGATATCTCAACCCATGGGTTTTACCTCTGGTTTTTCCCCAATTCTGCTCCCCATTGCAAAAAGAGGAGGGAGGGAGCAGCTGTGTGGTACTTAGTTTCTGGCTGGGGTTAAACACTAACATGTAATGTGGGTACTAGAAGTTAGACTGGGTTCTGAAGCAAATGATATAGAACAAGTCTTTACAATAAGATAAAAATGTAAATTTTATAGAAGAGCGTCAATACAAACATTGATCTCCTGTCTATATTCTAGTAATCGCTGAGGCAAATGTGTCTTGCCATTTGGATTACAGCTTCCACAGGCATGCTGTAATCACTGAAACAGGGTAATGACTTAATCTCCCTAAGGAGTTATCCCACTCTAGTTTACTGAGAGATGTTAAGATATTTACCCACATGGCATACACCATGAAATTCAAATTGAGGAATGAAAGAGATGTGATTCAATCCTCTACCACCTTCTGCTGGATGCAATTCCCAGAACAACAGTACACACAAAGCTGGTAGTAAGATAACTTCAGTCAAATTATGATATTATGTGCTTCCTGCTAGAATGCTTGGATATCATTAAGATGAAAAAGAACGGAGTGTGAATTGCCTATTGAATTCTTAACTTGGATCCAAAGGAAAAGTTGAAATAGATGATGGGATCATGAGTGGATCATCTTGTGAAATCCCAGATGCTCTCTAAATCTGCTGCACTCTTGTCCATGTGTCCATTTCAATATTTCTGAATACCAAAGTAGTGCAAACTACACTTTTTAGTTATGGATCCTTTAGGTTTTCCCCAAAACCTTTTGTCTTGATGGCATTTGCTTAGCCCAGTCCTGTAGCTCTGCTTCTCTCTTTGTCTCTGCCAAATCCCATGCTAATTCTATCTTTTATCTCTTGACATCCTAATCTTTAATGCAAGATGTGAGTGATGCTAGGAACTCCTTATGATATTTTTTGATTATGGGAAACATTATTTGTGAGGCCATAGGAGTACAAAACAGGCTAAAAATCATATTGAAAATAATGCAAGCTAAAATTTTAGGAAAAAGTGGATGGTGTCAATATATGCAAAGAGACCACCCTAGAGAGTGCATTTGTGTCATGACACCCACCGGTATATGTGAGAGCAAACAGGAAAATTAGAAGTTTACAATATGATAGGACAGGAAAATAAGGCATATGAGTTGGGGACTGGACATATGTAACTCTTGCATTAAGATCTGTAGATGGAAATCCAAATGTTGTAATAAATGGAGTAACTTGTTTGAGAAGTAGCTGTAGCCTGTTAGGAGTTCAATATGTGATAATGAAAATGGTCAGATGTCTAGGAAAATTGCCTTTGCAGAAACAGAAGAGTTAAATTGAAGATACTTGTTTTGTCTCTGCTAAGGAACAAGAGCATGGGTTGGATAGGAGGCAGGGCATCTGTCAATAATTAAGTACTGTATATATAAGCAGGAGCACAGAAGACTCATCCACATCTTTCAGTACTGATGAATAGCTGAACAGTAGAATGGAATGAGTAAAATAAAAATTAAATCCAGAAACAGATGTGGAGTAAGTGAAAAAAAAATTAAGCAGGGCCTACCAGACAGAGCTCTTGAAGAAAGGTGAAAATAATCAGTATCACTGACCAAAAAAGAATCCATAGCTGTCTAATGAAAGGAGACAGAATTATCACTGGGATGGTTGTCTATAGTATGTAAAATGAGGAAATGGAAGGAAATTGAGTGATGTCAAGGCAGAAGCTGAGCACTGGGAAAAGCTGAGATGTTATTGCCTGGAGAAAAGCCTTCAAATTTGGTTACAGAAACTTTACATTGAAATGGACTTCTGCCATCAAAAGTCAATAAGCAAGACGAGGGAATTCAGAGCTGACCACTTAAATGCCTGGGACATTTCAGAGAGATTTGAGAAATTATAGTTGCTATCTTCGGCTGAACAGTGAAAAGAAACAGGAATACCTTTCCCAATCCATATAAATGCAATAAATGTTGGTGAAAGATGGAAGTTTTTTTCACCTTTTCTGCAATTTACCAAACCATCACCAAATTCTTTTTAATTTTTATGTTTTTAAAAATTTTGATTGAAAGTTCTCTCTGGTTCTTTGAGGTGCATTTGAAATTTTTAGATGTCATCAATTGGTGCGAAGAGAAGATTTAGTATTTGCCCTCTTCTACATTAGAAATATTGACATGATAAAATTAATACCAATTCTACACCAAAGCTGATTTTTGTACCTTTGGGTAAGGGTGGAAGTTTTATGCTGGGTTATGGTAAATTTTGTATGGCTTCTTTTTTTTTTTTTTTTTTTTTTTTTTTTTTTTTTTTTTTTTTTTTCACNTTTTTTTTTTTTCCTGCATAGAATTAGAGCTCTTTTTATCCCTCATCAGTGACTTGAAGTATCTGAAGAGAGGGTGTTGAAATGATAGAGCCAGGCTCTGCTCAGTGGTGCTGGGCAATAGGACAAGAGGCAGAAACTGATGCACAGGAAGTTCCACCTGAACATGAGGAAGAATTTCTTTTCCGTGTAGGTTATCACACACTGGTACAGGCTGCCCAGAGAGGCTGTGCAACCTCCTCACTGGAGTTATTCAAGAACTGTCTGGAAACAACCCTGTGCCATGTGCTCTGGGATGACCCTGCCTGAGCAGGGAGCTTGGGGTGATGACTCCACTGCAGTTTCTTCAAACCTGACCCATTCTATGAGTTTGTGATTATCATCTTTGCCATAACCCTTCAGATTTTCCGGTCTGTTTTAATTTGTCCTTAATAACCACAACTGACAAAATATGAATTGAGTTACCAAAAGATATTGCAGTTTCTGTTGTGCCTATTTCAAGCTTTCTGCTTTGTCTGGATGAAGATGGAAATACAGAGATTAAAAAGAAACTTAACAAAACCCTAAAAATCAAATTCTAACTAAAAAAAAAAAACGCTCCAAAGGCTTCTTGGAAAACTCAGGTCTTGTAATTGCCCATCCACAAACTGATCTAAAGCTGTATATCTGGTAAAATGCAGTAAAAAGATATATTTTTAATGTCTTTTCTTATATTTTTGACATCTGAGTTCTATTCTGCTGTTGCCAGTGTGTTTTCAGCTGTGCCAAAAGTGAGCAGATCCGTGTTTCCTTTGTAACATCAAAACGAAGACATTTATCATTAAGATTTATCATGGGACAGCCAACCAGATGGTTTGGTATTTTAAAGGCGAACCGTTTGGGTCTTGTTTAGCTCATGTGATCTTCAGTTATAGAAAACTGAATCAGCTGCTCACTGTAAAGGCTTTTTCCCCCCTTCTTTTTAGTAATGCAAAAAGCATTAATATAAGAGCTGATGTGGCATGGATTGCCATTTTAGAAAGGAAACCAAGTCATAAGCAATTCTACTGATTGCATGGCAATTATAATGTGACCTCCTGTTGCTTTGCATTGAAGCAGCATTCATTTCAGACACATGCTGATAAACAACATGCACAATAAACGACCTTTTAGAAAGGGCAATTGCAAGACTCAAGTTTGGAATTCTTGCTCATACCAAAGGCATTTCTTTTGCCAAGTCTGTAGCATTAGGCCAGAAGGAATGCATTTCATTATACAGAGACCAGACTTACTGGGAACAGAGCCTTTAAAATGTTTTCATTCAAACTATATTCAGATTTCAAGTCATTAACAATTATGATACAGACTAGCCAGTGTAAGGCACTGAGGAGACAAATGCAAGTCTGTACTCCTCTGTCTTTTCTTACTAAAGTTTGAAGAATCTTTAGCTGTTTATGCATTTTGGTTCTTTTTGCCAAGGAAGATGAGAATGCTTATTTGACCCTGAGTTGTAAATCAGTCTGGAAATCTGAAGAGAAGACTGTTTCCCATGAAATGCCTAATACTTCCTGGTGCTTGTCAAAGTGGAAGTATCCTGGCAGTATCTTTGCCTAGATCATTTTGGCACTTTGGATTCTGGTCATTGAATGACTAAACAGCACGGAGACAAGAGGAGAAGCAGGTATTTCTTCCCTTGCATCTGAATTACTTAAGAGAATTTTCAGAGTTTATGCAGGATGTGAAAAGGAACCAAGACAAGGTTCACAACAACAGGTGTCATAACAACAACAATACCTTTTATTAGAGAAAATGATGTGTAAACTTTTTGAACACATATGCCCTTCTTTAGGTCTGTTGTGAGCCACAAAAGGTTTGATCATCTGACAAAAATGAATAAAACACACAAGGGCTGGGAGGAACAGCAAGCCTGAAGAAAGGTACATCTGTCCAAAAGCTTGTCCATCTCTTTTTTTCTCCATTAGTTACTCTAACTAAATTTATTACTTCCTGCTACAAATAATGTTTGGCCTAGAACATTACACTTGTCTCCACAACCATACTACTCTTGGTGGCAATGGTGACATGTAAGTAGAAAGACCAGATCTGACTCTTTCTCCCTGTTTCTCCTTCTGCCCTTTATTTCACCTGATTCATTGTTCCCTAATTTTCTCTGCTTATTCTGGTGTGCTCAATGCTCTTATGTGTACAATTTATCAGCCTTGCAATATATCCCAGACACAATTCACACGGAAAATGGGACTGTTGGCTTTGGTGGCTCCTTGTACAGACTAGAAATTAAGGAAAGTATGAAGTCCCAAATGATGTCTAAACTCAGATGTATGTGGTCTTAAGGTATCCCTTCTTTTTTATATTGAACAATTGGATTTATAGAATCTTGATGAGTGGTATCAGACAATGGAAATAATCTGGCAGCAGACAAATTTGCAGTGTCTTTATAGGTGATATTGAATTTTTTTTCCATTATTTGTCTTCAGAATTGAGACTATGTAGTTCAATTAAAACCAATATCATTTTTATTAAAAATTAAATGAAGGGGTTATGGGAGAAAGGTTAGGTTAATGGATCTGTTAATATAAATGGTCACTGGAAATGTGGAAAACAAGTATCAAACTTGTCTTTTTCCTGCCACCACCTCTGCTTGGGAAACAAATCAACAGCAGATTGATATATTCTGCAGTTGTCACTCTTCACTCAGCATATCCAGTCTTGCTTACCATTTGATGATAGGTAAAGACAATCTGCTATTTTAGGTCTAAAACCCCTGAGTAGTAGCCCTTCCAACTTCATGTCTCATGCTTTGTTTGTGAAGTTTGTTGAAGTCTGTGGGATTTTTCCTGCTTGCTCTTGGATTTCTTGGCTCTTTCTCAGTTGGAAGCTCTTGCCATGCAAGTTTTAACTGCATTCAGGTTTATGTTTGTCCTGGTCATATCAATCCCATTGTCTTTTAAAGGTAGTTCACCTCTTACTAGAATACTGAGTGTCAAATCCATAAATGTTGTTATTTCAACATCTCTTTTTGAAGCATTTGTCTGGTTGCAGCTCTGCAGTATTCAAAATTATTTGTTCCCCCAAGGCCCGCTATTTTTTTTTTCTGATTTTAAAAGAAATTTGTCATGTGAATTGAGTCTCAACTTGCCTATGAGAATGCAAAATTGCACACAACCTTAGACCATAGTCTATACAGTCACCAGAAATTAAATCTGTTCCCAATCAAAATTACTTCATAGCTCTCCAGACTGCTTAGGCCTTCTTATAAATTCTGTGGTCTTGGGGAGTAAAGTAAGACTGTTTGTAAAATCTGTTGCTGGATCAGAACCAGCATGAGACTGATTATTCAGAAAAAAATGTGTATTTCTTTTTTTGGAACAAATATGGAAGAAATGATAATGCATTTCTGTAGATAGACTGTGTAACTTTTAATAAGTCAGAACATCCTTTCAACCTTCGTATTCAAAGACCAATTTTTTTTTTACTCAGAAGTGTTATTGATACTTCAATACTGTTTACATAAATCTCCTTGGCTACCTCTTGTCTATCAATTCTGCTTTAGCAGGAGATTGTTCTTTTAGATGAATCTTAGAATTTCAGAATATCCTGACTATGCTATTCCCATCAGGATCATTAAGTCCAATTCCTGGCCCTGCACAGGACAGCCCAAGAGTCACAGCAGAGCCTGAGAGCATTGTCCAAACACTGCCTGAGCTCTGTCAGGCTGGTGCTGTGACCACTGCCCCAGGGAGCTGTTCCAGTGCCCAAACAACCTCTGGGGGAAGAACCCTCTTTTGGTGTCGTGTAGCAGAGCAAGGATGCAGCAATTCCTCCTGCAATATATATATTTGAAGTGAATTGAGCATGTAAACAATAATTAGGAATATCATGTTAAATGACAATATCAGGTGTCTAATATTTTTTTAAAAACGTATCAAGTAATATTTTATTTCCAGGGGTTTCTTCATTATTCCTTTGTGGCAGCTTGTATCAGTATGTGTGTATATAAATAAAAGAGAAATGAAAAGTAAGTTAGAAGAAATGGAAAACTAATGATTCAAGAAATCACATAGTATCAGATAATTCTATTTTGAAATCATAGCAGCAGCACCCAGAGGCATAAACTCCCCAAATTGTTAGTAAAAAACCCCTCTGATATATCCAACAATACTGAAGCCTGAAGGCATTCTTTATTAGTGCCTAATGTTTCCTGAAAGAAACATTTTGCAGGCATTAAAATATATGTTCTTGTTTAATTTCATAATCTGGTTTCTTTGACACTTATTTACTGATGCTCTGTCTTACTACTTCGCTTTCATGTTTGGCATTATCTTTACAGCTGTATTTCAGGATTCTCTAACAGATTGCTACCTGTACTTTAAGGAAAATATTTTTATCTTTTCTTCAAGAATGTCTTTTACCTTTCGACACACTTTTTCAAGCACCTCTTTTTTATAGGCTTATGTGGCTCTCAGTGGAGCAAAGGGAATGCCAGAGGAGCCCATATCCACATTTCTCAGCCAAGCCTCTAATATTTGCAGTGGGATTTGTCTTCAGCTGTAGTCCCATGATGTAAAGGTGGATTAGTCTGTGTTTTTACAAATTATTCCTTCTGTGCCTTTTCAGCCTTTTATCTGCTGTTGCATTTATTCAGAAACATGTAATTTAGGATTGTTGCTTAGAAATGCAATTGGTCATAGGAGTCCTAGACTCATTCTGTTCATCACCAAGAGTTGAAGAAACAAATTAAATGAACAGACATTATTAAACTGTTCTTTTTGAAGAATCAGCTGTTGCTTCTGATGAATTTGGCTCTCTTCTGGCTTTGCCCAAAATAAGATTCCTGAGTGCAAGCTGTCTGTAGAGGAAAAGTGTCTTCAGAAGTGATACTGAGCATAAGCGCAGTATTCTGGCAGGCTGGACCAAGGGTTGGGATCTCACATTTCAGAAAAGTTTTCTTTGGGCTGGGCTAACTATGCAAAAAAAAAAAAAAAAAGTTGTTGAGAAGGCACCAGTGTGCAGGCCTGTCTTTCTCCTCACAGTAAAATTTTCATCAAAGAGAGAATTATGTAGCACATTTTTCTTAAAAAGGACAGAATTTATTGCCCTGAGGTTGAATATGTGAGCATGTCTGGCAGCAAGGGAAGAAAGGAGGAGCCGCAGGAGAGTGAATACTAAGGTTTCAGAAATTGGCACGAGTTCCTCTTTGTTTCCCATCTGGTTTAAAATGAAGACATCTTTGAATACAATAGAAATATTCTCACCTAGCTTGTTACTCCTTCAAATTATGTCAGTTTATTGAAGTGAATTTCAATTACAAGCCCACTCGCCCTTGCCCTATGGAAGATTGAGGGATAAATGCTTGTATTGTGATAAAGTTTCTGAAAATGAAGTTGATCCTGACAGAGAAGCACAATGCAACTTCTGTATAGAAAAATCAGGGTAAAGTATCATTTTAATTTAAGAGGACAACTCACTTCAGTTTAAGAATTTGACTGGCTGATGATTTTTGACAAGCAATGTCACTTCAAGAAGATTCAGATGAATGAATTCCAGAGCTCAGATCTAACAGCTGACTCCAAAATGCTGTAACTTTGTGTAGTAATGGATTGTTTTGGACCAGAGGGGGAAAAAAAAAAGATTGAAATGGTATGTAATTATGTGGTTAACCTTAGCACTTATGTTTTCTCTGTCTTTGCAAAGCCATTAATTTAACAAGGTAATCAGAACAGCCAAAAGCCTCAGATTTTCTTTTTTTCATCCTTATAAAAACTCATCTGACTAATGATGGAACTCAATAAATTACAAAATAAAAAGTCAAGCTAGTACATTCAGTTTACAGTCTCGTGTTATTTAAAAATTGGATTGCACTTAAAAACTCCTGACTGTGCAAGCAAAGAAACTGAATATTTTTTTCTATTCATTTGCTATACTGAAAAGAAGAAAGTACTCTTATATTTTTGCAACTGGAGGCTGGATAGGTAGGAAAAAGCAATTGGATTCCTAGCACAAATCCTTTGAAATGCTGTGTGCAGTCTTTGGGCTTGAATATGTAGCTTTTGCATACTTTTAAGTGGCACCTGTTCATTCAGCTTTAAATTTGTCTAGGAAAGTTGTTTTACTTGGATGTGGAACAGTATGGAAAATACTTCCCTTGGTCTCTACTCCTCTTTAAATTAGACTTTGAATCTCTTGTGGTCAGTCTGTGACAGGGTGAGTAGGTGTATTTTGCAGCAATCTGAGGACTAATCCAGAGGCAATCTACATCTCCAGATTTTGGCAACAGGATGTGTTATCAGTTTCATTCCCAATATTTTCTTTTCTACTGTTTGGTTATTCACTTTTAAGATCATATACTTTTTCTGCTCTATCTTTATTTGAATTTTATTATGGTTTCCTACCAGTTTCTTTAAGGCAAACTCGTGGAATAGGCACATGGCCCCCTGAAGCCATGACAAAAGGCATCATTAGAGTCGAAATCCTAAAAGGTTGACAATATTTGCTGGACAGAATTTTAATAAACTATAGGTCACTAAAGCAATGTTTCTATTTGTTATTGGTTTCTTATGGCTTTTGGGTTTCCTACCCTTTTCCCAAAACATTATATCCTCATTTAACATTCTCTCTAACAAGCTGTGACTTGGGAAATGGTTTAAAGGGAAAAGTTATTGCCAGAAGGGTTCCAAAAATACAAACTGGTGAAACTATTTGAAGTAATCATCATAGCTTGAAGCTTAGGTTTTCCCTCTAAAATGCTTTTGTGCAGGAATCTGCTCTCTTTGAAGTCAATGAGGAGATTCACTATTGACCTTATTGATTAGTCAATTGGTCTGTGTTTTTACAGAGTGGGGCTTGCAAAAATTCATTTGTTACTCATTCTAGTATTATCAGAATTCATAAAGTGTTCTGTTTGATTTATTTGCAACATGTTCTTGAAAAGCTATTATTGTAATTACTGGTTAATATAGCAAATTTTCTTATTTGTAGAAAAATTATTTAGAATCAAGCTCTAGCTCAGAGACAGCCTTGTGCCAGTATTGGGAGGCAGCAGCAACATGTCAGATACCCCTAGTTCCCCCTGCCTTCCACACCATGTTAGTCACTTTTCCCTTTGGAATTCTGCATTTCCAGAGATATGTGCAGCTGGCAGGCAAGCTGTAGGTAAGCTTTTGGCTGAAAGCTCTTTCCAAAAAATAACTCCTCTTACTGGAAACTGTGTTTCTCACAATGATGGTTTTAGTATCTGCGTGTGTGTTTGATGGGGTGGATAAGGAGAGTGGGCTAGACCAAAATATAGGTTAAGGTGTGTTGGAATAGTGCCACATGGAAATTGTAATTTGGTTCCCTCATGTTCTCATTCTCTTTGATGATCTATGAGTCTCAGATGGACTGAAATCTATTTTATAGACACATTTCTCTCCTTTGCAAGTCAGTAGTTTGTCGATAAAGTAACATAGTGCCTTTTCAATCAATTGGCAATGAACAATAATTAAACAGCCTGGGAAATTTCTAAAATTCTTTAAACCAATACTGAAAATAATTTAAAATATTGAGAAAAAAAGGTTGATGTTGTTCCTTTTTTTGTTCAAATTTTGCTTTAGTGTGTCTCCCACTTTTTACCAAATTTAAATCAAAGGCACGCATTCACAAAACACTTTAGTATCAACAAGCCACAGTTTTGTTACCAAAGGAGTTTTGT
Source organism: Cyanoderma ruficeps (assembly GCA_008694505.1). Classification (NCBI taxonomy): domain Eukaryota; kingdom Metazoa; phylum Chordata; class Aves; order Passeriformes; family Timaliidae; genus Cyanoderma; species Cyanoderma ruficeps. Next base: position 8,315,855 of record VZDJ01000116.1, on the reverse strand, counting down.
TTGCTTGTTTTGCTTGGTATGGAGCACTAGATCCATGTGACACTTAAAAACATTAATTTCGTAGAACAGGAACGTTGGGAAATGTATTGTAAAAATAAGATATGCATTATTCACATCTTAGATTGTTTACATGTTGAAAAGGAGGGTCAGAAGACCCATCCATTTTAATTTTTTTTCTACATTGCCAGTAAATGGTGTTTGGTATTTAAGGTTTGTTGGTAGCCTATGTTAGAGAAAAGTCTCATGTCAAATGCTGCATTTTACTATCACCAAATTTTACATTCTGCATTGGAGAGTAGCTGTTAATTTCTTGAGAGCTGAAAGCTGATTTACTTCCCCTCTCTAATCTAAATGAGAAGTTCGGAGAGCTTCCAATATTCTCTAACTAAATTTTGAATACATTTTTGTATTTTGCACAGTATCTCTGCATGTTCAGCTAAATGAGATTGTTTGTTTATTTATTGTCTTCTGCTGTAAATTAATTTGCAAGATTTTAATAACTGGCATAGACTAATCTGTTCTCTGCCTGAATAGTATTCCAAGTTTATTTCTTCATGACATGTTCTTTTCAACTTCCAGAACTGCCTTCCAAAGGTTGTGTCACCAGAAGGATGTGATGAAGTCTTTGTTGCATGTTTCATAAAGTATTCAAAACTGAATGTTTAATTCACTAGAAGTGTTCTATATTATCTAATGTAAGTGCTAAAAATCCATGGAAGCAACTGTCTTTTTTTTACTTTATTTATTTTCTATTAGCTGTTTCCTATTCCTTTAAATTTCACTCTGGTCATCCCCTTATTATTGGTTCTTTGTCCTCAAGACTGGATATACAATATGGGGATCTAATTTTTCCTTTTGGCTACCCCTGTTAATTGTCTTACGTTTTTTATTGTGTTTTCTGGAGAGTGTCCCAGTTCCATCTCTCCTGTGGCTGATATTGTCAATGTCATGTTGTCCACATTAATTGCCACTAGGAGGAAAGCACCTAGCCATGCGTACCTCATGTTTTGTTACTTGAATTAGGTGCCTTGCAATCCAAACCTCTGAAATATATTGAGCTCATATCATGTGCCTGGCCCTGTTAGTTTCAAAGCAATTTTGGCAATAAAAATGTTTTGTGGTTTTGGGCATGACATTAACATTTGTTTCCCCTTAGTTCTTGTTCCATTTCCTTGATAAAAAGTCTTTGATGCCCAAAGGGGTGACCTTTTACTTCATATTTCCATAAATTGAGTATTGGCTTAGTAGCTAAAGAAATTACATGTGTAGCTCGGCTATTCAGAGCCCGAATTTTGGTCTCTGTGCTTTGGTTGGAGGTTTGGTGGCCCAGTTTTCCCTGCATACATGTTGGGGTCTCTCCATGCCATTCAGATCTCATACCAGAAGCTCGCAGGACATTGGGAAATTTTAAATTAACAACTCACTTTGAGAATTTTACAGCTGTCAGAAGACATTTTTCTTGTTTTTCTGAGTTTCATGGCTCACTACCTGTCTGCTTTCTGATCAGCTGGATAACTGCCAGTAGGATGGTTACTGATTTTGTTTTTCCTTCTTCTGGGTCTTGATTACTTCACTATCTCCTTTGTGCTGCTGAAACTTCAACTGGGCAAAAGATGCTTTTAACCATCAATGTTATTCCTGGAAAGAGTCAGGGCCCAACATCTCCCTGTCTGTATCTCGAGTCGTCTCCCCAGGACTTTTTTTAAATCCCTTCATCAAAGCAGAGGTTAACACTTAAATTCTTTTTAAAATCCCCCACTGTGTGAAATCTTAAATACAAGATGAAATAAACTTTCAAAATGCTACTCGACTTCAGGCAGGATTCTTTCAGAAGCAAAGCACAGTAGATAGGCATTGCGAGATCACAAACTTATAAAAAATATGGGTAGACTAAGCTGTTGTTGAGAGGACAGTGTAATATCTGACACACCATGGTTTGTAAATTTGCATTTTGAAAATAAGAAGAGATATTTTCAGGAGGGCAGTTTTAAGTGCAGTGCACTTTCTTTCATTTTTTTTCCTCCCAGTAGAGAGGCCTGTGAGTTTATGATTTTGTTTTGTTTTGTTTAATAGGAGACCAGTTTCAGTAAATTAGATAACGGAAAGCATCTATGTGTGAGGTTTTAGTCTGGCAATATGATGAAAGCTACGTCTCTGCCTATTTTGGAATCTCACTGGTGCAATGGTACAAAGTCTTCCTGGGAGCAAGGAAGTTACTTGGAGCTGGGATCCATCAGTTGGGATTGCTTCTCTACCTTGCCTTCAAATAAGGAAAGTGCAGAACCTTGTGCAACATAATTTGACATAGAATCATTACATCACATTGATCAGTGTTTTTATACAATACTAAATGTTTCCCATCATCAGAAGTATACAATATAGTTTATTCTGGGACACTAGCATCACATATTTCCAATTCTTAAACTATTCTAAGCGTAAAGTTTGTTTCCTGCCCGAAGGGTAGGTGCGAATAAAAATTGGCAAAAACTTGAAAAGAAATGCAAAAAAATTACTATAAATATATATATATAATTACCACAAATACCCAAAGGAACCAGAAGAAAACCCCCAAACAAGACTTTTACTTGTTCAGTGTAGTAGTCCAGTAATTTATATTGATTATTTATATAAAGGCACAACATATGCTTTGTTTCTTGCCTGTTTTCCTTTTTAATGTAAGAGAATGGCCAGTAAAGGATTAGGAGATGTGTTTTGTGCAAGTCATCCCAGAGCAGAGGTGGACTGTACCTCAGTGCCAAGTGACAGAGGATTAGTAGGTATTACACAGAGTAGGAAGGTACATTGAAGAAAGGGACTTGTTTTAGAGGAAAGCAAAATGAAAATTTATTTCTGTTGAAAAATGAGAAGCCAATACACTTTGTTTAGCATTTTAATGGAGGCTTGCATGCTTTGGAAATGTTGAAAATCGCGTAGCAGTATGTATTAGCTGTGTTCAAATTTTGGACTATCAGTTTGCCATGTGCATATGTATATTTATAGATACACTTTTGGGGATTGATGGAAAGGCAGGGAAAATGTGATTTAAGTCTCGCAAATGAAAAGGACTGCATTATTATAGATGAGCCTTGGATTTCTTCAAGAGTTAAGTACTTCCAAATGAAAACATTTGAATTCAGAAATTCTCACTGCCTGCTTGCTTATGAGGAGTGTATGAATATAATCTGTATGAAACATTAAACAATAAAAGTAATAGTCTCTAAGGGAAAGGGAATTATTTTCTTTTGAAACAATGATGTCATGGTCTTACCTCACCTTTAGTTTCAGCCAAGCAAATAATGTGTACTGAGCTCTCTATCATGTACCATTATAATTAGCTCTGTCAGGTCTTAGCCCTGCAACCCTCATGCAGATAATATGATAATATGTCTTCATAACCAAGTGACCTTACATGCACAATATTTCTCCCCTTATGAAGATTGCATGTCAATAAAGTAATTGAGTCTCTGAGGCTGCAGCGAGTGAAGATTTAGATGATTGGACTTTCAGGGCAGTGATGTATGACCATTATTATTCTACTTGTCACAGAGCTGCGTACAAGCAAGGATGGTCAGAAGATGACAGGGATGAAAGGTGGTGTTTCATTAAAAAAAATATTGCTGTTAATCACCACTCTATTCTTTTCAAAGTCATGGAGGAAAGAAACTCCTTTTTCATTTTAGCTCTGGTTAAGAATTTAAACCTCCACATGTAGTGGGCCTTCAGAGCCTAGTTATCCAGCTTTATTATCGCTTAACTAGAGAAATAAATTATTATTTCAGTTAATAAAATACAAAAAAATGCTAGACACTGAGACCACCTGTGTATTTTATCAGATCATTTCAAATTAACATTAAATGCATCAGACTAAGATTTAAATCACGTTTTGCCTACAGATTTAAATAATTATAACAAGTGCTATGAAGCTGCTACAAAATCAAACCATACTGAATTCAACTATTTTTTCTTTTACTAATTTGTTTGGACAGTTGCAGTGCTTGAAACATTTATATTTCCATACTTTGTAAAAGCAAATGTTTTTTTTCCCTCACCAAGCTGTTTTCTAGCTGTAAATTTATCTTATGATATCATAACAGCTGGAAACTTGTAGCTTGACAAGGTTTTGTTTCATATTTAAACAGCTCAGAAATTATGTTTGAAACACAGTATATTTCTCTCTGTGAGACTTTTCTCATTTTGTTGTACATTATCTTGGAAGTATCTGCAATATATTATAAAACAGATTATTTATGCAATCCTTTAGTTAATAATTCCTAATGATTTATATATGTAGCAGATCTTTCTTATATACGTTTAAGAAAGGCCCAAACTATGCCAAAATACTATTTACTGGCAAGTGCTGTATAATGGAATACGGATGTAAGTTCTGGAAAGCTGATGAGCAAAAAAGTTTGGCAGCACTTTTAGTGAGTGGAAAATTCTAATACAAGCACATCTTTTCTGAAGAACTAGTTTCAGAAGTCTTTAAATCTTTGTAGTTAGGAAATTTTGAATGAGATATAGCTGCTCTGACAGAGAAAGAGCTAATCAGATGATTCTTGGCTATACATAGTAAAGCAACAATATATTAACTAAAATTAGCCACTGCATCCTTCCAGGATTGACTCCCACAGGGGCAATTTCATGAGTGCAAACAACAGAAAAAGAGAATGAAATCTCTGTATGACAAAAAAACCCAAGTTCTCTTACATTTCCTCCTGGGGACATTTTTAACCTAACATGCAATTGTTGAGTCTAGTTTATTTACAAGCTTAACTTCTCTGTTATCAATGAGTTTTTAAACAGTAATGTTTTATATGATGTAGGCTCTCTTCTATCTTCTGTATGAAAAGTGGTATTACCTGTTCCAAAAAAAATTTGATATTTGAGTTAGGAAATAGAATCCCCCCACATTATAAGTGTTTAACATCTATATTACTGTGTTGTCAGTGGAAGTCAGGAGCACAAGCCTGAGTCCGAGTTCTCCATTAAACTGATCTCTTCTTTCTCTATATATATGCAGCATTAGGGACATAACTGTTGGTAAATCAAGCAGTAGTCATACTTTATACCTAAAGTTGGTGTCTCCTGATGTAGATTTTCTTGAGGCAAATCACTGTTAGGTCGTTAATAAGAATGTTGGTTGCTTTCCCTGGCACGTCTGTAGAACAGTCTTCAAAGCACTGAAAGTTATGAAGGGGTCAAAATGCACAAGGATCACTAAGGACCTGAAGAGAAATGAAGAACTTATGAAAACTTAAATCGGAATGTAAAAAAAAGAAGAATTAATTGCCCAATATATTTTTACATCTCCTTTTAGATAAAGAAAAAAGACTGATACCTTCCAGTCAAATGGAAGGCTGCTGTGAGTGATCTGACTCCTCCATCGATGTGACATCTGACTCACTGCTAACAGTTATTGGTGTTGATAGGCACACCCCACACAGAGAGCCAAATGCAGTTGTTTTGATCCCTTGTTCTTTTATTTCTATTCCTACTCCCTGTTTTCTGTCACAATGTCATGTTGAATCATTGTTTGGTGGCACATGCAGGACCTCTCAAGTACTGAGGTATCAGACTTCAGGAACTGCATTGAAATGAATATAATAATGAGAACCAGAAGGCAGCACAAACCCGCTGCTCAGGCAAGGAGGCAGCTAATAAGTGTTCTTAGTGGATTCTGGAGAGAAGAACCTGCGGTGCATCCTGTGGACAAGCAGGTATAGACTTGTCTCAGGGTCCAGTTACAGGCACACTGAGAAGATCAGTGCTGATGCCTGTCACTTTGTACACATCAAGATGCTTATTTGAGAAAACAGACCGGTGGTATGAAGAGCAGCATTACAGATATATATATATATGTGTGTTTTTATATGTACGTGTGTGTGCATGTGCATATATATGTATTTTGAAAAGGGAGTGCTGTGCTTTTTAGATTTCCATGGATGTCTTGCTAGCTTAGCTTTCCGTAGTCTTTTGGAAGGAAACAGATCTCTAGCTTCCTTCTCTGTTGCTTTTCCTCGGCATATTACATTATGATGAACTGAACTGTCTGGGTCAGTGCATACATCTTCAACATACATCCATACTGTGGGATCTTTTCCCATCCTGTTTAGGTCCCGAGTTGGGACTCAGCTTTCAGATCTTTGGTGCTTTCTGTGTATGCCTGTCTAGAGGGTAGATTAATATTTTTTTTCTGATTTTGTAAGCTTTTAGATGGAACTCTGGATACTTGTCCCATTTTGTCTGAGTCAAAAAGCTTGACGAAGATGAGAAGTTTGAATACTATTCCAGCTACAGCCTATTTTTGTATGTGTTGATGTATTGATGTATTGATGTTGATGACAACAATAATTCTATTTACAGCAATAGCAACAGCAATGATTGATGTGGCCTAAATGTTTCCATTTGCTTATAATTATATGACATTTATGGCTACATGAGATAATTTAGTGCCTTATTTCTGTCCAGAGAAGATTTTTTTCAGTGTTTTTTTTCAGTCTTTTTCTAATATTTAGTCAGATAATTCCATTGCTCTTCATGTATTAACAGATTCATGCATTCCAAAGCTATTTAGGCTGCGTTGATGTTCTGTACCTTATAGGCCTTGCATTTCACATAATTATCCTATAACTGCACTGTACAGCAAATAAGCTCTATTTGCTAGTGTCTGTCTTCCGTGAAAGCCCTGGCTTGATTCATAAATGTAGACTCCACTGATTTACCTGATAGCCTGTTCAAATTGTTAATTACCATATGGTGAGAAATGTGTCTAATTTGGCTTGGCCTCCACCTTCAGCCTTGAGAGCTACTTTGTTAATATCGGTGTGGAATATGAGTCCTTTCATGTTTAGTATTTTGTCCTCATGTAGATAGCTACAGAGAGTAATGAAGTCACCTCCCAGTCATTTTTTTTATAAACTAAAAGCATTGTGCTCTTGAAACCCCTCTATTTTCTCCAGTCCTTAAGAATGGATTGTAGCTCTTTTCATCACCTTTTCTAATTTGTTAACACACTTTAAAAACTATGGCCGTCAGAACTGGTATTTACTAATCTAGTCTCATGAATGAACAGAAGTAAAATAATTTCCCATGCTTGCTGTGTACTTCTATTCAGTTCTCCTCCCTGTCTCTTTAGCCCTCAAAGTAAAAGCAATTACTTTAATCTATTTTCCTTTAACAGCATTAGGACTTTCTGTTAAATTGCTTGCCCACCATGTTCCCTAAGTTAATTTTCAGAAGCTCTACTTAATGCTATACAGTGTCACATTTTTGGGTATGGCCCGTCCTCCCTTGTCCCCAGTAAAAACCCCTTAGGGGATGGTCACACACTGAGGACTGGCCTTTCAGCCAACCTAATCTACTTAACTTTCATTTTGTTGCTAATGCACGATGCTAATTTAGTATTAGTTACTTTTTACAATGTGAATTTGCAACGTGGTTTCCCTTCATCAAAACTGAAGGGACCCACTACTAGTGACTCAGACAAGAACGTCTTTTGTTTGTAAAGCAGTATCTGCATCTACCCTTGCTTCCAACACCACTAAACCCTGGGAGTATTCTGTGCTCATGTGGAAGTAGCAAAAGGTGAGATAATGCCATAATGCAATGGTGATGTTCATTCACTCAGTGTCCAGAAGCACCAAAGATTGTGCCAGGAGGCCACATAGGTTGGACAGGGGCTGAAAGTGAGAACACCCTTGAAGCCCATTTTCCTTCCTGCCTTCCCCTCATTCTGAGAAGTGTGTAATGAGAATCTGCCTCACTTTCTCTGTAGCAGCATGTATCTTTCCATACAAGTATATGCTTTACCATATTTACTTAAATTATGAATATATTTATTTGTTTTTCCTTTATGAAACAGCCCTTTCATCTAATCCTTTCTGCTTTTTTATCTTGAACTTGTAACCTGCCTTGGATTTAGCTTTTAATGTAATTAGTTTGCACCAGAAATAGAAGTGATTGGTGGCTTACCAATGTTTTCTTCACACCCATCTGTTTTCTTTTCTGCCTTTTAGTCCTGGGTAAAGAATGCACACTTTCATTAAATCTCACAACTTAAAAGTCACTTTTAATTTGCATTTTGGAAAAGAAACTGTATAAAATTTAATCAGATACTTTTGGTCTAGTCACACACAAATCTAGAGGACAAAATGTCTTAACTTTCTTGTCTTTTTTGAGATACAATTGACTTAGAAATGACTTTGCCGTGTAATCCCACTAACTTCCACATTTCAGGAGTTATAACTACATGCAGAAGTATCTGCAATTTTTGAGATGGTGAAAGGAAGTGTGTTTTATAGTTATTTAATACTAAAGTATTCCACCTAGGGATATCTTTTAAGTGTTGCTGCTAGAAGTCACCAGAGACCTTGCAAAACTGAATGACTTCTACATGATGATGATGATCTTGAATAGGAAAAAAAAGACTAGCTAGGGAAGATATTTACATTTCCATATTTTGTTCCTTCCTCTATGTTTTGAAAATTATGTAATCATTTGTATCTCTTTGTGAGTATCACGGAGGTTACCAAAAGGATTGTTTCCAAAAGCATTGAAGGTAGTGGCATTTTACTAATCATCTGGTAGTGATCTGAACTACAAAATGACATCCAGAGGTCAGGACAGAACACTGAAGAAATCTTTCTTCAACAAGAGGGTACTGGCTGCCAAGCATGTATCTGGATTCTTGAGTATTATTTTCATTTAAATGTCTTATTCTGGCCAATTCTTTATATGTGGAAAAAACAGATGGTAAAAAGGTCATACTGGACTGACCAAGTAAAAGCATCTGCAGAAAACTTATAGGTTTTATCAAAGAAAAATTGCTGGTTTCCTCAGCCCAGTCCCAATCTTTTTGTCTGACTGTTAGAAATCAACCATTGACCAGGAGCATTTTTTCGTGGCTATCACATATTTCATCAATCAAGGTATCCCTGTGTAGTTAACAGTTTTTAACTGAAATTCAGTACTATTTTATCAGTCTAAGTGCTATTTCTGAAATACTTAACTGTGTTAAACGCTACTTTTTAAAGGTTACGAGTGGTGGTACAATTCAATATATTGAAGAACTTATTTTTATTGGTGTTTTGTGTCCCTCTGTGTGTTCTTTGTTCCTCACCTGCCAGGTACTTCTGTGGTTTAGAAAGAAATAACCTACAAATGGTCTTACTGTATTGCTTCCTTTCAAAGTCTTAGTTTTTAACCAGTTTTTCATAGATAGTCTTTCATACCTGATGAAGTAGTTCCTCATCAGAGAATACTGTTTGAATATCTGATTTAATAAAAGCATATGCTATAACTGTAAGCTATTGTGACCTCTCAACCTTAACATTATCCAGATCTTGCTCCTGTGTTTGCATTATTTGTCAAATTCTTTGATAATAGCGTTCCTTCACTCAAAAAGGAATTAGGAGCCCCCAAAACTGCTTTCAGTGGTAGCCAGCAGAAACCAGCCCCTGAACTGATGAATATTTTAAAACCTGACACATACCAAGCCTGCGAATGGCCACAAAAATACGCTCCAAGTTTTTTCTCTGTGCATGCTGTCCTGGGAAGAGGTGCTGGGGCTGGGGAGGATGGCATCACAGCCAGGTGTCTGTTCATAGCAGCTGCAACCTTTCTGCTCTTTAGGTGAGTTGTTGAAAATCATGAGAATAAGTATAAGGCTGTTTTTGTTAAGGGTTCTCAGAATGCTTTGCCATAAAGAAATAATTTCTCTAGACTTGATGCTAACTGGTGCTTCTTTTGGTAATTTTGTTTTAAAGCATATAGCACATCATATCTGTGTCAATGCAAACTGAAAATGGTGCCATGAGTCCTGCACCATGCAGCTTTTGCAGAAAGTTAGTTAAGATATAGGGATCGTGTCTATGGGGTGTGGATGATATCTCTTTTTAGTGGAGTTTTGTTGTAACTGACTATTGGGAAGAGTGTTGCTAAAGTGAGTGCTGTCCTTAAGCTACAAAACTTGAGCTGAAACTCTTCCAATTGTTGCTTCATCAGCGTGGGCCCTGTTATACTCACTGTGGACCCTCAAAACCAATCCATCGGAATTATTTTCTATCCAGCAGCAACTGCCCCAAAGAGGGCAGTGATTCTGTACTCAGGCACATGAAGATTAAAAAGCTTGCTCCAGCTAGAAGTCTTAGACTTTCTGACCTGTCCTCCAGCAGAGCAGAGCAAAGCACAAGTACAAAGACAGTTTGATGTGCATGTAGCTTCTCTCTTCCGTCAAAGCCGGGTGGTAAAGTATTCCAATAGCTAAGGCAGAAATAACTGTTGGGAGACAGGGGAAGAATGTTGCTCTATAAAGCTGATGTTTGTAGATGTAGCAACTTGTATCCAGCCTTTTTCCTCCTTAAACCTAGAGATCTGAACAAAAATGCTGCTAATGGAATGCAGGAAAACAACAGGGTTGTTTTAGTTTATGGGGATTGTGGGGTTTGTTTCATTTATCAGTACCTGAGGGTAGTGTAAATAGGCATTACAAGAGGAAGATTATGACATTAGGTTACGTTTTTTAGGCAGATTAATTGCACATTAGGGAATCAGAAGAAAGAAATGTTATTTTATGTAGTAATATCTTGCAATACATCGCTCTTTAACACAGAAACAGTAAAGTGCAAGATTTTGGAATGACAGTTAGAAGTATGTGTCAGTAGTTGCTGTTTCCTTTCTGGATTTATGATAGTTTCTATTGTTCCACACACTAAGGAAAGTACTAAAATATTCAATTAAACCCCAGTATATATTGACTTAATTGTATGGATAAAAGTTTACATGATAAAATTCAGTGCTAGATTACAGCAGAGGAAAAAAAAAAAAAAAAGCAGTGCCACCAGTTCCTGAAGGCAGCTGAATTTCTGAATGTACCTAAAAACTCCAAAAGAATATTTTAGGAATGTGTAATATTCAAGTAATTATTTCAAATGGAATTGAGAAACAGTCTTCAAAGATTGCAATTCAATAAACCCTGGTAAATATACCTTAAGGTATTAGTTTAAAATGGGAAATGGAGAGGAAACATACTGTTAGGCTGGAAAGCAGCCTGTCTCTAGAACAGAGCAGAATTTGACCAAGAAATACAAATACTGTTTCAGTTATATTGATGCCTACATGGAAACAGTGTAGCAATTAACTTCCAGTTAATCTTCTGGTGCTAAATCCAAGCATATGAATACTTGTTCCCTTAAAGTGATGTGAGTTGGATGAGATGATGACATTTTTTGTGATTCGTCTCTTTCTAACTAGCTATGCTCTTGTAAGCTAATTTAAAGGGTGTGAATGTTTTCAGTTTGATGTGTATTATGAATGCCCAAAAATGTAACAATTTGTGGTCTTTTATTGTACCTCCTTTCCCCATTATTTCCTTTCCATATTTCATTTTACAAGTCATTAGTGGGAATGATTCCCAGCCAGGAGGGGTGTGTCAGATAGTTTTCTCAGACTGTATTCAGCCCCATAATATTGATTATTATGTACTGCAGGGCTGGCTATATTGTGGTTGATTTCCCTTACTGTAGAATAAGCAAATTAAGTTTTCTGGTGAAGATCAGAGGGCTCTGTCTGTATGCAATCTTTTATAATCAGGAGAAAATAAGACGACCTCTTATATATCAGGTCTTGTAATTCACCTTGGGCATAATGCAGTGATGCTCCATCTTTAGTTGGTATTGGAAATTTGTAGGAAACAATAATTTTGAGCAAATGGACTGTCAGTGAAACTGTATTTGAAAATATAAATTTTAAAATAAAATGGAGTAAATTAGATATTTTTACTTATAATATGAACATAAGAGTAGAAATATATTAATATATATGCAAAAGAGATAAAATCAAAGCATGGTATCCTAACAAAACAATCCACATGCCAAGAGGATTGCCTCCTTAGCTTTTTTTAACCTTGATAAATCATCTGTCTTGGACAAGAAGACTTGACTTTATTGCCTCTCCTAGCTGATGTAAATTGAAAATTATTAACAATAATAATAATCTTTGCAATGTAAAGAAATAATAAAATATTAGAATACTAAAAGCCTAAGAAGAAGAGGATTTTCCATTAGATAGGTAAAAACCTGATGTTATTTACTGTTCTCTAGCTATTGACAGATTCCTACCCTGACAAAGAATTATATTAATAAATCTCTTCAACTAGGAGACTCTAACTGAGACAGCACACTGCAAGAACCTGTAGGAAGGGGGGACACGAGCCAGGATTGTCATCCAGAATTCAGAACAGGAAAGAGAGGCCTAAAATGACCTGACAAAGGAATGCTGTATCACTTGAGGGCTGATGCTCCAGCCTCGGTGGCACACTCTCTTCTGCTCCACCTGCCTGGGATGCAGACAGGGCTGTGCACAGAACCAGTCAGAGCATGACAAATGCTGGGGAGGTTTGGGTAGCTCATGGCTCAGATGCCTCATGGACTGTTTCTATTCCTGTGTTCTGGCGAAGCTGATGTGCGTTCAGACGAACATCTGTGTGGACTGCTGTCATTCAGGATCTTAAACAACACTACCTTTGGTGATGGTTTGATTCGGTAGCAATGGAGCACAGGTTTTTTTGGGGCCTATTTTCAGCAGCCTAAGGCTAGGAAGCTCAATTTTTCAACAGGATTGTTTACTGGAAAGAAAAGGCTACATGATCTTGGTGACAACTTGAAGACCGTTGTCTCAATAACTAGTGATAGGGCTCTGTTACAGACAGGGCAATGCCAGCAATAGCAGCTCCTTTTTTTTAACTGTGGTGCTGTCATAGCAAGCTTGTAAAACCAGGATGACATCAAAGAAGAATAAAACGTATTAAAAGAATTATAAAGTCCAATCTTACGTGCTACACTTTCTCTCATGTTAAAAACTTTCTTTGAAAATCCAAGAAATGCGATCTATGGTTTACACAAAATTACTTTTGATGAGTTCTAGTGCTGTTTTTTGCCCTTCAGACATATGGCTTAATCTCTTTGTGTACTCTTTTAAGCAAAGTTAAAAACTTAAAAAATGGACATTTGTTTAATAAACATATATGAAATACCTGACAGCTGATTCTGGAAAAGGATGGGTTATTTTATGGATGGAGCTTTAAAGCAAACAATAGTTTCAAGTGTTGTGAAAAGTTAAAAAGCATTTAGATATTTTTATTACGTTTCATCAAAAAATATTGACTATAAACTCACGGTAACAAATTTTTTATTAGTTGTTACCTAAATAAAATTGTAGCATGCAATAAAAGTTTGGGCATCTGGGTATCTATTTGAATGTTTATTCCATATTGATCCTGGCTGATCAGAAGCATAGCATCCTTACCAAAGAATACAGTCCTCTCTAAAGTATAGTTAGTGTTATTCTTTTATCTATTTCAGAGCACTGATTACTTCAGGAACCTGGGCAGAGATTTGCCAGACCCAGGACTTCCCTGGCTTCTCTTTCCTTTAGATTTCTTTCTGTATTTGTAATATAAATTCAGGTTAATTTTCAATTTTTTGTCAGAAAGCAGGAAGGCTGAAGCTTACACAGATAATTCAGAAAAATAATGCCTTGATTTCAGCAGCTGGAGGCTAGAAACCAAACCCAGACTTGGAAAAAAACCAGGATTTACAGTGCTACTGTTTCTGATACAGAGCAATATTACTGAGAGGAATGTTAATGTGTGGGTTCCGCATATTTTATGGAATTTTCTTATTCAAATAGAAGGTTAAAAAAAATAAAACATTCATGACAAGCTTTTGTAAATAAGGAAAAGGTCTGTTTGGTTTATTTTCCCCACAGCAATGTGAGCTTTAATTAGTGCATATAAATAAAATTAGGCTTTTGGAAATGATAGCAATATATCTGTAATTCAGAGTTAAAAAGAGTGGTATAACAGTAATTAATTTTGTGTTTAACATATCTTGAAATAATCACCTTTGCCTTTTATCCTTAGCTGAAACTTCCTAAGCACCTTATTTTCACAGGAAACTCAAATCCCATCAACGTCCAATAAGGCTTAGGATATAGAGTGCATTGGCAAGTGGGACCAATCAAAAAATGCCTTGATAGTTTTAGATGTGGTTTTTTTCCTCTTGCCCTCCTGGGTATTGGATGAGGTGTGATTTAATTTTTGCATATATAAGCAGTGTTATTTCAGGATACATAAATAGGAGAGTAAAGCAAGCTTACTGGAGATGATTCCTGGTCTTGTGTCACTGACCTTCTGTAAAATATTGGAGCTACTTTATTTTTAACTCTGAAAATAAGCTTGCTGAGTTCAAGGATTCTGCACTGTATCTGCTTGCTTATATATATTTTTTTTTTACCTCCTCTCCTAGGGAAGCAAGCAGCTGCAGAATTGAAATGTTGCAAAGAAATTTACTTGTGCAAGTATTTCAGGAGATACTGACATTCTTACCAGCCACTGAGGCTGAGATAGACAAGCTCTTCTTACACTGTCGAATACCAGAAGATTATACCTGGGTGCTGACGATCATTTTAGGTTATGGCAGGGGGAGATTAGCTCAAATTTATGAAGGCTCACATTTTCCATTTTTTTCTTGGTTTTCAGAGTGGCATGGAAATTATATTTGTGAATCCCTGGGGACTCTCACATTGGTGTCAGTTTTCAGATTTTGCCAGATACATCTAAATGTGGACATATAATGTAATGGAAAGAAATTGAAAAAATTATCTGTTTCTTGATTCTTTATTATTGAAGAGTTAAGAAAGTGATTCCTTAGGCTATTACACATGTCTTGAACTGAATGTAAATGTTAGGATGAAATCAGATTGGTTATGATTCCTTTGCCTGTGCATCTCTTGGAAAAAGATCATATCAGAAATAAAGCAGGCACATGTGCTTTGGCTGTTTTTTTGAAAAGGTTTTACCCCAATTAAAATTTGAATAAAATATATATTTTAAGACTAATTTTATAACAAAAGCTGAGTGTATTATATGAATATGATGCTAAAGAATCTTTCATTACCTCACACATTCAGAAACTCTATCGAATTCAATATTAACAGCTGGTGTGAATAATATATTAACAAATGGAAACAAAATAGGTTTCTGAAAAATATAATTGAAATATCCATGGCTGACAACCACATGAGAATTGTGTGGCATAGATGACTATTGTGTATTCTTACAATAAGGATGTTGGCTGCATGTGTATGCTGAACTACCTGGTAAAACTACCTGGTTATCCAAGAGAAATTATAAGCTGAGGCAAAAGACTTCTTCCTGTGGTCCTCACTCTTTACCACACAGTAAATATCTGTATTCCATCTAATCTAGTGTGTTGGGCAAGGTGTTCCTCTAACTTCAGGTCAGATATTTCAAAAGCGGGATCTTGCAAAGTGAGATTTTCTTATAAACTAGAAGACCTTTGAAATTTTGGAAAGTACAATTTTGGGTTTTTTAAAAATAAACAGAATAAGAACCTCAATATAAAAATATTGTACAAGTTTCATTTCTTGACTAAAGCAGGCTGTTGCATTAACTCTGCAAGTAGGAAGAGCTATGTCAAAATAGTATTTATTCTTAACTTTTGTCTTTGCCGTATACTCAATTATAGTTTTTCAAATGAAAGTTTTTCCCTGTAACCTTTAATTTAAGAAGGTTCTGCAATAGCTTGATTCAATGTAACATTATTTACAAAATGAAACATTATTTATTCAAGAAATTACTTGAAAGACATTGTAAATGTACAGTAAAGTCCTTTCACTTACAATTACATCCATGTCTAAGTCTTCTCAACTTGAAGGGCACATTTATGTGATCTGCACAGAGATTCTTTCCTGACATCTAATAATTTTGTGGCTCTTTTTTTAGAAGTTCTAAATAAAACAGACTATACCTTTTTTAGACTGAGTAGTGATGAGGTTTTTATCATATCTGCAATTTTTTACTTCAGTGAATTTTTGGTTAGTTCTTAAGATTATGTTCTACATGGACACAAATAGCAAAATGTAGTAGTCACTTTCTTCTCTACAGTGTGTTCAGATATCGGTTACCTGTCAGTAAGGTGAAAAAAACCTTAATGGAAGCAAATGCAAGTAGCAAATGTATACAGAATATATTATTATTGTTAAATATTAATTAAATGTTAATGTTAAATACTCTTCAAGATGTTAATCAAATGAAAAGTTTGGGAAATAGTTGAAAAGTAACTCAGGATAGAGATGAGAAATAGTATTATTAGAGAAATAGTATGGTATCATTTGAGCAAGATACATGAAATGAATTGGCTGGAGCACATACATTGTTATTAAAATTTCAGGCAGTATTAATTCGGACATATACCTTTAATTTTTTCTTTTCCTCTTTTAGTATTTTCAGTACATTCAGTGTTCAAATTAAGTATTCACACATTGAATGGAGTGTAATATTCTCAAAGTCCTTATTTGGAACTGACTACAACTTCCCTTGCATTCCAACTTTTTAGCGGGAAATAAAGAAAAAGGCAATATCTGCATGTAGTTCTCAGGTCTATAAAGTATTCAGATATTTTTAAGACTTTAAGGTGAGCAGTTCCTAGTTAGAAATCTGCAAATTGGACAAAGTCACTATTAACGTGAAGATAAAAGGAGACGGATCTTGATAGGCTGAGTTAATGTAAGCATCTTACAGTTTTTATATCAAAGAGGAATTTTAAGTGTGTTTAAATTCTAGCAATGATCATGTTTCTGCTTTATATTGCAGAATTTACCATCACTTACACTAATATACCCACCGTTTCAAGCTTTAATTTTGTTTTTCCGTATCAGTAATAAATGTGGCATAAACGAGTTTGGATCAAATTAGCATTTTTGTCTGTTTAAGCAAGTTTTTCATATAGCTTCACTGTCAGGATTCTATTTGTTTCATTTCTATAGTGGACTGTTTATC
Source organism: Cyanoderma ruficeps (assembly GCA_008694505.1). Lineage (NCBI taxonomy): Eukaryota > Metazoa > Chordata > Aves > Passeriformes > Timaliidae > Cyanoderma > Cyanoderma ruficeps. The sequence continues at coordinate 8,298,997 of VZDJ01000116.1, read as the reverse complement.
ATCGCAGCTCGTTTTATTTAGCCTCTTCCAATCAATCTGCCTCTTTAATTTATGAAGGCTTCTTGTTTTGTTTCAAATGATGGGATTTCTCCTTATTTTGTATATGTAAGATTGCCATGATTGTGATGTAACTTTGTATAGTACTCTTTACACACAATTTTGAATATTTGCTTTGATAAATCCAAAAGTCATGATTCTAATGTTCTGTTTTCTAGTCTCCACTGGATATAGCTTTAGCTAGGGCTGTTGCCTTCAGGATCTTGCTGTCTCAGCTATTCAGGAAAGTTAAGAATACTGAACATGGTACATGATCTTTAATAGGAACTCTCTGCTTGTCAGTTCATCACAGAACTGAGTCAAAAGCATTATTTCTGCATATTCCAGTAAGTCCTTTGCATCTTTTTCTTTAGCTGAGTGAATGGGTCCACCTTCCCCTTTAGCTCTACAGTTTTGCTCATTGTTATCTTCTGGGTATCTGAAACTGTGAGTTTCATAGCAATGAGAAGGTTATTTTTAAAAATGAGAGTGACCATTATTATTTTGATATTTTTGTACATATTTTAGCTGTTGCTAAACAGCTATACTTACATGGCTGTTTAGAGCTGAATGAAAAATACAGCACAATTCCTCTACTCGTAATGAGGCATGGATAAAATTAATTTTAATTTGTTCCCCTAGTAACTAAAATCTGCATTCATGCAGTTGAAGGCTGATCTGAACTCTGATAATTAATCTGCTACATATTCTTAGTGCAGTGTCCATACCTTATCGCTAATACTGCCTTGTATGTTGCTGAAGTTTTTTCATTCTTTCAGTTTGTTAGCACACTCCTGGCTCCTGGGGAGGTTTAGCACCATGACAGGAGTCAGATCGAACCCCTGCAGTCACCTCAGCGCTGGTTACTCCACAGTCTGGAGTACCTGAGCACTGCTGTGGTAGTTTTTGCCATTGGACTTCAGTGCATGAAGAGAGCAGAGGGAGTTTTGGCAACTTTCTGTGACTGTGTCCTGTTTGTACCCACCTGCATTTCATCTCAAAACTTATCCATTCCTGTGAGGAAAACAGACAAACCAAGCACTTTCAGTACTTGCCATCTCTCATTATTGGCAAATGCAGAAGTCCCTCTGATTTAGAAAGTGCAATAGCCTGTGTACTTGACAGCTGTGTTAGACACAACAGCTCTGTATAATTAGCTTTATATGTGTGTATGCATGAGGAAAAGAGAAACGTTGCCTAAGATACTAATGTTTCATGCTTAGTTCTTAAAGCTAACCTACAGTGTTACTGCTGTGGCAGCATTTGCTTTTTTCCCCTTCCTTGCCATATAGAATTATGGGATGCTGTAGCAAGGAAGTGCTTTTTCTCTTTTCTTTGTCAGGTCAACTTCATCTGCTGTGGTCATGTTAGAAAGCTTTTGCTCTCTCAAAGGACAATTACTTCTTTTCTCTTTATTTCAAGGCCTTTATCCACCTCAGACTGGTAAATTAGTACAAAGTGCTTGCTCAGAACAAAACTGGAAGGATGTGATTTTATTAAATGGGGTTTACAAAGGAACCCGTAAAAGTGAAGAATGATTTTCAGTCACTTTTTCTGGACTGTGTTCAAGTTCATGTCCCTGAGAGAGCTTAAAAGAGCTGTGAGCACTAATTGTTTGTTTAATGATTTGGCCACCTTTATAAAAACTGCAAAACGAAGTTTTTCCTTACTGCTTTGGGTCATTGCTCTAAAACCTCTGTGTTAAACAGTTAATCATAAATCTAGAGTCTATTTTTGATGGTACTTTTTGGTACTTTCCTAGTACTTTTTACAGCCCTCCATAATTGTCATTAAAATAATGATTACCTTGGTGGAGATGCAAGCCAAGAATAAAAAAACTGATGGGTGATTGCAATGATTAATTTTATGGTCTTATTTTTGATTAAAAGCATAGTCTCTCACATAAAGCTAGTAAATATTCAAACTGTTACCTACTGTAAATTGCATTTTTTTTAAAACCTGTATCCCCAGGATTTCAGCAGTGAAACATCTGTTTTCTTTTGAGAAAAATATGATAAGCATCTGTTTGCATGGAAGATGTGAATGAAACCAGACCACATTTGTTTGCAGTGTTATGGATTATCTGGTCTTACACTGTTTATGAATAAATCATGCAGGATGGATAGTGCCGGTAACCACCAGAGGATGTTTTATACTTGGTTTAAAACATAAATTTATGTATTTGTGATTTTTCCTGTAGACACTGAAAAAATTTATGTTTTAAATAAAGAAGAAGCCTGTTGCATTTCTAGGCCAGTATTTAAGCTCATGGATACCAGAAGTTCTTTTAAGCCAAGCCATGCCCACCATTAATCTGTATGAGAATATAGTTCAGGAGTTAAAAACAAAGCAAAACAAAAAAATTAGCATGAATTGAACAAAAATGCTGTCATATATTTTATTATTTGAGAAATACTGTGCTCTTCATATAACTGGATTTTGTCCTAATGTACATGTGGACAGAGTTACGCTTGCATGTGTGGCCTGGAAGATTGGTCTTGCAAACCCCCATGCATAGTTGTGGTACTTACTGTTCTGAATCCTTTGTACAAATTCCAAAATATTTTGTATTCAAGGAGCTGGGAGCATGCACAAACATTTTTGTGCTCCAAACAGTGGGGAGATGCTCAGGTTTGCACAGGACCTGATAGAAATCGCTGGCTTGGTGAAATATGGACATCAAGTTCAATGCTTGATTGTTAGAGCTGTGAGGTGATTTCAGCAACTTCTGCCTCTCAGCAATTAGTTAACATCTTTCCTTTGATGCCACACGTGACTTTGTGTGGATAACGTGTCAAATGTTAGCACGAATCCAGACTGATGATCCTTGAGGTTCCCTTCCAACTTAACTTATTCTATGATTCTAAGTGTGTCTGTGTTATGTATTAGTTAATTGAGTTTCTCTATCTTGTAGGAGGTTTTTGGGGTATTTTTTCTGGCAAGTTGAATTTTTCATCTTTTTCAATGCTCTGCAGTGCTTTGGGTGTCTCTTGTGGTTCTGGCTGTGGTCCTTTCCTCCCCCCCATTTCTCATAGCTCACCTCCATAGTCAATTCATTTTCAAAACAGGCTGAGCAAAATCTAGTGCAAAATCTAGTCTCTAACACTGTGGATGCAGATTTCTTTATCCTGTCTTCCAGTGATGTGAAAATACATTTCTCTTTTGTAGTCTGTTCAAGGTAGGCTACATTTAAAAAGCTGAGGGAAATAATTTTTGTGTACACACAGGAGATGGAAGAGAGGTTTCGAATGGAAAATTGGTAGGTGGAGACACTGGATAACTTCATAGCATGTTCCCTGTTAGTCTTTCTAATAAGTTATGACAAAGAAGGGCCTTCCTTCCCCAGTAACTCCAGCTGTTAAAAGAAGCTGAATCCTTGCTGTAAAGGGCCAGTGGAGAATTCCTTTTATGGGAACACTTGTTGATGTGAAGTGGCTGGGGTCAATGTTCAGGGCAGCAGGATCTTTCCTCCTTCTGCCACAGCTTCCCAACAGTGAGAGGAAGGGGGGTAAGGCAGAATTTTACTGTGCCCTGTCAGTTCACAATTGATTTAAGGTTCCTAGAGGAACATGTGCTAGAGAAACAGTGTAGAAGATACTTATGTTCTGACAGCTTCTGCAGGAGCAGAATAAAAGCTCCCTGTGCTGCATCTTTCCTGTGCAGCCGCCCAGCTCGGTTGCTCAGAGGATTGAGCCAGCTATTGTGAGATCCTTTCTTAAAAGCTGCTGGTTAGATATAAACAAGGGCTTAAATTATATCAGTTTAGATAATACACAATAATGAGTATAAAGTGTCAGTCTCTAGAAAGATATCAAATATCCGTGATTTAAACTATGGTTTTCTGAAACGTTCCTTCATCTTGTTGTTTGGGAATAGGGATATGAACAACTAAAGTAATCTAAGAAAGCCTTCCAGGCTCTTTTTGTTTACTTGTGTGTACCACTGAATTTAGATGGATTTTTAAAAGTTTTGTGTGATTTTGTTACTACTCTGTATTTACCATTTTGACAGTACTGTTGCTTTTTAGCTAAAATAACCTCCCCAAGTCCCCAGTCTGTATTTATATCAGGGTTGACAAAGGAGTTCACTAATAGTGATCTCCAAAACAGTCAAGACTCTTGAAAATCGTGGCTTTGAATTCCTGAATGTTAAAACTAGTGCACTTGCATCTCTTTTCTCTGCCATTTTCCCCCCTACTCCTCTCTAATCCCTAGGATTAGATGTGTGGGATAATTACATTTCCAGTACTCTAATTTAGGCCAAAAATTGAGTTCTGGAACAGAAAACTTCCCAATGCCTCCATCTGCTCCTGGAAAAGTTATTCAATGAAAATCAAAGCTTTTAGTCAGCAGATTGAGTTTTTGACTCATGGTGCTTTGAAGTAGCCGAGGTGATGCCTTAAACTCTTAAAGTGTAACTGCTAAAGCAGTTACAGAGCAGAGTTACCATTCTGAGAAAAAAGATCTACTCTCAGGCCAATTCGATGAGCCGATAAGGATATTTCCAATTTTATTTAATACTAAAAATGGCCGTTGAAGAAATTATCAGTGTTTGGCTTAGCCATCTATACTTTTAATAACAAATATACTAAATTTGTAAAGAAAAAATATTTATAATATTTTAGAATTTTTTGAAATATATATATATATTATAATGCATAAGAGGAAAATAACCATGATTTTTAAAGGTCTTTTACTAATGAAATGAGCTTTCAATGAGTTTCATGTTACAGATGCAAATGCCTGCTGAGATATGGTTTGAGACTGAGTAAAGAAATACACAAATATAAGCTACTCCCTTCGGTTGCCATGATAGTTCTTGTATTGTATTTTCAAGGGCCTTTTTTTTTTTTTTGTAATCAGTGATGTTTTTTCTTTTCTCTTGGATCTGTTGCTGTAGGTGAGATGTTCAGCTGAAGTTGTTTGCTTAGTGCCATGTTGGATGGTGACATTTAGACACTGTAGCAGGTGTATTTTTTACTCTTTTCAGTCTGTCTTCATTCTTGTTATTTCTATAGTAGTTTTGTGATGGGACCAGTTCACTTTTCCCCCTGTTTTAAGCATAACTCTCCAACCTGTTGTGCACAGAGAGAGAATAGAGTGATGACGAGGAGTTTTGTGTTGTTATAGTGCTGCTTGGCCTAAATCTTATTCTAATGCATCCTTCTAGGAGTCTGGAAATTGTGGTGGAGTAAAATGGTCCAGGCAGAACTGACACAGGCTGTAAATGCTTGAAAGAGTTAATTCACATGTTGGACAGAGTCTGATAGCTCATGATTAAGTCTGTGATGACTTAATTGCAGCCATAGAAGCCCTTTTATCCATAAAGTCGTTTAGCACCATATTAATCATAGACTTGTAAGAGGAGAAGTGCTTAAGTCCAAAGAGAGATGGTTATGTTTGGTAGAATCACCTGTGGGGAGACCCATCTGTATCATGAGGAAGACGCTGATGAGGGCTTTTACCTCAGAAAGGATACAGACCCACCTCTGCTGCTGCTTGCACCTCTCCATCCTGTTCTGTGTTCCAGAGCACCTGGATGGTAGGATCCCTACTTCCAACTCAGGGCAGAGCACAGAGGCCCAAGGAGGAGCTGAGAGCTGTGTTCTGTAGGCTGCCAGGGAGATCAGTGTAGTAGTTTGGGAATGTATTGTAAGGACAGCATGGGAAAAGGCTGGGGAAGTTACACGGTACAATTTTCATAGTGGGGATGTACCTGGAAAGTGAAAAATGCAGGACTGTAGGAGTGGGCATGATTTTGAGGGCAATTAAAGAACTGGAGAGGGGAGAATGTTATCTGGTTAGGATGTAGCAGCGGAACACAAGTGGGTCGGGATCCTGTTTTGAGTGATACAAAGTAAGATGCTGGGAAATGAAAGTGGAAGCCTATCACTTCCAGTAAATGCTTGGACAAGAGCCAGAAGCTGTCCTTGCTCCAGCTGGTTACCTGTACTGCCTGTGCTACCAGGATGAGCCCTGTGAGCTGTCTGCCCAACAATTTTACTTGCTTTCTAAGTTAGACTTATTCTTAACCCCATATTCATGTCATTATGGACAGTTACATGATTCTCAGCTAGGCTGTGGCTGAATTTAGCAAAGAACGTGTGGATCTGGCCTTTCCTCCCTTTCCTGTGGTCAAGTTAGTGCAACATAGTTGAAACAAAATGAGTAAATTTTGTGTAGACCTTGGAATTCCCATGAAAATCAGGTGGAAAATGGGCATTTTGCCTAAAAATACATAGCAGTACTGGAGGCAGGGGAGAATTTTGCATCATCAATCCTCCAACCTCTTTTTTAGCTCATTGTCTTGATTCTGAAAAGAGTTATTGTTCACATCTGACACCTAGATCATGTTCAGGACATATTTGAAAGCTGTATGCCAGGAAAGGGTTATAAGAAGGTAAAATGAATTTTACTGAGTTCTAGGTTAAGGTTCAGGCTGCTAAAATAAATCTTAAAAGTCAGAGCCATATTCAATGTCCTGTATGGTTTTTACTTCCAATACTATCAGTCTTGAGTCTACACAAAAAAAAGTGGGTTTTACTTACATATAAACATTTAAATGAACATAGAGGAGCTTATTGATTTTCTATACAGAGAATGATAAACTGATACTTTTCTCAGCTTTCATAATATTAATTTACTAATAGCTCCATTGATTTCGTTTTAGCAAAGAAGCCCCCAAGCACCAAAAAGCAAACCACCTAAAAGCTGAGGAAACCAATGTTCTTTTTCCATGTAGTATAGCTGTGTGCAGAAACAGGTACTTGGGGATAATGGGAACGCAGCTAGTTGTAAAATGGTGTACTTGGTTCTGAATGGGAAGTCAATCTACACCAGATGCTTCCCTGTAAACAGTCACCAGGAGTGTGTATCTCTGTAATGTGACCACAAGGCTGTCCTGCTGGCTTTGCAACTTAATTTTTCATATTTGAAGGAACATTTATTTTCTGGAACTGAATGCTTAAAGGAGACTGATCTGAGTTTAGGATTGTTTGTTTTTAGTTTTTGCATGTATGTGGGCCTGCTGTAATTTCGGCATTTCTGCCCTTGTGTTTTTCTGTTTACTTTGCAGACAAAATAGCAAAAATGTTTAAACACACTTTGAATCTCCTTTTGCTATCTCAAAACTTCATTAAGGAGAGAGTGGAGCTGCAAGCTTCAAAATGTTATGGGAGTTCTTTAACCACAGGTGTGTGAGTTAGCTCATCTGCACTCATGGAATGCAGAGAGTTCAAGGAGATGTAAAACTGAGCAAGTACTTTGTAATTTTCAGAATTAAGGCTAAATTGTGTGCTGAAGTACTCTTCTTCCTCTTAAGGTAACATGCCAGAGAAGAGAGGTTGACTTAACCGACTCTTAAGTTCCTGCAAGTCAATATTTTGTTCCTAATATTAAAAAGAGAACATGTATTTTAATACTGGGACCAAAACAGTAGTAAAAAGCTCATTAGTGTCTCTCACAGAATGTACTCACTTCTCTTACACTGTGTTATGTGAGCAGGAGTAGCATGGAACTTTACTAAGTGGAGCATTTTGCCCTTAGTACTGTATCACTCTGTCCCACAATGGAAAACCTAATTAGTGCATCCAAAGAAGCGTTAAATAGATTTCATGCTGTTTAATAAAGGCATTACGTGGTTTTCTCTATTGCAAAACATTACAGGGAACGTTCATAAGGCACGTTTTTGCTGCCTCTTTCACAATTTAGGTGCAGTTTTACACTGTAGCTGCCTCAGGAAGGTTCGGTAACTTTCTTCTGCATCAAACCTTTTCTCTCATTGTTATGCTCTATTTGTTTTGGTGTTATTGCATAATGGTACACACTTAATGAACATCTTTGCCAGTCATTTCAAACTGGAGGGGGACAGCTCTTAGCACCAGAATATATCAGCCTGTTTGACTTGAGTTTCAGTAATTCTTTTTTGGTGCTGATGTTTGACTAGTAACTGAGAAGAAAGGTTCAGGCTGCAAATGACACAAAGTAGACTCTTTTCATTCTTGTGTGTTCTCATTAAAATGTGAGATTTCTTCCAAAGGGTCACCATTACTGTCAGGTTTACACTGCCCTAATGGTGACATTTTGTCTTCTGACTTTGTCCCCTAGCTGGCCTTGTCTGGCCTAAGGTGTCCAATGTGTAGACCTTCTAGACTATACATGCTGAAGTTCAAAAGGAGGAAAATACCACCTCAGGGAAGGGTGGAAGGGCTTCTTGAATTCTGCCAAATTTTGTCTTGTTGTACATGAAACTGTAGAGCTCAGCAACTGAAGGAATGCCTCATTGTGTGTAGCCAATCTGTTGCCTGCCTGCTACAAGGTCTGCATTTAATGGGGGGGCAGGATTTTTGGCTTTGTTTGGGGGTGTTGTTGCTGTAGATTTCTCTCTGGTTTTAGCTCAGTTTATTCAGATGCATTTAAGTGATCAGGATCAGTTTTTATTAGGTGGTTTATGTGAAATGTTGCACATTGCTCATCTAATGTGTTTTGTAGAACATTTCTAAAATGTGCAAGTTGTACTGGATCAATCTTCATGACTTGTATTTTATCTGCCTTCATGGCATGGTGCAAGGTGATGTAAAGAGCATTAGTGGTAGAGCTGTGAACTGACTCTGCGGTTTCCCCTGGATATTTGATTGGGATTTAGTGATACACGAACATAGCTATCATAGCATAACATCTGCTTAGAGTATTTTGAGAACAGGTACTTGCCAGATCCATTCTTACCTGGAAAGCAGCTAAAGCTTACCACATCACTTTGAGATTAAAACACTATGAGCTGTTCCATCATCGTGCTCTCAGTTATTGATGTAATATATAAATGTCTTCAAGAAGCATTTTTTGGCATCTTGTTCAAGTCCTCAGTGTAAAATAGGTCTGAATTTTGCAGCAGTCTTTGTTCACAGCTTACACAGCTTTCCACTTTGGAGTTACCATCTCTTTAAATGTATTGTTCAGGAAGATTGAAGCAGCCAGTTGCTCCCAGAAACACTGAAAACATAATAAAAGGCAACAGGAAAACAACATAAGCAAACACTTAATCAAGTCCAGAAACAACCTGTGTCCTTATGTTGTTACTTTGTGTGAGCCTACAAAACCACACAAGTAGGAGTGTGATCTGAAGGTCAGCGAGCGCAGTGAATTTTCCAAATGTTAAATAATTAAAGAAACACCTGTGCCCAGCCAAATAACTTCATGCTGATCTGCTGTGAAAATGTTATGCCTAATAACGCTAAAAATGTGCAATTTCTTATGCCCGGTGGAGGCTGCAAGAAGAGCAGCAGTATATAAAGCACAGGAGGCATTGCTTCAAGATGTCTTAAAGGGTCTCTTAAGATTGATTTAGTAGTGTCCCAGTGTGTGTTTCCTAGTTCCTGCAATTATGTTTAGCACACTTCAGATGGGACTAAATGGGATTTAAGACTGCCAATGATTTATGAAGACTTAAATTCTACTCCTGAACTCCCGATGTTCTTAAGCCAACAGAGGTTTTAAAGGACATTGCAGGTCATATATTCTTTCCTAAGGAGAAAGAAAAAAAAATCCATATTGCTTGACTTTGGTCATCATATCTGTGCCCTGATTTTGCACTAAAGAGAGCACTATTGATGGAACAGCTGAATGTTATAGGCTCATATCAGGAGGGAAGAAAACTGGTGTCAAATTTCAGAGTTTCATGGGGTCGTGGAAGTTTTTCTAACCAGAAGGAAGGAAATAAGAGGAAGGAAGGTTTCAGTGTTAACATTATAGGATTGTGAAGAATCTGTAGAAAACTTGAGGGAAATCCTGCTTTAATGAAATAAGGTTCCAGTGGGAGTAGAATACATTGGAAAAGCAAGATAAATGGGAATGCAGTACCGGTAAGCTGGATGGATATTTTTCTGTCTCTAAATTTTACATATACACTTCTTTTAAGTCTTCCTCACTGACTGCCAAACTCCTGACTCCTAGGATGTGCCACCAAGCACATGAAGGCATAGAAGTAAAGGATGTGGTGACAGTCCTCTATTCATAGTCATTTCATCTCAAGGTATACTTACCTCTGCATGTTATAGGCATAGAGATCTGTTTCACTGTTACTGACTATATTCCAAGTTTTAAAGCAGATTTGTCAAAATTGGCAAAAGATTCTTCCGATTTCACAATTGAGGAGTTTTGCCCATGACTCATAATAGCACTCCTTTGCCCAGTCCTGGAGTGTGTGCTTTCTGTTGTTAAGTTCAGAAAACATCATTAACTGTCTGAATAACTGTAAATGGCTAAATTATATAGACTGGGTATTTCAGAGGAAGTCACTGAATGTCTGATCCATTCTAATTAAATGTTTTCAGTTACTCTGTGGCTGCTCCTGACAGTAACTGAAAACCACAGTGATTTAAAGCTTTCTAACTGGATTTTATTAAATGACTGAAGACCATCAGCCGTGAGTAGTGATAGCCAGGTATTCTGAACCTGCACGTCACTGGCTTTGCCAAATCTTCCAATGTTCTGTCTCGCTGTAGGTAAAGAAGACAGAGCATTGGGATCTGAAAAACTGTCCCCTTTTAACAGTTCTAAAAATTCTAAAATAGCTCAAAATCTGTATCTTTACTGATCATTGCTGCCTGAATTCTATAGCTCAAAATCTGTATCTTTGCTGATCGTTGCTGCCTGAATTCTAACTTCTCCATGTTTTGGAGTCATCATTCATCGTAAATTTATATATACTCACCCAATGTATTTTTTACTCTCATGGTATTTAGATCCTCACTGAATTAGGCCCTAAAAGGTAGAACATCAGCATTTATAAATAAAATAGGTGATTATGTTTTATGATGGTTTAAAATGAATTTTCTATATTTGTTAAAGAAATCTTCAAAAGTGATTTTTATACCAGAAAATGAAATGCTCTCAAAGTTATAGTGCTTTGGAAAATTGTTTGCTTTACCAAGATTTATTTGCTGAACAAAGTGTTGACCTCTCCCATTTTGTCATACTTTGGAAGATAATTTTTCTATTTTCAAGTGGAGCTTTGACTTCTTTTACTGGATTATAATGGTAAATTAAGAAAGATTAAATTTGAAAATGACAATCTCATTGAACACAAATGCAGTTGTTTTGGAATCTTCTCTCATGAAGCTATCAGTACTACAGATTATGTTCTCAGGTGGATTGAACACAGACCTCAGGATATTAACATTCTTTCTGAAATAGAGGCTTTTTCCCATATGTTCATACTAAGTTGTTAAGAGGTGAGATACTCTGTGTGAATGTTGGCTTTTTAATAGAAATCACTGTATTCCACCACCCCTATTTAATAATAACCAGTGTAACCCAAATACTGATTCCTTTATACCCATTGAAGGAGTATTCCAGGTTTTTGCACAGTGAATTCATGTGTTTGACTTCTGTTCCATGATGTTCCAAAATGGACCTTGGATCCTGAGGACTTGAAAGTTTTCTTCAGAGTGTATTTCCTATGTGATGTACTTGCTGCTTGGAGGACGGACATGATTTATGGCACACAGAGATTTTGGTCTATTTTTACATTTATATGGGAAGTAAAGGGCACTGGTAATAAAGAAAAAAGGAAAGAAAAAAATACTGGCAAGGGAAAATCAGAAAAAAAAAAAAGCTTTCCACTCCTGAGGCTGGAGGTTATTTCAGTATCAGACATTAGTAAGCACATTTTTAAAATGATGTCCAAGTGTCTGTTTAAGAAAGTGACTATTAAAGAATGATAGACAATCAAATGTTGATGTGACTTCGTGCTTTGGGCTGAGATGCTGTGTGCTGATGCATGCAAGCAAAGCTTAGATGTTGCCATGTTTTTGAACCAAGCACAGAAAATGTGGTTTATCCTGCAAAACCCTTGATTTTCCAGTGTACTGAGTTAAAGTACAAAGCCATAAGGTGCACCATTCTTAAAATGAATTTGTAAAGATGCCTGTGTTTTCAATTCTATTATTAGTTTCTAAAACATAGGATGGATAATTAAAAATCCATATAGTAAAATAATTCAACACACTATTTTCATTTTTCAAGTATTTTTGACCCCCATTTGATAATTTTTTCTTTCAAGAATAGTATGTTTATAAAAATTTGCTTTTCAGCTACTTTAATTGAGGTTAATCATTAAAAAATGGATAGATGCCAATATAGTCTCCATTTCCTCTAAGGGAGAGTTTCTGACTGCTTCTTTGCTTTTATCTATTAATGTGAAAAAGAATACTGCAATAATAGTACACATTTTGCATTCTCACGATAGTGATGAGCGAGGGGGCTTTTTATCCAACCAAATAAATTGATAAATACAGCTGATTCAGACTGTTTACATAATCTTTCCAATGTCAACAGTCATTTAAATTATCCTAACTTTATACTGCATCTCCAAAATCCAATTACAAGCTAATAATAATTGTCAGTTTTACTCTAAACCTTTAATGATGGGTCACAAGGGATGTTGTACCAGAAGGATTAAATCATTGTAGACTGTTACTATGCCCAGCCTTAAATTACTAACCTCTTATCTCATGGTAACAGAGCTACTATATGTTTTGTCACCATTTTTGCTAAATAGAATAAATGTCACCAAAATTAATTTCATCTTTCTTAAATTAGCTTCTTAGTATGATTTCTCACTTCAGTCAAAATTTATTTCTTGAAGAATTTAATTTCCTTCTTAATCTATTTTATTTGAGAATGAGGAGGAAGAACTTTCAGGAACAAATGCATTTTAAATCATTCTGTGGCTAATTTTGAAATTTACTCTTCATTAATAACTGCTGACACTTGCAGGATGGAATTTTTTAAGTCACTGTATACTTAAAATCAAACTGGTTCTGCTTAGTTCATCCTGGCTATATTTAAGGCACTAAAAATTAAAAGGGAGTGAATCTTGCTTGTAAGGAGAGGTACTGCTTAATCATGTGCATAGCAGATTTCCCATGTGATGGATGGTTTAAGGGAATGTTGTAATTAGATGGTGTAGCGTAGTGGCATTTATTTGGTTTTAATCATATTAAGGATGCATACAAGTGAAGGAAAATATACTTAATATAAGGAGTAATGTAGATGGAAGAAATACTACCTCAAAAAAAAAAAAGCATTGAGAGTTGGCAGTGTCATACAACATAGTGACAGCAATTTCTGTCTGAGTTACTGGCATCCTTAAGTAGTATTTCCAACGCAATGTGTATTTTAAAATTTTAAAATGCAGCTATTGGCTTTCTCTTACATTTCCCGTTCCTTTGAGCTCAGTCAAAAACTATAGAGTTACAATATAATAGTTCTTTCAAAGAAAAGAAATCAGAAAGATGGAGCAATTGAAAAGGGGAGGATTCAAAAAATAAACCTGAAGTGACAGGCTGTGTCTGAAATTATCACAGCTGGTGATATGAGGCAAAATGGGGGAGGAGGAAGGATTTTTAATGCTCATAAATAAAATCTATTTTAAAATATTGAAATCTAAAGGGACTGTATTGGCTGAAATAGTAAAAATCTATTAAATGGCTATGATTTCCTTTTGAAAACACGTTTCTCTTTAGGAATCTATAGCATAAAGAACAGGGGTTACTTAAAAAAAAAAAGAAGTAAATTCTTCTGTCAGCTGCACATGATTATCAAGGCTTTGTAAACTCAATTAGAAGAGAAGAATTTATCCAAAATCTGATTAAATGTTAGTGCCAGCAGGGCAGAAAATTAAACAGAGCATACACATTAATAATCTATTAAATGTTCTATCAACTTTGAACAGCTGTAGCAGTTGTAATCAGACATTTCTTTGTGGCATCCTCCACATTTGTATGGGACTGGGAAGTCACTACTAGATTATTACAGTGGGTGGAAAGTCAGGCTTGTCTGTCACTCTTCTGACTGTGGAGGGAATCTGTATATAGGAAAATACTGAGTTTGTGTTGAAGCAGCAGCTGTCATCACCACTTTTATTTGAAGTGTTGATATTTGTCTGTATCATAGCACTGCATATGTACCATGATATTTATAAGGTGGCTGAAGAACAACCTCAGAGAAGAGCATTGGAAATTCATTAGTCACACCTACAACTTCCTTGTCAGAGGAAGAGGAGGGCCAAACACTGATCTCTGCTCTGTGGGGACCAGTGTCAGGACTGAGGGAATGGCCTAAAGTTGTGTCAGGAGAGATTTAGGTTGGATATTAGTAAAAGGTTCTTCACCCAGAGGGTGGTTGGGCACTGGAACAGCTCCCTAGGGATATGGTGTGACTCTTGCGGATGGTACTGTGCAGGGCTAGGAGTTGGACTCAGTGATCCTGGAGGGTCCCTTCCAATCCAGCTTGCTCTGTGATATCCAGAAATATGGCTATTTTTACTACCTCAGCATTTCTGAAAAAGAAAGTGTCCCAGTTGGGTTGGTAAAATGGTAGGCTGCTCTTTCACAGAAGATATGTTCTAGCCACTAGCCAAAGTAAGTGTAAAGGAACTGAATTAGTTGAAGCTTCTTGAGCTGGAGTAGGAAACTGAATGATTGACAGTTTCAGTGCTTTTGAGAAAGCATTCTAGGGACTATAAGCACTGTACTCATATTGGTAACCAATCCTGTGCATGACAGGGAACTGCACTAGAAAAAAGGATGAAGCTTGTGAAGAGTAAAGGACCTCAATGACCACGTGCTTCCCAAAATATAACGTAAGGACACATAGAATGTTCTCCCTGGCTCTGACCATCTGCCCAAGCAGCCCAAACTTCTCTAAGTGTGTTCAGAGGCAAATCTCTGGAGAAGAACTGAGCAAGCATGTATGATATTCCCCATCAGCACTCTTTCCAGCATTTGACTTTTTTCAGTTAAGTTTGTTTACTAACCCGTAACAGATCGCCAGTCTCCCTTGGAGTTCATGTAAGCTTCTATGCCCAGTAGCCTCTGGCAAGGAATTTCACAGGTCTATTACTTTATGTCAAGAGCCACATCTTTCTGTATGTTTTGAAGTTCTTTCCAACTGTCTTCACTTGATGAACCCCAGCACTTAAACTGGAAAAGACAGTTGAAACTAAATCTCTCTTAGTCTCTTCTAAATAATCTGCAATTCCTTAGGTCGTCAGTAATTCGAAGCCTAAACTTATTATGTGAAGATTTCTGCATGTTGATCATTAAGCAAAACTGAACATGTGTATGTCTGGGTTTCTGAAAAACTTAGTACACGTGTCTTTGAACATTTTTTATATGACATAACTCTGTATATACAATTTGGGGAAAAGATATTTAATTTCTTTCATCTTTTGTTTGCTTCTTCTATTCCGGACTGTATTTATATAGTGGTTGCAGGATACCATCTTCAGAATAAGTAACTGAAATGGATAAGTCTCTGCAATCACTGGTACTGCATGTGGTAAAAGAAAGGGCCGGTTTTTTAGCCACTCTTAGGTCCTCCTTCTCCTGCCTTTCTAGAAAAACAAATAATTTAAAAAACCCCTACCACTAGCAGATTCTGAAAATGGAAAGAGGTTTTTCCTTTTTTAAATTATCTTTCTTTATTTTCCTTTGGTTTTGGTGGGTTTTTGGTTGGTATATTTTGTAAGTTTGTTTATTTGGTAGGAGTTTTTTGTTACAGATTTGAGGGGTGGGGCGTTGTTTGGGATTTTTTTTTTTCATCTTGGAGCTATTGCTTAAGTATTTTCTTGGAGTGTGTGGTCTGATTTCTTTATAAGTTAAATTTGCTTGCTTAATAGAAATGGAAGAAAACATCGTAACTGTGTAAAAATTGAATTTTTTTACCATTTATGGTCTACAGAATTTTGTGGAGTGAAAATCTGGCTACAGTAATAAATGGGAATGGAACAGCAGCTGTAAGTTCTGACTTTAAATTATGCCTCAGAGCCCAGGTATAACAAAGCTTTGCAAATAGTTAATGGTAACTAATAATATGTTTCTTGCACGTTCTAAAGCATACTCCAAAGAGAAATTTTCCAGAAGACATTTCTGGTCTATCTTAATGATACATTTAGTTTTGTTAGAAAGTGTTTACTGCGCTCTCACAGTTGTAAATAATCATAATAATTTGGACAGTGCTGAAGTTTTCTTCCAAATTCTAATTTATAACTAAATTTAGTTATAGTCAAATCCAGTTTAAAATAATTTTGTAAGATTGAAGCACATATTTATAACCTAGAAAATATTCTAGGTTGACTTATGTGGCATCATTTCTAAGAACAGTTTTCACAGTGACCACAAGTAATCCTTTCTACATTGGTCATCTATCTTTTGTTTTGTTTTAGTCTTTTGGGTTGTTTTTCTGTTCATCCCTACACAAACTGAATTATAAAGGAAAAGGTTGTTCTGTGTCGGCCTTAAAAATCCAAGTGCAAGTATTTCCTTCTCTCATCTTTTCACTTAGTTGGAGTTCAATTTACTACACAATGGCACAGTCCTAAATGTCTGTGCTGTGCAATGAACTCAAATTAGGATTAAAGATTGTCAATTTTGTTCTGAAAAGCAATGCTAGGATAATATTGGCCATCTACCAAAGCTGTACAGGCTTGAAAAGTTTTGCTGAATGTGCACAGAACTCCATTCAAGCATGGGCAGTTCACACTGGCAAAGGTCAGCTCTCGTTCTCATTCTGTAAGGCCTCTAATTTTTCATCATTAGCATCTTTAAAGATTGCTGTAGGGTTTTTGCAGGAGATAAGGGGTGAACACCAGTCTGTAGTGTTATAGCACAAGGACTGGCAAATATTTAGAGCTAAGTGTCAGGGAATAGCAGAACACTGAGGAGGGTGTGGCAAATGCTGAAAAAAAAAATGGAGCATTACTTTCTTGGCTAAAGAAAACTGGCCTTTTCACAAAGTAATGTAAATAAAGTGCGTGTTGGTTTGATCCTATAAGTACACTTCTCTTTGGTTTTCTGCATGACTATATGAGACAAACATGGCAGTTATTCTGTTTGTGGGTGGGAAAGAAGGGAACATAACTGTGAGGTAAAAAGGAAATTAAAATATGTGGAGGAACTGAGGAAACAGAATCAAACCCGTGTGAATGTGAATGTTACGTTGCACAATGCTACGTAATACATATTGTAGCAAATGGCAATAACTGACTCCTTACTGCAAGCTTGCTGTTTTCTTCCCCACCAGCTAAAAAGAGCGTTATGCTGTGTTGAGATGCCTTCTTACTTTCAGGTGAGAGTTACTTCATATCACACTGTTGTTATGTTCTCTTGAAGTTCTTGACCTATTTGTGACAAGGTTGCAATGGAAACCTTTCCTGCATTATCCTTTATGGGATGGCTATGCAAATATGGATATATCTTTCTAGTGATGAGACAGCCTATGACAACAGATGGGATTTTTCTAAATCTAGGCACACCATCTCCTTGAACACTAGAAGCTAAGTCTGTGGTGTGATGGCCAAGACAGAAACATCTGCACTGGTTTGCAGTGTTATAAATTATGGGCAAATTCAGAAGGTTAAACTGGGTCACAGCTAAGCTGGAAGAGGTCAGCTCAGCTCACTATTGAAGATTTTGCCAATTCAGTCAGCTGACTTTGTAGTGAAGCAGATGATGGTCTTGCACAGGCTATTCCACTAGCTCAGATGTAATGATAGTGACCCTCCCCAAAGGATGTCAAAAGCAGTTAGAAACTGAAATGGGGATTAGCATCCTAACTAGACACAGGCTTTTCTCTTGTGGCCATTTGTCGTGGCTCGCAGGATTGATAGCTTCAGTGAGAACACAGCACTGTGAAAGTCAATATTGTCCTGGATGTGGAACATCATCAAATGATCTGCTTCTGTGTGTGGATTCTTACCAGCGTCATGTGTGCCGGGATAGCAATGAGCATTTGGTTTCAGCAGTAGGTAGAATTGCAATTACTGGAGGAAAGGGCTTGTAGAGGATGTCTCAGCTGAGCCACTCACCAAAGTTCACTAACAACAGCTAGCTCAAATCTTGATTTCCCAGGCTCATTGCCTTTATTATACATGGTGCTAAGTATATCCAAATCTGCTTAAGTTCTGAAAGCAGTTTAGCAGCATTAAAATGGAACAGCACCAAAGCTAAAATCATTTCTCAACTGACAAACTGACTAGTTTAGGTGCATGTCAAAATTGCTGCTGTTTCTGTAATAGTATAATAACTTGGCCCTCCCTTACAGTCTGTTGCAAGATGTAGCTGTGCTTTCCTTTCTCTTATTCCATTGGCTATCACGTCCATTGTTGTTTCCTTTTATTTGTGTCTTCTCCAGGAAAAAAGAAATCTGAAAATAGATACAGTCACATTTCTGGAGTCTGCATATGTGCCATTAATCAGAATATATTTCCTTCTGACCCTGAGAGCATTTGGGGTTATCCTGAGGCTTTGTGATTGTAGGTGATTTCTCTCTCTCAAAATGCTTCCACATATTTCATTTCCAGACATAATGAAGGAAACATGATATCCATGGTGTATTCTTCCTTTGAATGAAGGTCAATAGGCTATGGACAAATCTTTGCTTCCTCCTTTGCTTGTTGTTTCCAGCAGCAAAGTAATCTGCTAACCTGAAGGCAGAAGACCATGATGCATTCACATCACACCCTAGCAAGGAATAGAGACCTTCTCTGTGTATGAGCCATTCTCTTAATGTGCAAATTAAAATTATTTCAACTGCTGTTAAATTACTTCAACAAGAACCAGAGAAGTGGAATCATGCACTTAATTTTTGAAAGGGCCTGTACCTTGTTTAAATGGCTCCCCAGTCCTCAGCTACATCCAGTGTTTTCAGCCCTCCTGTAATTCTGTCAGAGCCAGATCAGTTATGCTTAGTGAAGATGTGGACATTTACTCTGTGAAAAATGGAAACCATATAACAATACACATATTTTTCTTCCTGTGCTGAAAGTTCATTTGGCTTGCAGAATTTTGAATAGACCTTTTAACAGGCTTGGAGTGGGAAGGGTGTGTGTATGGCTTCACTGCATATAGTAATTAAACACAATATTGGCTGGCTGCTGAATTTGAAGAGGCTTAGATAATATGACAATGTCTTTTCAGTTCTTACACAGAAGAGATTTACTATGGATGTGTTTAAACCTGTGATTTATAAACCTCATTGACTTCATTAGTCCCCAGGGGCTTTATTCTTGTTAGCCTGGAAATGCCTGTTTAAATTTAATTTTTCCCCTTTTTTCTTTTTTTTTTTTTTAAATTATGACCTCATTAGAGTGAAAACATGGCTCCAGATTCTTGCCTTGTGTAAATCAGCCAAGTCTTGCAACTAACCCCAACTGAAGATCCAGGCTGTAAATTGAAAACCTGTCCTTTTGACTTGCCTTTTCCAATGCCAAAGGCTGGCCCTAGTGTTAGAAACATCCTCATACTAACATAAAAGGGCATTTCAGTAACTTGTTTTGTATGTCTTCCAGTTAAGACTGTAGTCTCTCAGTGTGCCTAAGATTTAGGCAAACACATGTATGAGATGTAATGCAGTAAATTTCTTCAAAAGAGGAGTTGGGGCAGGATGTTTAAAAAGATGTGCCATGGTGGTAAAGGGTAGGATTGCAAAAACTGTGAATGCCAAATAAGATTACATTTCAGTCTGTCACATTTTTGCAGTGGTGAGAGTAGCTTCATTTTTGTATTTTTCCTGAGTACTGTAGTTAACGTTAAGAACATCTCATAAAATTTGTTCAAGGTAAACAGATAAATGGCTTCACTAAAGTTGTCAAATTTCACTTAATGAGTATTTTTTAAAATGCTCCATTATTCAAATTCAGAGCCATCTTTAGGTTATTGTTGGATTGTGGCACAAAAACAGGTTTCTTTTACTTTCTCTATTTTAAGATATTGAAAACTCTCTACCTAATCTTTTACACTAAGTCCCAAACAGTTTTATTTATAGTTGCCAGAAGTAAGTTCCTAATGTTATGTTAATTAGAAACATGTGGTGAAAAAAAGAGGCAACTTTTAAGCTGACACTATTTTTGAGTTAAAATCTGGCATCCCCTTTCTACTGACAAGCCTGACAACTGCAGCAGCAATCACCTCATCAAATCTCTCCGTTGTGTCTTTCCTGGTTTTTGGCATTCTTCCTGTCTAAATTTTTATCAGATGAGTGCTTTTTTCTTGGCAAGTATCTTGAATACCTTCTTGTTGCTTTATCTCTGCACTATCACCCCTTGCCCTTAATGTCATTTCTCACATGTAAGACTGTGGCAGAATTTGAAACAAATTAGTTACGAGCACAGATTCAAAGACCAGCTTTTCCTCTTGGTTCACTAGTCTCTTCTCCCCTCACTTTTTAAACACCAGTGTCACAGATACCACATGAACACTCAGTTTTTAAAACATTTTTGATGCTTTAAATCCTCAATGCTGTATCTACCTTTTTTCCACTATCATGTGTCCTGTGTTGCTCTTGAAAGGTTTTCAGCTGGTGATATCTGGATTTTAATCCTCAGTTTAGGAACTAGTCAGTAGGCTGTGTCAGAATAAAAATCTTTAGTTAAAAATGCTTTAGACCACAGCCAAGCTATCCAAATAATTTATTTATCAAGATAAATACACAAATATTGAGTGATATTTGCAAGCAGAATTCATATGAATGAGGACTGGATTTCCTTTCCAGAAAAGGAAGACTAGGGAAAATGTAGGCCTTCTCTGGAAGATGAGACTGATTACCCAGGATATGGAGAAATTAATATAGTATCTCTCACTGAGAGCACTGTAAGCTGCCGCATGCTCAGCAAATAAAACCCCTCTTCAGGGTGCCATGAACAGGCAATAAACTTCAAATGGGTTTGAATTTGAGTAATGGCACATTAAGGAAACATATTAATTAAGGTAAATTTGGCAATTTTATTGAAGCCCATTTTCTAGTTTCTTCAGTCAATGAAGAGCAGTGTAAGCTGCTGGACACACAGTGTTTTTTGATGCTGGATACTTCTTTTCATTGCCTAATGGGAGTTAAGCCTTCTGAATATCCAACACAGTCATACTGCTAAGTTCTTTTGAGAACTTGAGCTGTAAATCCCAGCTTATGTGACTAATGTAGTGGGCTCATTTTCCAACATCACCAACCCCTGGTGAAGGCAGTAGAAGTAGCTAAGTACGCAGGAGATATATGCACATACTCTCTCTTTCTCTAAATATATATATATATATATACACTTGCACACATACTCTTGGGGCAGGTGTTTTTAAAGTGTCTAAGCACTAGGCTTTAAGGGCAGGATGAGTATGATTCAAGCTTTTAAAAGCAGATAACAATGCATAAAACATTAAACGTGCATAAGTGACTGGAAGTCTCAAGTTGTCTATATTTTCACGGATGATGTTACCTAAGCACTTATTGTTCTGCTGCTGTACGTGTCAGCAGAAGCTGCCATTGTGAATGTGCTGAGGCTTTGGTGACTGAGTCCTTCCTTGGATTCTTGTGGTTTGCAAATTCCAAGTCTTTTGAGAGCAATAGTGTGTGTCTGATGGGCAGCACACAATTCAGTGAAGGTCACGGCAGTCACAGACACATTCACTGCAAGACTGGAGAGAAGGCAAACAGCATGCTAGTAACAGGGTTGGATCTGAAAGTATCAAACAGGGGTTTCTTCTATCACTCCAGTGCTATCTGGCAATTAATTTTATTCCTCCTCTCTCTCACCATGATCTCTGTTGAGGATCCTGTTAGTTCTCCATGGCACTGGGGGTCACAGTGCTCAGTGATGTGCCCAGCTGTCCTGATTCCAGGCCAAACTCCAGCTGAGCAAATATGTCCCCCATGGGGAACCATGGGAGTTGAGCCTGTCCCTCCAGAGTCTCTGCAGCTTCTTGCCCAGGTGGTCAAAGAAGTGGAGTGGAAAGTTGTTTTTTTCCCAGTACAGAGGGGTGTGTGTGGACCAGCATTGCAGCATGTTGCAGAACACAGGTCTAGCCTCTTTCTCTTCAATCTCATTACAGGAATCTTGTGCTCTTAATATTAAAAGGCATAGTGGTTCTCTTCTTGCCAGTCTAATATCTTCCTAGGTTTAGGTCTATGTGTATTTTTTTTTTCCCTAAAGGACCTAAATTAGTTAAAAAAGGGATTTAGGGACTCTTGTAAATTTAATTCTAAAATGCTTTCAATTCGTTTGAAAAATCATCCTGTGAACATTCATAAAATTTTCTTTGACACTCATGGTTTAACGTGCAGTTGTTTTCATAAGTCATGTTGCAGCAGAGTGATCAGCAATTAAAAACATACAATCCGGCTACACAGTGTAAAGCCTTCCTGTAACTGCACCCCAAAGGGTGGTTCAGTCACTACTTTGCATCATGGTGCCACGTTATTATTTAACATGCAAAAGTGTTTTTAATGTTTTGTGTACAACCAAGGCTTTAAGTGATCTGTCCCATAGAAATGAAGATGAATGATAACTCTACAGTCTGCTACCAAATGTTTGTACTAATTTTCCAGTCTTACATAGAAGAAGGCAAAGGCCATGATGTAAATGGACCATCAGCCCTCTTCTGGATGCTTGGAACTGGATGCTTTTGAGTCATTTTGAGACTCAGTTTTGACATCACTTAAAGTAGCATGTAACAATGTGGAGAAGAGAAAGTTAAAATCTTATGTGTTAATAGAAGAAAGTATTAGGAATTAGGGTGCTGATTTATTAAAATATCATATGGAATAGCAAACCAAATCTCTTAACTCTATTGTCAAACAGAATGCTCAATACCAGGATTTAAGACCAAATACACTACTTCTTCAGTATAACGTAACGCTGATTTGTACAATCAGAGCACAGAAAAAATATCATAACAATAATGTTGTTGGAAGAATGTTAAGCACATCTTTATGAAAAACCAATATCACAGGAGCAGTCTCATTGCTGGTATTGTTCTCCTCTTGCACTGTAGCATGTGCAACATCCAGGTCACTGCCAGTGCAGAGCAGACAAGCTTAAGCTGCGATGAGTGATACTGAAGGGGGGGCAGGGGAAGGGGGGCTGCGTGTGTGAGTCTGGATTGTCTCAAACTCAGACCCCAAGCAGAGATCCAGCGCTGGCAAATACAGTGAGAGTCTGCAGGGAAACTCTGCAGCTTAAGTCTGCAGGGAATGGGAAAGAGTAGTTCCAGATAGGCCACCTTGACAAAGGTATTAGGTGTAGCAGGACATGCTGGTGTTCTGAACACATTGACAGTTATGAGCTTTTTAAGCAAATGTTTCTCATTTCTTTTTTCTCTTTGTTAGTTAAGTTGGATTGGGTGGCTGGTGCTGAAACAATTTAATCCTTGTCTACAAAGCAATTTATTGCAAGTTATTGCATCCTATTGCAATTGATTGCTTTATTGTTGTTGGCGTGTTCTGTGCTTTTTCTCTTAGAAATTTCATTTTGCAAATGTAGTAATAATATTTTACATGTGTAGAGTGCCTTTCATCACAAAATACTTCACAAACTAGACAGAGTTTTTGCAGTTATTTGTTTGAAAGTGACTTAGACTGGTATCAAGAGACACAGCTATCTCAGCCCATACAGTCCAGTCAGGCTGAAGATTTTTCTTAGTGTATACTTTCTTGTAACCTATATTGTCACCTGAGTAATAAACAGCTAACTTCCATACCTGGATTAGATGTATTTACTACTGTGACTCCAAACCTGAAATACTTTCTGGGTAGGAAAACAGTTTCAATTACACTGGCTGCCACACCATTGGTCTGACTGGCCACAAAAAAAACCCAACAAAAAAAACACCNAAAAACCCACAAAAAAACCCCCCAAACAAACAAACAACAAAAACGAAAAACACCAAGTGCAAGAAAGGTATTGAGACCTAAAAATGTATTTTAAACCCTTATTCTTTTCCTTTTGTGCATTTTTTAGTCTTGTATGATCTTTAAAAGTGTTACTAATCCGATCCTGTGTTTATTTGGCCAACTGCTGCAAGATTTAAAATTTGCATTACTCCTTTTTATTTTATTGTGTACTATGGCCTAAAGCTAAGGCACTGTATTAATAAAACTGACCAGCTAGAGGTAAGGGCAAAAGATTCTGTGCTCTGTGGTAAGCTGCCCTTAAATTTGAGCAAATCCTTGAAAATTCTGTGGCATTCAGTGAAAGAACTGAATTAATTTAAACTGAACTGCACACAACCTTTTAAAAAATAAATCTGCTACATATATGGATAATACTACTCTTAAATATTCAGCCTCTTTTACTTACTTTAATTCAGCGGATTTTTCGCTGTCTCCACATAATTTCCGTGTAAAAGGAAAGGCTAATCTACTGGTTCAGACAAAAGGCTTAAGTTCAGATGATCTCTGTTCTGTTTCCTTTTTATCATGTTCTCGCATTTTTTCTTCCATCCGTAAAAAGGAGATGACAGCACTTCACTGCCTCATGATTGTGGAAGGATAAATACATTGATTGTGAGATGTTAAAAATGATCGAGCCAAGTACGTAACTAGGCCAATTTATATAGAGACATTCTTTCAAATGAGGAATTGGGATATTCTGTCTTGGAGAAGTGTGGAGGAACAGTTTAGCTGGTTTGCTTAAGGTATTTAGTAGTGAAATGGTTAACAAAATATATATACAGGCAATGTTTAGGGTTTAGAGTTAACACCCTATTGAGATGATTGAAAATAGTTCACATCTTGCTGAACTGTCATTTTGAGCTGTCTGCCAATTTAAGAACATATTGCTGCCTCAGTTAACATATGGTTCGAGTTGATACAGTTTTCTGTGCAACCATGAGAGCTAGACACATCATTATATGAAAATGAAAACAAATGGCTGAGTCCTGAGCTTGCTGCTTTAGGTCCCCCCAGTGTAAGCATGAGTTGAAAGCCACCTTGTCTTCCCATTTGGAGATTCCTGCAGCATGAGAGAGCCCGGGTGTGGTGATGAGCCACAATGACCTGCTCCTGTGCCACAGGGCTGTGGCGTGCGGCCTGTAAGGGACATTCCCAGGACAGAGGTTTTACGGTGTGAACACAATGGCAAATGATCCCCTGGGCTGCTGTACCTAATTTGTCAAGATTTAATTAGAATCTGGGATTGGTCAGGCTCCTTTTGGGATTTCTACTCCTTAACTTTTGGGATTTCTACTCCTTTACTGTGTCATTGGTGTTTCAGATATGTTATACTAGGAATTTTAAAGGACTGAACCCCAAGCTCTAGCTGCATCTTAACTGTGTTCTACTCCAAGGTAATGCTAGCAGATCAAAGAATAAAGTTTCTAAGGAAACACTTTGTTTAGTGAACACCATAAGATAGCTTTCAGTATCTGCAGAAGTAAGGTTGAAAAGCTTTCTACTGAATTTATAATGGCTCTGTTCTAGAACACCTGCAATTTATTTTTGCATACTAACTCTCTTTTTTCTGATGTGATAGAAACTCCGTAGTTGTGTTACAATTCGCTTTGCTTTTCTTAGTTTAAGTTACAGTTTTAGCATTGCATCTTTTTTTCTACTTAGGCTAGGTAAATTTTGCAATATTTTCAACTCACTTGGTATCCACATATTTTCATTGGTGAAGTTCCCGGTATGTCTCCTATGACAGAAGAAAAATAATTTACTCCAAGCAAATTATATTTAAATTATTTTGAAGGTATGACTAAAGCTGACAAAACCAAAATAAAAAGATGAAGCTGAGATTTCATTTTTTCTTGTGCTGTGGGGCAGATGCAGACCAGAGCGACTCAGGCTATGTGTACAGCATAAAGCTCTCCAGATTTGGATAAATGGACTTCTTTCCTCATACATATGGCTTTGAAACTGGCTTACTTCCCAACATTCTTTTTAACTCAACTTTCAGATTCAAAGGAATCCAGATATCTGACCAAAACTCATTTAATTTTCTCCTGCCTATTAAAAGTAAGCATTTGTGCAAAATGAAACCACAAATCAGCTCAGGTTTGCTTGTGAGACTGATGAACCGTAATGAATCTTTCTATGAACTCAGTCTAAATTTCAAGCATGTAATAAAATACAAACTTATATCTAAAAGCCGCTTTGAGAATATCCTTATATATCTCATAATTTTATTTTTGTTGTTGTTGTTTGGGTCACTTATTTTGGGGCATTTACAAGCCAGCCAACTGCCAGAAATGCCGCTTGGCAATCCCACCTGCAGATTGTCTATAAAAGCACGAGTATACAAATTGCAAAGACAAGCACCAAATGGCAGATTTTTGGTGATAAGGTAATGGCAGGGCAGTATTTAATTCTTTGGAGCTGCAGGAGGCCCTAGGCCAAAATCTATCCCTGCTCCGCAGCTCAGGTTTTTCCGATACATCGTTGCCTCCTGTGTGTTCCTTGGATTTGATGAGAGGCTGCTGCTTCCCACAGAGAACGTCCTGCCTGTGGTGAGATCCCAGGGTGTGCAGGCGGGTTGGGCGTGGCACCAGCCTTACTTTGGGAGGATTACACTAAACAGACCATGTTCACTCCAGTGTTCTTTTCACCCAGGTCGATGCTTAACAGTAAGCTGATAATTGATTTTAGAAGCCAATTAGTTCCTTCTTTCTTTTATGCATAAATACACATTTCAAAATGGCAGCATAGTGACTGTAGCTGTTAAGTAGAGATGATTACATCCTAACTGATGTATTAGGCCTATGAGAAGATTTCTGTGTATGTTACAGGGTGCTACTATGTTTATATTCTTGTTTGCAACAGGGAACCTGTTGGATTTGTCCTATGAGATCTTCATTTTTGGAATCTAGATTACTACCATTAGGCTCAATGACTCTATTGCTGTACCACTATGCCTTTACCTAGCACAGTGACACTACTTTGTAATTTATAGGTAGTGAGAGGAAAGGAACCAGGATGCATTTCATTGATCTTTCCATGTTGTAAATGTAAAATTCATGTGCATTTTTGTTTGCTTTATGGCTGTTCTCTTTCCTTTTCCTTATTTAATATGCACTTCATACTGTGCCAAGGGGGTCAGTAGGGCAAATCAAGGAGCCAGATGGCTTGCCTCTACCCTAAGGAAACATACCAATATTTAGCTGGCCATTTTCCCAAATAAAGGCAAGACTGGAATCTACAATAAATGGGAGAGTTGGTTAAAGCTGCATCCTTTTTTTAGATTCACAGCTACAACCTCCTTGAGGCATGAGCTTTTTATACTTCACTGCTGCTTTCTAGCTTTCTCCAAGTAACTACATCTTAGAAGATATTAGAGGGGGGTACAGCTCATTTTATTTATGGCCTTTGCACAGTAACAAGTTTCAGTTATTATAATCTGACTGAAATAAGAAACCATAATCCATGGATGAAAAGACAGTGGACAAACTCAGTTAAATCCCTAGTACCCTGAGGACGTATATTTTGTCCATTTCTGGTTTTTTATGTTCCCGTTTTTCTGCTGTTATTCCCAACTTTAACTTTTGAAAAGCCAAGCAGTTTAAGTGGCCGGGCCTGGGGAGCTTATTTGTATGCAGCACAAATTTCAGGATCTGTTCCCAAGCCTGTGCAGAGTGAAAAATGGCCTGCATTTTCTTGATAGCCCATGTGGTTGTAAAGAATAAATGGCTAATGAATTACAGATGAACATTGACGCAAATTAATCTTCCTGATGTCCCTGGGTTATATGGCAGCCATTTAAAAGTTTAATCAATACACTAAAGTTGAAAACATGCAGGCACTGCAGTTGTTTGGATGTAATAAACATCAGAGGGAAACGGGAGGCTTGTACCCAGTCCATGTATCATAATGACAGGTATTTATGTTTAATGGACTAAATATTTTTTATTGGAAGAGAGCAAATGTCAGCTTAACTTTGTAAGCCCCGCATTCAACTTTCCTTTGAGGTTGGTGAGAGACGGCTGACATGTCATTGAAAATGAAATGTAAAAAAACCAATTGAGACAAAGCGAGGATAAGGAGCTGTTTTGCCAACGAGATGTTGCTTTAATGCTCTGCAACTATTCATTAAATAAAATGTAAACTCTACCATTTCAAACGTTGCAGTAAAATGGTTTACTAGGGCAGACTTTTAATGGTTATTAGGGAAAACAAGAGCCAACCGCTGCCAAATATTCTTTTCTGGGAAACATTTTATTTGAAAAGTCTTTTCCTGAGTTACAGTTTCAGAAGATTTATAATTATGGAACAGTCATCTCCCCCTCCCCCTTTCTTTGTTGAGACAAAGAAAAACAGAAAAATAACTTTCAGTATAACCATTTGATGGTCTTTTTTTTTTACCCTTTGAACAGAGTAATAGCTTTATATAAGCTTCCCAGAGACTTGGATATTAATTGCACTTGAATTCAATAAATTTTAGAGCCATGTGTGTCCAGAACTTAACCATCATTGCTATAAATGGAGAAGGAGGCTATGCAAGACTGCCACATTCACCAGGCCTGCACAGTTGCATGGCTATGGGAAAGACCACATGAGGTTATTTTCTTTAGGTCAAGAAAAATGCTGTTGTCAAATCATTTGGTCTTATGAGAAGACAGAGGTCTTCCCTGTTAAACAAAAAATTCAAATACGTGGGAGAAAAAGGGAAGAACATCTTGTACCAGCTTGCTGTAATCTGTTTTAGTACCCCATTTGTCAGCTGATCTTACCTGGATGGACCCTTGATGGTTTAAAGTGGTCTCGTAAAGCCTCTGGTGACATGTACTGTGAAACCACATCAGAATGGAGGACAGCTGAAAGCCTGTGGGTCACTGTTTGCTTTCCTGGTTCTCTTGACTTCATCAACTGTCTAAAATATTTCATACATTTAAATAATTGCTCTTAACAGTGCAGTGAGTCATCTGCTGAAAGTTTGATGACCACCCTCCTATTTTAAGATCTCCAAGCCTTTACCAAAGGCTATTTAAGCCAGATAAGTGCATTGACAAGTGCATTGGGGGAGTGACAGAAATCTTACATTATTTCACAAGCAGCCAACATGTATAACTTCTGGTTAGACAGAAATGGTAGGCAGACTGTTTTATTTTGTTATTTTGACAATTTTATCTCAATATATTTTTATGTTGCATCAGGTTCTACTCAGTTAAAGTGGCTACTAATATTGAATTGTGAATTAAACTGTATTTGCCTCAATAATGTTGTAGATTGATGGCATCATGTTTATAAGTTATCATACACTGCTTCCTGATAACAAAATGGTTGTTGAAGAGCATCTGAAAATATTGCTCATCCACACCCTGGATGAAGAGCTATTTCCATTTTTGAGCAAACCCAAAAATAACTAAGTGTTTTCACCATGAAAAGTAAAATTATGAAACGTGTACATTGGTCAGACAGTCTGTGAAGGCTGAAGAATCGTGTGGCACAAGACTAAAACCACACAAAAATGGCCTTTTTTTTCCTCCCCCTCTTCTGCTACCCTGTCACATGTCCCAAATACTGTAACTGCTTAGTCTCAAGGACCTAGGATGGCCTAATCTGATGTTCCAGACACACAACTATGTCCTGACCTTACATCCTGCACTAGGGAGTGCATTACTCTTTCCCTGGTGTGGCCACTCCCCACTATGGCTGGACCTTGTCTGGAATGCAGTGCAAGGCAACCCAGCCACAACTTCCTGGGTTTTGGCCATTAGAAGTGCCCTGTTGAGTAGTCCTGAGCTGTCTTCACTGTGGCTGGGGAAGAGGAAGATTGGAACCTTGCTGCCTTAATAAAGCATCAAAGACTTAGAAGCAGCGTTGCAGTGTCCTGCTGAACTAAGTTATAGTTTGGTTCAGTTTAAAAAATTGTCTTTTGTTTCATAAAGCTCAAAGGGAGTTTTTGAAAACTGCTCGAGAGCAGTAAGCTTTAGTGGCAGGTGAAGTAAAACAGCGGGTATCTACAGCAAAACATTAACAAGATTGCACCAGACAGAGGTGGTGCTAGTAGAAAATTGGAGGTAAAGAGTGGGTGACATTAGATTGATTCTCTCTGTCAGGTGGAAAACTCTCTTTTCAATAACTATTCACAACAAAATATGAAGTTCTCTGTAAAATGATACATTGGGGAGTGCGAGCCACCGCTACCCAACACACTACTCCAGCAACAGAAAATTGAATCAGTTATTTTCTTGATAAAACTATTATACTTTGACTAATTAGTCTGAGTTAGATTTTTACAAGAAGCTTGAACTTCAGGGAAAGAAATCCCTTTTTCTGGGATTTCTGAATATTTAAGTTCTATAGAGAGGCTGTTGCTATTATAGGCTTAATGGATAAAATGGCATAAAAAAGTAAAAATATCTGCTATAAAATATTTATTTCAAAGCCAAAAATGTGACAACTCCAAGACTTCACATTTTAAGTGAACTTCAATTTCATTGAGAGAAGATATCTAAGGGTTTGTCAATTGAAAGTATTATTAGTGATTAAATGTGACTTTTTGAGAGCACTTTTGTTTCAGTTCAAAGCCATATATGTACCTAAGTACAGCAACCTCACACAACTGTCTTGGAGATTTACCAGTCCAGACACACAAATCTACCTGCTCACCCCTTCCCTTAATAAGTGACAATGAAAAAATTTAATGGTGTTTTATCTGTCCATCACAAAAAATTACTTCTGACTGCTGGCTGGGTGATGCTTATCAAGCATTTAAGTCCATATTTGTGTTTCAGGTTTTCCCTACATAGTACCAGCGCAACAAAGATGCATGGTATGTCTGTCATATATTCAAAATATTTAAATAGTGTTATAAAACAAATGATCTAAAATTAGTTTCATCTAAGTGAAAAATGAGATAGGAAACCATGATTTGGCAAAGTACCTTTTTCTTTACCGTGTTCCTTTTAAATTCCTCAGGAATACAAATGTGATGTTAAAGGGTGAAAGCAGTTTGAGAATAATGCCAGTCGCAGCCTTCTTAAACTGGGAGCCACAGTCTTGACAGCTATTAAAAAAATAAAGTAACTTTTGGGTTTGATTTTGTATAATGAGCATATGACAAAAAGGTTTACTTCTACGTTATCCTGCAGGTGTAACTGCTGTCTGTCAATTTATCCTGTATTTTATTTTGATGATGAGAGAACACTAGGGAGAATAAAAAAATCTCTTCATCAAAAACCTTAACAGGAAAGAAAAATGTCTCAAGACAATTTCATGTATTGGTGGTTATTTGTGATGGTTAAAAGAATTATCTGAAAACAAAGAAGTCTTTCACAATGAATCTAAACACAAAAGCTTTAATAACATTTACATCTGTGTATCATCCATGTCTCCAAATGCAAGTCATGAATAACACATAAACTAGAGTATATAGGGAACAGAAGTGCTAGCACATCATTTAAAATCCAACACACCCCATCGTCAGTGGAATCAAATACACAGCAGGAATGGTTCCAGTTGATAGACACACAATGAAGTCATTGAAAATGAAAACATATTAATTATGTTCCTAAAGGTTAAGAGAGGAATGGCTGAATTCTCTAATCCTGGACTAATATTAGTGCCCCAAATCCATGCAGGAAAGTCTGTAATGTTTCAAAAATTGTGGAAAATTTTAGTGACGCTTATTTGTATCTCACCCATGACTGACTCTACAGAATGGGGATAACAGGGGGAAGAGCAGGAAGTGAAAGACAAAGACAAAACCAGGGAGGATTATCAACAAAAAAAAGATGTTCTTGGTCCAAACAAGCCACTTGCACTACATGAGCTAATTGTAAGAAATGGTAAGAATAGACCATTTCTAAACTGCAGCTGTTATGTGCTTAAGCAAACCCTGCTGGGAGAATGGCTTTGTAGAACACCTCTCCTTACACAGACACATGGAGCGTCCTTTAACAGAGGAATTCAAAGTGCAGTGTGTGTAGGGGAAATCTCTTCTGCTTCCAAATTTTCCTGAGCTTATTACAGGATGTGAGCCTAGCTTGTCACTCTGACATAGACTTCCCCTAAGTGTTTTCTATTTTCATTATCTTTTTGCCTATGTTAAATCACAACAACCTAGGGTGAAGCCTGTGTGTGGATATGTCTGCGTGGTATGTTGGGAAATGAGTCGGGGGGGCTGAGGGGAAATGCTCGGGTTGTGCAATATAAAATGACAGGTGTCAAAAAACCTCACAAAATACCTAGCTTGGTCACAGTCATTCTCTTTGTATAGTATTTTTTGGTTGTCACTGTGGAGTAGCAAGATCACTCATTTTGTAGTTAATTTTAGATGTATTCTTTCTCTACTCTTTTCCCCACCCTCCCTCAAATCCTTATGCAGTCACCTCCAACACAAGGCTATTGCACCTGGGTTTCCAACTTTATTAACTCCATTGTGCTGGTGTGCTGAGCACCCCCATCCTTAAGGTCTTTATGCTAAAACCCAAATCCTCCCAACAGCAAGGGGTTAATTGTCTGTTTTCAATGTACTTTAAAACTCTCAGCTCTTGGGAACGATGTTTCCATGAGGATTGAATGTAATTACAAAATAATATAGGCACTCTGTCTTATTTTCAGGGAACGATACTTAAGTCCTTGCTGGGTTTGCTGCATGTGTTTATACTGGGGCTCTTCTTTCAGTGTACTTGATGCAAGGTATTTGCAAATTTGAGCCTTTGGGCTTTAAATGTTGTGCTGCTTCTTCTGTTCCTTATTCACTACAGATTAGGTATAATTGATGACCTGTATTTACAGACATGGGTGGTATACAGATGTAAATGTTATTATAGCTTTTATATTTTATGTTCTTTCTGAAAGATCATTTTGTCTTTGAATAATACTCCTGTTCAGATTTTGGGGGGTTTATCTCTAAAAGAGAATATGAAATGGATATTGCACATCGTATATTTCTTAAAAGTAATTTGGAATTTTAGGGTATGGGATTGGTGGTGACTGATACACTGCCTGGATGAGATATATCCCTTTGAAAATAACAGCGCCAGTACATGCCTGCATCTGTCTAACCTCATAATTCACTTTCACATTGGGTTATGGATGTCTGCATTCAGTGAGTCTATCTTCCCTTTAGGTATTATTTCAGCCCTTTGAGATAATAAGGAAAGTTTAATTGCGTTGTTAATTGATTTTTTGCACAACATTATTACCTTGATTGATTGCAGAGTTGATGAAAATGTTAGACACAGGCAGTGTAAAGTATCAGCCCAGTAAGGAGTGGGAGCCTTGTGGAGAATAGATAACCTTGATGTTAAGAGCTATATCCTTCAGATATGTCTTCCCTTGACATATTGATGGCCCTTGAAAAGGGAAAAGCTGATTGTATGCAGAATGCAATCATTAAACCCACTTCAGCTGGCTGTTGATTAATTTGTTTTTTCCTGAAGGATCTAGTTAAAGAGAAGGCCTCACTAGTATCAACAGCAGCCATTTTCCAGGCTTCAGATTATACTTAACCCTCTCCTAGAAAAAAGAAAAATGAGACTGTCTTGGTTTAGACAGGCAGATTGTCTGCAAACATTCAGTCCAACTGCAATTTGGGGATTATAACACTCACTTTACCCCGTTAACTACTGCTTCCTCTGTGACCTTTCCTCCCCCTGCCTTCAGTATTCAGCTTTGCCACAGCCAGCAGAAAGTCACGTTTGATGTTTTCTGAGTAAGGCCAGTGTCTCTTCTCAGCAGAGATGCCAACAGGGATGTCAAGCTTGTTTTGCCCAAAGACTGAAATACTTCAGTAGCATATAGCTGCTTCCCAGGAGCCTCTCTGAAAGGACCACAGGGTTCACTGCACACACCTAAGTGGTTAAGCTTTCCTTATCCCTGAAAAGATCCTTCTTGTATAATTTTTTGTTATTACTTTTGAGATCTTTGAGGTCTTCTGTAGGGCAGTTTGTGCTGTTCAGCGCTGCCCCAGGCTTAACAGCAGCACTCATGTGCCCTGTTGTTGAATACATTTAACCAAACAGTGGCTGTGTGTGACTGGCTTTCCTGCTGTGAATTCATGTGACAGTCTAATCCCAGACTACCTGCTACCTTCAGAGGACTTTCTGTTTTAATAGCACCCACTCTGAGAGCAAAGGTGAAGAGTATTGCCTAAATGGCCTTCCTGTGGCAGAAGGGGCTTCCTTGGCTGCGAAACATTACCAGGACTGAGGGACAGCTTCTATCTTAAGCCTTTCTTTTCTTTGTACCAGCAAATGACTCAACACATCCAAAATATATATGCAGCTTTAACCAAGCAATTTAATGCCTCTGGGTGTGGTGGAGGTTTTATCCTTCCATTAACCATTTAAAGGGTATTTGGTAGAGTAACAGGTTATTGCTTCCTGTTTAGCTTGGTAGTCTCAAAGACAGTCGCTCTTTTTTTGTGCTTCTGAGTGATAACAGTGATCACTGCTGCTTGATTATTTGGCCACATGTGTTTTATTAGGTCCATCGTGAACATTTTGCCAGTGAGCCTCTGTTTCATATAGGGACATGTTAACTTGCAACATAGTCAAGTCTGATAAATTTGAACCAGCCAAATAAGTGAGTAATATTTCAAGCTGTCAAAGCGGGTGAATACTGATTAACTGACACACTCCAAAAGCTCTCACCAATATCTGTGCTCTGGTGGAAAATGTTTACTAAGCAGAATACTTGTTAGAAAGTCTTTAGTGCTTTAACTAAACTTTAACGACTCTGACCCTAATGGAGGGGTTTTAATGTGCCTCTCAAGCTGTTTGTTAGTCCCAAATTTTTTATCTTTAACAAAAGCCTCCATAGAGACTAATAGTGCACCTGTAAACTATGTTCTACTGGCCACTGTGATTTAACCTTCAGCCCCCTCCCATTAGCATATTTTTAAAAGGAGGGTGAAGAAGGGGGAAAAGAGCTGAAGTATCTTGGCTTTCAGTACTGGAGGCAGGTTGGGAACTAGACTATGGCCAGTAACTATTTAGCAATAGCAGATGGTGCTCTATGTCATACAGTATAGAACAAAATTCTGGTAAGAAGCAAGCCCAGACTTAGTGCAGAGAACCACATATTTTCTGAATATTTAGAGTGTTTGGATCCAGATGCACTTTTGATTTCACTGGATGCCAAACAGTAATAGTGACAGAAGAGAGAAAGGAGCTCACCCGTTGTTGTGGGCTCTGGATGTGTCTTACAAAGTGCCAGATGCCTTCAGCTTCTGGAAATCAAAGGAATCCAGGGCCTTGTAGTATCTGCTTCTCAAAAACACTTAGTTTTGTGTTAGGAAAAATCATAGCAATCCTATCATTAGTAATTACTTAAATGGGTTTTTTTGTTGTTGTTTCTGAGGAAGGGCTTGTGGAAAGGAGCAAGTAATGGCAGACAAAGAACGTTCCTTTAACTGTATCATAATGTGACAGCAGAACTATTTAATTATGCTCTTTAATTTTATTTGAGAGGCTTTCTTTCCCGGTTTTAAAAATAAAAAGCAACTTGTCTTTATTTCAGATGATTCTCTTGAGAAATTTCAAACCAGTTGAGCCAGACTGAATTTTCTATGGCTTTTTTTTTCCCCTAATGTGAACTCCTGCAGCAGGAACACATTTGAGATCCAAAAGCAAGTTTTGCTCATGAGATGAGCCAAATTTATGTCTAAACTCTCCAGAAGGGCCCTGCTGCTCAATTTTTTTTCACATAAGAATTTGTAATTTTATTGGAATGCTTGCAGACTTTCCGAACAATTATTCCAAAAGTTTGCTTTCTGCCCCATAAATCATGGTACATTTGTTTAATTCTATCACAGCTACTAAAAGAACTTACTTCCCTCTTTTTTCCTCTCTCATTTTATTGCTAATGCAATCTGTGCATGGTTAAGGTTTGTGAAGTATGATTTAATTATAGTCACTTTTTGTTTTCTTAATGACCTTGTCATTCTTTATGGTTTAGTTCCATTGCTGAGTAGTGTGTGTTTTATTATCAGAATGTAGCCCAAAGTACAGAGCAGCCAGCAGAAAGGCCAGTTTTGCATATGTTAGCCAAATTAACTGAAAATCTCCTGAATTGTATGGTGCGTGTACATTGAACAGCTGAACTTTCATATATGGTCGGGAAGGGATTTTAGAACCTCCTTTCCTCCATCATCCTAAATATGTAAAAAGAGTCTCTTACATCACTTCAGTAGTCACACCGTTAACAAAAGTGATAGAAGGGTGGCTCAAATTCACGCCCTGAATATGAGAGAATAACAAGCGCCTCCAAAAGTGGATACGGCCGGTCGCCTGGCCCCGCCAGCATTTCGAGCCTTTTGTTCGAGCACTGCCCCGCCATCTGCACGCACAAACTGGTGCTCCCCGAGATTGTCCGGCCCAAGTCAGGCCCCTGGGCGAAAGGGTGCCAGCAGAGGTTGGAAAAACGCAGCTTTGCTGGTGGCAGCGCGGCCAGCAGGGCTCCCACACTGCTGCTGGACACTGCTGCTGGCTGCCATTGCGGCCGGGCTCGGCTCGGCTCGGCTCGGCTAGCGGGGCTGTGACAAAGGGCTGCTGCCCTCTAGTGCCCGCGGACCCGCCCGCACCGCCGGGCGCGGGGTTAGGGATGGGCGGTTCGACTGATCGAACCCGGCTCACCCCGAGTATTTACAGCCTTATTTTCTGTCTTTACTCTGCTACTTTCATCTAGACCATAGGTGAGAGAATGAGATACATCGAGAAGTGTTTTCAAGACTAAAAGGACTGCGAGCCCATACTTCCTTTCCTCCATCTCCTTCAAGGACATTCAATATATCCAAATGTAAGCATCAGTCCACCCCTAAAATTCAGCAGGCTGATGCTTTCTGTGTGCTTGGGTTTCTTTGATTACAGTATCTAGCTAAGTATAAAATTTATGAGTCTGAGTAGTTGAAAAAAAATCTGCTTTAATGTTTCAACATATTTCACAAGAAGTATTTAATTATAAAGCCAGCATTAATTCTCTCCATGATAGTAACAGTGCAAAACTGGTAAAGGTGCACTGAAGAGACAAGAAGCATTTGGTTTGGGCTTTTTTTGTTTATTTGTTTGTGTATTCTTGTTGTGCGCTTTTTGTTTCATTTTCACTAAAAACAGACATTCCAACCCCCCACCATATTTCTCTGATGATAGTTACAATGAGCATGGAAAGATTCCAAAGAAATCCCAAGTGTAGAACCTTAAATTGTAACAATGACACCCAGAGGAGTATGGAACTGGTTAATGATTTAAAGTATTATGCCCTAAATGCTCCTATTTTAGCCAACAGTAGAGAATCTGTAGATAGCACATGCCCAGATCAAAGCTCATCATGTCAATGTCATTCAAGGAGGGAAGGATACCCTCCTTTCCCCCTGCTCTCCCCCCTACCCTTTTTTTAAACAAAGTATGACATCTGAGGAACAGTGTGTTGATTGTTCCACTGCCAGGATACGCATAATGGAAACATTAGCTCCAAGATAACTTTTAATCTGTCAGCCTAATGGCTCCTTAATGTGTAGAGGGCTTTAAATGTATGTCAGCCAGGGCTGTATAAAGTAATATAGTTTGTGGCCTGAATGGATCGAGATGACTCCGCACCATGACACAATATGGTTTATTATTAAGTATCAGCTCATCAGCTTATTCCCACGGACTTGGACAAGCTTCTCAATTTTCCAGTAACAGATTATGTGAGAAAAAGCTTGCAGTGTGCTTTTTTTTTAAAAAACTTTTTTTTTTTCCTCTCTCCCTTCTAAATTACAAGTTTCTTCCCTAGTTGCACTGGGAGCCCTGAAGTGTATTTACAGCAGGCTGCACTTTATCACACATCAGCTTGACTGCTAGTTTACACTGAACATTTATGCAGCTTCCTTGGCCCAGGATGCAAACTTCACATCTTTGTATTCCTATCACCTTCATTGCAAATTTTTCCAACATCCCCTCCCTGTTGACTGCTTTGCTCTCCCCCTCCCCTACTCTCACTTCCCTGCATACTCCCCCCTTTCCCCCCCTTCCCACAAACAGGCCAGTGAGACTTGACATGTCACAGTACTTGTCTGTGCAGGATACTTGCAATAATTTAGTGTGTTAGTTCGCCTTCTGTGAATCCTCTCAGCTCTGGCTTAGGTGTATAATTCTAACACCATTGCTGTAGACTGGATACAGTTTTGATTTTGTGCCTTTCAATAATTTCTTTCAGTCTGAAAGACCATTTTGTGCCCCATGCTGTAGGGTGTCTAGAGGAAAATGTTATCATTTTTCGGCATCCCTGTGCAGGGAGGACAGCAAAGGTAATTCATCTCCTCTGAATGGGAAGGTTACCTTCCTTGAATGTTGTTACCCTCAGAGGGAGGGGGGAGTCAGGATCAGCAGTTTACTACTGAAGGTATGTCTTCTTTCTCCAGGAAACCTGCAATGGACCACAATCCATTCACATAATTTACAGGCACCTCTTTGGGAGTATTTGGGGACCGCTGTGTGAGTACTGTGGCCATGGTGAAGGAATTTTGCCTCTGTCCCCAGCCTTCTCAAGCACAATCCCACCCCTTTATGTATAGCTACTTTTTCAGAAATTATGCATCATTTTTGCTTACGTGTAGTGTTTCTATCCTCTTAAAAATAAATTAACTAGTTTAAAACACAAGGAAAGTTGATATTTGTGCATTTGTTTTGTGATCACTTGTGAGTGTATTATGATAATATTTTAGGGAATTTATCTGGGTTTTGTTTCTTGCTGTGATATTTCAGATCTTTTTAAGATTCTTTTTTCTACAGAATTTAGCTGGCACAACCAAAGGCATTCATATCTATTGTATTCTCCTCTTTCTGTTACTCCTTCTTCTCTGGTTTAAGGAGTCAAGATCCTCCTGTGTCTTGACTCCAGCCCGGAGCAATCTGGGAGCTGGTTGCAAGGAACATCAAATGGTAGCAGCTGTAGAACCCATCACGTTAGCAAGGACAGCTGCAACTCTTCTGCTCTTTTCCTGTGTCACATTGCAGTTTGTGAGCTCGGTCCTCCTTACGCTGGCAGTGGTTTGCTTGCTGGGGCAGAAGGCAGGTCTGAGTGGATCTCTCTGGGTTACACACTTGGCTGCTTTGAGGAGTACTTGGTGACCCAGATGGTCCTTTACACCTTTTCTTGCCTTCCAAAAGATCTTCTCAGATTCCTGTGTCAGAGGATTTATAGGCTGGATCATATTCAATAGAAACAATTATTCTGTTTCACCAAAAGGAACTGAAAATAGGTTGTCAACTGAGAAAATAGTTAAAGTTAGAATTTCGAAGTAGATAAATACAAAGTGAAAAATTACTAAACTCCTGTACAAAAGGGTTTGCTTTTTTGGATTTTTTTTTTTAACCCAGCTTTACATATCCCTTAGATGAAAATATTTTTAAGAGTTTTAAATTAACTTGACTCGTGGAGGTGTTTTGCCTAAATCAGTAGCATTGTAGACTTTAAATTGTTCACAGATAGGCATTTATTCTCCTCTAAATGTTGTCGGTAGGGAATTACTTTCCTTTATAGGAAGTTTATATTAATATTTAAGGGAATTTCACAGCTTCTGTTCATTAATTGTAGAATATGCCCAAGTGCCTATGAAAAAAATGATAATGGTATTGATATTTCATCCTGAAGGGTCTCAAAACAATTTACAGATTGGTAGTATAACCACACTGAAATGCACCCAGCTTCTTGGTGGAACATGGCAGCTGTTTAATAGCCCATAGCAAAACTATGCAACAGCAGGTTGTGCAAAAAAGAGATGAATATGGATCAAACACAAATTGGCAGTGGAGGATTTAGGTACTGTGCTCTAATTAAAGTTAGGTGAAGTGGAATTCCACTAGAATATTGAGTCTGTGTATGGAGTGCTACACTTTATCTGACCACAGCTCCTGGTACCAGGCCCTGTGGTTAGTCCATGTGGAAGACAGGCAGAAGGCTGTTAACTGAAATGTACTCCCTGATGGATACTGCAGACCAGTGTTTGACAAACAAATTTAATTGTGAATACTTCGCTGCTTTCACTTGCAGAGGGGCTTATTAAAAACATTTGATGTTAAAATGGGTGCCTGGTGGGGATGTTGGGCAGATGTGGCAATAGGTTTTGATGGGGGTGGCAATATTTTTGGCTTGACTACTTAGTTTTAGAAATTACTTTTTGAAGAAAACTGAATGCTACTGGAGGAAGCTGTGTTGCTGGAAGCTGCCCAAGTTGTGATGACTGAGAGGGTGGGTTTTTCTAAATCTGGAGTATTAATGTACTAGGAAAAAGGGGTAGGAAAAAGGCAACAAGATGCTACCCAACAATAATTCCCTTAGATCACTGTCGGCTTGAGACCGTGTAACTAATTTTGACCTGTAACTAATTAAGGCTGTATGATCTCTAGGTCTAACACTTCCCATTGCAACTTGTTTTTGCCACCTGCAAACCTTTTTTTACTCTAGCAAAGTGTGTAGAGGTCTAAAAGCACCGTAGCCCTCTGCAAAAAATGCCCAATTTAAAAGGAGCTAACATGACTTGAACTTTTTCATGTGCTTTAGTATGCATGTATGTATTTATTTGTTTATTTGGATAATTGGGTTTTCCTTCAGCTAAGGAAAAGTTGGTGTTGCTGACATTACAATGTGTTTGTGAAGAAAGACTGATACCGCAACACACACAAGCAACTGCAAGGTCATTACTTAGCCAGCGTAATTAGAACATCCATTCCAGAGGATGGAAACATTTAAAAGATAAAGAGTGAATTTTAAAATGATTTTTCCCAACGCATTTTTTTCATAATTATAGTTTTAACAGCTTGTGGTGATGGTAGAATCAGCTACTTAAGAAAAATTAGAAGCCTCATTCAGGGAAGATGATCCCTCAAGAGACCTTGTGTTGTCATTTCTTAAGAACCTCGAGGAAAAACCTCATTCTGGATGCTGTGTATTGTTTTGATGTATAGGGGGTATACGTAGCCTATTATGGCCAATGCTAGATATTTTAATTAAAAACACAAGAACAGCCACAGATGTATTGTTATCCCCTCATTCTTTCTCTTGTCTGTGTGCAAAAGAACAAGTGTACTCCCAGCCCTGTAAGAAAATAAGACCATAGCAGATAGGCAGAAAAAAAGCAGTAGCTTTCCTAAATTCACACATGACATATCTTAGCATCAAAAGTCTCATTGCGGCACACGAACATTTTGCGGTTTTTTGAGCTTTCTGTGGTTGCCAAAGGGAGGTGGGACATAGAGAGGAAAAACAAGGCAAAACAAATAACCAAGCCAGTCACCACATTTAATTTATGAGCAAGATTATTGTTTTACAAATAACCTTCATGATAAACAAGGTCTCATGGCAACATTTTCAACTGTGCTTTTATCAAGGCTCTCTGAGCAGCATGTGTAATATGCCTGGCAATCGAATCACAGCTGTGTGCCTGGGTAGGGAATCTCTGCGGAGACAACACTTCCTTAATTTAAACAATTGTAGGCTGCAGGATTTCAAAAATTTCAGCTGACTTTAACTGTCACTAGCCCAAGCACCTTTATCCCCAGGCGAGCAGCAGCAGCTGGATTTCATTTCCTGCTGCCAGACTGTCCGACATCTTTGCTGAACATCCCGGGAACAGAGCGTCTTTACTTTAAGGATTTTATTCAAGGTGACAGCTCCTCACACTTTAGCGTTCAGATCACCTCAAGTAGCTGAGATATCAGTGAAAATGAGAGCACTTCTCCAGCAAACTCCAAATTTAGATTGACTGAGGTTATCCTTAGGCCTCTAGACCCAGCCTCCACGACAGCACAGGCCTGCCAGTAACTTTAAAACTACAGTGGAGTTTGTAATGATGTCTGGGGAGAAATATTCTGCCAGAGCAGTGGAGGATACTATAAGCGATAGGAAATGATGTCAGATTTAGTTAGGACTGGAGACAGTGTTAGAATATACTTGGCATAATATGGCACCGGTATCTCTGTCAGCATCTCTGTTTTCTGTCACCGCACACAATCCCAGGCCTGTCTGTGGCCCTGACAGTGTCTTTTCAGATCAGGTTATTGCCAACTTGGAGACTGGCTCAGCACAGCACCATACAGCCCCCTTTGTTTGAAGTCTGCCCTTTTGTCATTAATGCACTTGATGTCTATTTAAATCTGACGGTGAATACAGTATCTGTTTTCCTGTCAGGAGATCATTGACAATATTAATACCTCATGTCCTTGCCTCATTTTCTAAGCACTGACACCTAGCTATAGTCTCCAGCATTCATCAAACAGCACTCTCTCACCAGTATCTCTATAAACAGTCTTGCTTCCAGTCCTTAAGAAATGCAGCAGACCTCAAACAAGACTTTTATCAATGCCAGTGAAAAAGGAGTCCAAAGAATGTTGTTAATAAACTGCTCATATCCATTGCATTTTGAGCTCTAAATGGCCTTGTTACCAACTTGAGATATCTGCTTAGGGAAAGAAAAACTTGGTCTTCATTAGACTCTTGTTTAGGAATGCTGTTATCATCTTTTGTATGTGGAAACTGCTTCACTAGTGAAATTATTGGAATTTAAATTGTTGAAGAAAGCTCTATGCATGAGGGGAAAATGATCAGGCATTGCACCATATAGTCCCCATTTATATTATCCTGAAGAGGAATGTTTTTCACAACAGACGACAGGCCTATCAATTCCCCCCCACAACCCTCACAGGAAGATTTTACCATCATGATGTCTTAGAGAGGAAGAAGAACATGGGTTGACATTAATCCCTCATGACCCATGCCTTCCAAAGCTCTATTAGCTTATTTTATACGTATTAACTATATCCAGACATTATACTGGAAAACAATGGACGCAGAATATAAAAGCTTGCATAGTTAATTCATACTGCAGGTGGGCATAGTAACAGTTCTGTGAGTTCTGGATATCTAAAACAAGAAAGAATTGAGGATCTGTTGCTCCCCCTCTTTACCCTTTATATAAGGCAGTGCTTGTCCTCTGGGCTAGGTTATGTTTGCCCTTGAAGAGGTCAGCTGGATACTTCAGTGCCTGCTCTGGTAAAACACTCTCAAAGCCGAGGAGACCCTCCCACCTTCTTTCTGTTCATGAGAGATGACTTTAATTTGACTATACACATCTTAGGGCTCGAAGGACAGGTCTGCTAGTGAAATGTAGCATCTTTGAGGATGTTCACAGGTGGGATGCGACTGTGAACTTAGGCTTTCACATACCACTTAGTACCACCAGAGGGGATGCTTTTGAATAAGGTAGTGAGATTTGCAGGTATGTGTGTCTCACCCACAGCAGTTAAGGCTTCCACGGGCATCTTTGTGCCTGTACTCACTGTGAATAATGTGCCTTGCCTCCCAAAACCAGTGTTATGGCTAATTATTGAAAGCATCCTGCATGTGCCAATATTTAGCATAATTAAATTGTATCTTGCTCGTGGGGTGTTGCAATGTTGTTTGGAGAGATATTTTGGAAATGCTTTCTATTAAATATTTACTTGTATGTGTAAAAATGCTGGAGTCTGGGGAGGCCAACTGTTGTAGCCCATGGCTGTCTTCCCATATAGATTTCAACCACTCACTTCAGTTCTCTGTCACTGAAAACAAGGATGGTTTGGAGCTTGCAATATGACTTTGGGAAAGTTTGGCAGGTTTTTCCAGGATACAAATTGCATGTTGGGAGACTTGTTTTGTTTTTCCTTTTCGGTTTCATTCATCCGGAAAACCTTTTAAATACGTAGCATAGGAATATAGCAAGGAACACAAAATATAACTTCAACCCAGACTTTCTGGTTTTTTAGAAGCAGGAGAGAAGATTTAAAACCTACTGTATGATGTTTCAGTGTTATGCAGTTCTAGTTTTGAAGACATTTGTGGATGTATGTTTAACAGGATAGATCATGTAGATATTTGAACACATTTTTCCAGTGAGTTCAAAACGGCTGATTGAAATGGCAATACTGAATATTTGAAATGCACAAACTTTCTTTTGCAGGACAAGAGAAAACTGCTCCTTTCTCTCTTCAAATTTCCCAAGTTATGTGCTTTATTGCATATTATTCTACTTCAATCCTAACTGTAATTCATTTCCTTTTTATTGTAGGCATTTTGGGGAAATGTCGCTACATTTACTATGGAAAACATTCCGAGGGCAACAGATTCATCCGAGATGACCAGCTATAAAGCACAGTGCTGTTTTGTGCCTCTTCAGCCCCTCCACACGAGAAGCACAAATCACATCTACATTTTAAGCGTGTAACTAAAGTCCTCTAGTGCCTTCTGCTGACTTTGCCAAGCCTGTCAAGATCATCCTTCTATCTTAGCCTGAGTAGTCACATAGAGATTGACATGATTGCCTTTAAGCAGGTCCCATCCACCAGTGTGACAGGCAGCTGCAGCCGAGCACCGGGCCTGACAGGAGGAGCAGGGTGATGG
Organism: Cyanoderma ruficeps; assembly: GCA_008694505.1. Lineage (NCBI taxonomy): Eukaryota > Metazoa > Chordata > Aves > Passeriformes > Timaliidae > Cyanoderma > Cyanoderma ruficeps. The sequence continues at coordinate 8,254,844 of VZDJ01000116.1, read as the reverse complement.
ATTGCCTGGTCCGAGCGCTGCTCGCAGGAGAGCAGGGGTCACACCTGGGGCTGGGCCCAGCCCGCTCCGTCCGCGGCGCCTCCGCAACAGCACCGCCTTTATCTCTGCCTGGCCTCTTGAGCAAGAGTGGATGCTGATATCAAAGTGTTTATAAAAGAGAGAGGCTGTAATTTCAGATGAAAAAGCCTTTATCTGTTCTTATTTTTTTTCCTTGTGAATTAAGTGCTTGTGTTTCTATCATCTCATACATGCTCACACAAATCCTTTCATGGTTTGGTAGTACACCCACCAACCCTCAAATAAGCCTAGATGGATTATTTTTTTTTTCAGCAGGGGAAAAAAATAAATATCCCAAAAACATTTTGGCTGTCAATTTGCATAGATGTTTATATGCAAAGGAAAAGGATTTAAGCAATTTCCCAGACAAACAAATTTTTCTAATTCTTGAATCACATCTCATTGTTTACTAGCTCTTACCTTCAGAAAAGTGAGCATTTCTTTATGCTGTAAAATAATGTCATAGCTTAACTGTTTATGCTTGGAAGAAGTCCTCTTTAGTGATATTGACAGTGTGGATTATTCCTGGTTTATTGCACAAGCTATTTTTAACTTGTAGGGATTATGTTTAGAACTAAATGCTTAAATTTTGGGGAAAAATGCTTAAAAGGAGTGATGTAAAACTGCCACCAGATGGGTGTGATTATTCAGAGGGGAGAAAAGTCAACAAAAGCCACTGGTGGAATTAACATAATTAGCAGCTTTTGTAATATATTAGAGAGACAAATTCTGAATAATCCCTTTTGATATCTATGTAAGAAAGGCAATTGTCAAGTTTTCAGTCAAAAAAATAAAAGTTCGTGGCAGATTTCCTGCTTTTCTGGTAAAGAGGTTGGACACATTTAGAGTCATGAACTTGTTGGTGTGAAACAAAAAAAAGCCCCATGCTTCATGCATATATTGTGTTAAATTCTACTTGATATAATGGGATTGGCCAAGGAATATGAAAAAGATTCGGACCTCTTGAGTGTTCCGAACCCATTCGTATTGATCCCAGTTGAGAGCTATCAGGGCCTAGCTGTTCTTGGTTTGTTTGGAATTACTTGGTGGTCTTTATTCACTTTCCTGTTAAGAAAAAAATTGCCAGTTTTTAGAAACTATCTACCTTGGGGGCTTTGATCAGCTAGCATTACAGGTGGAAGTGAACTGGACATGGAAGCCTGTGGTAGAAGCAGATGTGACTGATGAAATAGTGAGGCACTGGCTGAGTGCCAAAGGAAAGCTTGCTGCTGCTCAGCATTTTAGGCCTCATTCAGTAAACGGAAGCTTTTGCTCACTCTGAAAGTATATAATAAATCTTTAACAGATACTTAAAATCACTAATGAACATAGAATGATCTAGTTCACACCACTTGTAGCTCAAATTGAGCTCTGAGATGTTTGATTGGTATCTGGAAAGCACATTTTAGCCACCTGTCATGCCTCTTCTAATGTCATACATGACTACAAATGAAATGCCAATTCACGTTATAAGTCCAAGGAGATACCACATAAATGAAAACTATATGCCTTTTTCTTTAATGAAAAATATTAATAGAAATATTTAGGGCACTTGTCATCTGTTTTGGTTACCAAAATAACAGCAATCTTAGTTTGTTCCTATCATGATGTCTGTTTTGAAGCCTCCACACATTTTGGCTATGGCAATGTTACAGGCAGCAGGACTCAAAATAGGGGTGTTTAGAATAACCTAATGTCACTTTCAGTCTGTTTGCATATATGTTCTTGTCTTTACAAAAGGCTTTAACCCTGCCTCAAACAATAAACAGCACTTGCAAACTGACCGCATGATTTTTCCATCTTTATTTTGCTTGTTTACTTTTCCTAATGTCAAAACCATTTGCATCATTTTCAGGAGTGTTTTCTTCCTAGCAAAGCTTTGGAGGCAAAATATTTTTGGAATGAAATTTGAACAAATTCTCTTCCACTTGGGATTTTGTATTCACTTGGGGGATTATGTACCTAGAATTAAATATGGTAAAGCTCTAATTAAAATCTGCTTGAAGGGAATTCACACTGAATGTCTCTGATTCTGGAAAATCCAAAAGAAAATCTGTGAATAATTATTTTTTTATTACTAACATGTATTAGGATATTATTTAAAAACACACATGGATATGTATTACTGTTTATGCAAATGTTTTTTTTATTTTTAAATATGCTGGGCATTTCATTTTCAGATGTGTTCTGCTGAAATTCTGGTTCAAGAGATGGCAGAATTTTCACACCTGGGGTTGCTACCTATACTTGGTTCTTTCCTAAGAGGGAACTGTGCTTGAATTTCTTAAGTGAACTATAATTTAGGATGAAAGTTACAGTAAAGTGATCTAGGAAGGGATTCTACTCTCTTTCCTTGGCTCCCCTTTCTCCATATATGGCGCATTTTTGCCTCTCAAGATTAACTAGGCTATTAAAAATAAAAGATTTGCCTACAAAGTTGAAACTATTTTAAAATGTGTATATTTCAAAGGAACCACTCCAGTCTTAGTTTTTTGTGTTGTAACAAGAAAAAATTGGCCAAGATGTTTCTTGACAATTAAAAACATTAGAGATCTGAGGTGTGCTTGAGTAAGTAATCTTCAAATACTAATTTTTTTTTAAAAAGTATTTCCACTTCAGTCTTAGGTTCAGTCTTCAGATGACCTTTGCCTCTTGTCAGACATCGCGTGTCTTCACAAATGAAGACTAGGAGGCAAATGTTTTTACTAGGAGATGCCTACAGAAGCTGTGCTTACTACGTTTGTAACTTTATGTATTGAAAATGTTAATCCCTAACCTTAACATTAAAAACAAGGAAAAGATCCAAAGTAGAAATTCACTTCAATGTTACAAAGATAAATGACCTTCAATGAAAATCCTGCTGTTATGGATACACAAACTAACTTTAGAGCACATTGGCTTTAATTGAATCTGTTGCATGCATAAATGATTTATGGGATTGCTGAAAGTATGTCACCACTGAAGCCACTTTTTTTTCCTTTCTTAGGGCTGAGTCTCACAGTATTTACTCTAGTATTTGCCTTACTCAAACTGTGAGTCTCTTTGAAGTCAATGTGTTAGCCATGAGAATTAGAGTTACTGCATTTTGGAAGGGTGGTAGGCAGTCCTTTTTAATACATTTGTTCTTTGAGCAGAGCAATACTTGATTGCTGGGTGTTCGATTCTCACATCTTTACAGATGAAAAATTACTGTGTGCTGGTGTACCATTACTCCCACTTAAGACAGAAGAAAGAAACAAACCTGTGTCTGTGCTTTTGAAAATGCTTTCTGTAAATTACAGGGTTCATTTACTGCCAGTGGATGTATTAATATTTTTTATTCCTGCCAACAGTATGAGTATGTTGGGAAATGTTTGCCCCCAGCAGAACTTTGCTGGATGCAGCCTTTGTGGTGAAGTTCTGAATCAGCCCATTTTATACTGACTCACATTGAGTCTTACCACATATTTCTTCTTAATGTGGTGTGATAGTTGGCACATGAATCTCTGCTTGCCCACTTTGGGGAAGTTTATTGTCTTTATTCTGTAGATCTGTCTGTCTTTTTGCTTTGTTAAATGGTTGGCATATGTGAAAGAAGGAGATGAAATTCAGCTTTCCAGAGGTGTAACCATATAGCCAAATTGACTCTTTATGTTTGACGTGTATTTTTAACTATCCATTTGCGGGTTCAGTCCACAGAATCTGACAGTAAATCAGGTGATAAGAAGTCAGGGGTCTTTCATGGCCTGCTAGCTGTTGTCCTCTGTTCCTAAAGATCTCTAGCTGTGTCCTTGTCTGCATCAATTGCCATCTCATTGCACTGCAAGCAAGTGATGGCACAAAACAGGTAAATGCTCCCCTTTTGTTTTTAAAGTGAAATTTCTGCTTCTCTGCTCATAGTATAACAATTGAAGTGCACAGTTTCATTTTTTCAGTGGTTTTCTGTGTACACATGGTAACTGTTGCATCTCACTGGCTAGTCTTTTTCTGCTATTTAGTTAAAATCTGGCATCCCCAGTCTTTTCTACTCCTAGTAATGGGAATAAAACAAAGCAAACAACATATGATTGTGAGAAAACAAGCATTTAAAAATCTTACTGTGGGACCATGCCTATGCGAACAACTCTGTGGGAAAGGTGAACATTGTTATTCACGAACACATCTAAATGGATTGGTGGACCAAGATCCTGAACTGAAGCCTTGGTTAGCCTGTGAATGTGAACAACCGATAGTCTTTGATTTCCTTATGCCACTCTTGCAGCGTTAGCTGGTTAGAGAAAGTTGTCTTGCCTAAAATGAGTTAATGCTCATTTTACTTCTAATATTATCCAAATACCTTACCAAGGCCTTGGATTATGTGAGAGCTAGGCCTGAGAAAAAATGGCACCTTCCAGTGATTTGTAACCTGCTCTTAAGAAGTCTTAAGAATATTTTCTTTGGCATTTGCTACGTGAGAACATTCAAGATATTCTCAGCACTCCTACTTCATCAGAACTCGCTGAATTAATATATTTTCCATATGCAGTTCTAAAGCAGCTGATTCTTTATAAAAGTTACCTTTTAGGTTAGGTGACTCTGATGGACTTGCCTCTGGTGGTGTTGTCAACCTGAAGCTGGCCCTTGCTTAGAGTTGCTGACAATTAGATTAAGGTTTCAGATCAGGATTTTCACAAGCCTTCAAGGAGCAGATATTTTTAAGGACAAGCTAAGTCGTGGTCATGGCACATTCACAAAATATCATCATCATCTCAGAATCCTCAGCATTTTTAGGAAAACAGCATCTTGGAAAATATGTTTAGTTCTAGCTTTGTTGTGTTCATAGGCTTTTATGTAAAATATATTCTGTATTATCACATTACATGCAATTTTTAGGCTGTGAGAACAAGTTTCTAAATGTGTTCAAAACATCCTTCAAAACAAGTATAAAATCTCTTCCAAATACTTTCCATTCTGGTCGAAACTTCTGCTGTCAATTCAAAATCAAAACTGTAAAGTCAAGGCTGGGAAGGGGTTTGACCTAGCTTTATCTTAATCTACAATTTTTATAACAGACCATTGAACTCTCATCCACAATTCCTCTTTAAACAGAAATACATCTTAATGGTATTATAGCTTTATAGTAAAATATATAGGAAGAAATCTGTTTGGAGATGTCAGTATTAAATTTAAGATTTAATTCAGTGTTTTATTTGGAAACAAAGAAGATCTTCACAGGATCTCTTCAGATCATACTCTGGAGAACATAAATGGCAGAAATGTGCAGCTTAAGAGATTCTACCTTACTTTTACAACTAAATCAGGAAAATAAAATAAAGAATATGAAAGTAACCAAAAATTATATTTTGTTTGACTTTGTTTTTATCTGAAATTGCCCTCCTACTTTTAATTTAACACTGTTTTTCCAGTTGAGTATTTAAGATTGATTATAGGAAAAAACAAAGGAAGAATATTTCATAAAACAATCTACTTATTCATTTTATAGGCTTCTCTGATATTTTAAGACCTTTGGAACAATGTGAGCACTCAATTAGCTGGCACTGTGTATCTACCAAGTAAGCAGACAGTTGTGGACTTCAGGGAATTTTCAAACACACACGCTGTTCAACCTTAGCAATTTTCTTTTACCTAGGAATTGTTTTCAGAAATTCCCTTATAATGAAATTTCTGTTTAAGTTGATAGCTGTAAATGAGGGCAGAGTTGCTTCATTTCCTTTTGACAATAAGCCAAATTCATCCCTGGTGGAACTCCATTGATTTAACTCTACTTGAGCTAAGTTACACTGGGGATGAATTTGACCCAGCTCGAGATTTTTTTCTATTCATCTTTTCTTTAATTTCCTTTAGCTTAGTAGTCACTTTAGGACTGGACAGAGAATTACAATGCAAGAGAGGGGAAAAGCAAAACTTCTCTGCTCAAGAGTCATTTCCTTTTTAATACCCTACTGATTTAGCCATGACTTGTAACGTGTTTCAGGTAGCCAAATTTCAACATCAATTTTGGAAGGAAGTTCACTATACTTTGAGTCTCTTTCCTTGGCTACTTCCCAAACCACCAAATCACCACCTACTATACAATGCACATATTATAAAAGGCAGTGTTAATGTCAGTGCTCTGGGAAACAGTCTGGATAAACTGCAGTTGTCATACGGTGCCTGATATGGTTAACTGGAGCTCCACTGATTACACTCCTCTGTCCAGTACTTCAGATGGTGGTAGAGCTTCGAGATCTCTATGTAATGTCCAACATATCTTCCCCAAACTACTGCTTGCCATGCCTCGGTTTCTGTGAGTCTCACATAGTTTCTTCTTGCATGGTAATCGTGCCAGTCTTCTTTTTTTAAATTTTTTTTTGGTTTTTCTTTTCTCTAAGTTCAGGGGTTTTTGTGTTCACACCTAATAAGTTTCGAGTTTGAGCAAAAGCCGAAAGCATCATTCAGCCAAAATCTCTGCTGAGCTCTATGTGGTTTTCATCTGAAACTGTAAATCCACTGTGTTCACTGAGGGTTTAGCAAAACTGGCCTGAATGTCAGACCTCTAGCAGCTCTCCCAAATCAGGCTAGTTCTGGGTTTCATTACAAAAAGATTGCACAGCTCTAGCTAAGCCCTCATTTTCCACTTTCAGATAAATGCTTTTTCAGCTGTATTTATGAGGCTTAGCGTAAAAAACCCCTACCAGCTGTTAATGTTAATCACAAGTTTATATCATAAGCACATTCTGAGTCTTATCCTCTTTCCATTCATGTCAGTGGCAAAGCTTTCAACATCAGTGGCAGTAGGAGCAAATATCACAAAATACAGTAATGCACACTCAGTTTAAAAGGAGAAAATAGAGGTCTGCCTTAAACTAACAAAGCCAGGAATAGGATTCTGTACTGTTGAATGTCTTACTCCATTTGCACATTCACTTTTGCACCCTGAAGTACTTAGTGGTAATATAGAAGGAAGCATAAGGCTCAGGTTCATGCTGGAACAGTTGGCATTTTCTTATGGGTCATCAAAACAGACATTAAAGCAGGGCATTTGACATAAGGAATCAAAAGATGTGATATAAAGAATGAGTGTTGATCACCCATACTAAGAAAGAAGCCCAGATTCATTCGTTTTGAAGCAGCTGCTGAATGATAAATTTCTGGAACTTTATGCAGTGAAAACATTCTTTTATATCAAAATAGAAATTAATATTGTTTTCCAAAATTTAAATCTATTCCAAAAATAATTATGCTTAAGATTTTGGTGAGGTCTGGTTGGTTTGGTTTGTGTTTTTTTTCCAAATCAAAACTTGAAGGATTTAGGCCATAAGACATCCTGCTACATTTTTTGGGTTTTAAGGGTTAATTTAATTTTGGGTTTTAAGGTTTAATAAGTTAAAATTTTGCCTAACTCAGCGGCCAGATTCACTGAAATTTTTGAAATCTGAACAAACACTGGGCTTGTAGACTGTGCTAATGAATGCTTTACAGAAAATTGGAAAGTGAGTTTCAGGACTATGAGACTGGATAGGTGATTTCAGCTTGTGCCAATTCTAGTAGTTTACTTTTAAAACTTACTAAAGTAAAAATATATGTCCTAGTTTTCTTACTGTAATAATATAGCTAATATAATCTTACCTGAGAGGATGCTGGGATTTAATTAACTAAAATGTTCCCAGCTCTATTGGAATAATATACCAAAAGAATTTTCTTATTCTGTTTTTATTTTCTACAAAATGCCATATTTTAATTTTTTTTTTCTTTTCTATTTTTAGTAAAACTAACTCCTAAATGTCACTGTTAATGCCATTGTTAAAATTTATCCTTAAGGGCTTTCTGATATAAATAGCAATGATAACAGTTGTCTTTTTTTGGAGCAGTTTGAATTTGAGGCCACAGTATGACATATTTTCTGAAAGTTATTTTTTTGTGTTGTTGCTGCTTATCTGTCTTCAAAAGAAGGCTGTGACTCTTTTCTTGTTTAATAATGGCTGTATCACGTTTGCATAAATTGTAGTACATCTTGGCTGGATTGCAGAAGGGTTTCTTTTATGCTATGTCTCATCAGCAGCTTGTAGGTCACCTCCCCTCATCACCCCTCAGAGGAAAAGTAGGATCATGAAGGATTTGAGATTCTTGTTTGTCCTTAAGTAGCCATGTCTATGTAATTGGTAATATGAAACACATTCTGCCCCTTTCCATCTTTCTGCTACTCAGCCACTGATTTCCTAATTATATGGAATGCTAAATTGAATTCTTGACTGTACAGTGATAGTTCTGCTTATATGTTTCTATGATTTGTTTGGTATTTCCTTTTTAATTTAGCCTTTAGTGCAGCCAAGGAAAAGGTGATTGCAGAAGCATTCACTTTTAAAGTGAATGCTGGAATTTAATTGAAGTTAATGAATTTTTATATTTAGAACTATGGTCTGTTATCTAGCAATGAAATAAGAGGGAAAACAGTGCCTCAGAGGAAAACCAAAACAAAAAATTGGAGGCCACAAATGTCAAGATTAGATGCACAGTGTGCTGAGTACCCAGCAAAGGCTGGGCACAGCACTGAGGACTGGAATATGCATCCATTCAGAGGGAGAATTGCTGCATTTTACTTGGAGTTTTGGCAATGCCCTCTTCAATGTCTCAGGTTATCCTCTGCTGAATGACCATCTCCCATCTGATCCCAGCTTTCTCCACAATCAGATGTAAGCAGGCAGAATACTTCCCCTGAAAAAGAGTTAACCCCTCTAGGACCCCTCTAGACCCAGTATGGAATATATTATATATTTTAAAAAAATGAGATTCAACTGCAGGTTTGCGCGTATGTGCAAGCTCATGTGCTGTCACTGCATTTCTCTTCTTTCATTTTTAAAAATAAGTTGAGGAAAAAGCCCAAATAATTACTTTAAGAAAATAAAGTTTTTAAGTCCAACTGGTAGTCAAATCCAGCTGAAACATGGCCAGTTGAAACAGGCAAAGAGAGCCCCAGAGTAAAATTGCACAGTGTCTAACTGTGTGAAACATGTCTGGCTGCCCATACACAGTCACCAATAACTGCAGGAGAATCTGAAGAACTCAAACTGCTCAGGGAAAAGGAGAAAAAATTAGTGTTCATTCTATCAATTAAACCCAAAGGGCAAATGTCATTATCAAATAGTCTAGAGTTTTAAGGGTTTTTCTGGTTTTATTTTGGAAGACAAAGAAATTCCAGTCCGATTTTAAGAATGACATTTATTTCTTTTAAGTGAATGATAATGACACAAGACTGCTCTCTTCTTCAGAGCTGCATTTTCAGCTCCTGGAGTCCTGCCCTGAGACTCCTTGGTGTCCATTAGCAGATCCATTTTCTACCCTTGAACTATGTATTCTTATCAAAATGTTAATTCTTCCAAGCTTTTCAAAAAACACCCGAGTACACTGTGTATTTTATATGCCAAATTATTCCACTTTAATGGAAAAAGAACAGAAATGTTAAAGAATTCGTGTGTATCTGAGTTGTGCACATCAATCTTCTAAGGCGGCACATAACAAAGGTCAGAAATAGCCTAGTGCTGTGTTTTGTGTAGCTCATCATTCTATGAGAAAATGTGCCCAAGTTCCTCCTAAAACATTGTTTTCAAGCACGGTTACTACTGAATATATTTCTAAATGACAAGGTTTATTTGTCTGTATTTTGATATGTTTAGGGGAAACTCAGGCTGACAGTTAGAGGAGGCAGGAAGAGGGAACCACAACAAGTTCCACCCAAACACAAAATGTCATCTCTTCCCTAGATAAGATACAGAAGCATCCTGATGAAAAAAAGAGCAGACATTTAAAAGTTTCTGACATGTGTCACAGATGCAGCCATTGAGCCACTGTTCCTGATGTAGCTCGAAATGACAGCATCCAAGCCATTGGAACTGGCTGCAGGACATTCAAAGTTTGGTGTGTGTCGCATTTAATCCTTGTCATAGCACATCTCGAGAATAGAAAAGACAAATGGACACAGGCAGTAGTAATAGTTCAAAAAACTTAAAATAAAGCTTCCCAGTCTAATTGATATTATCAAGCTGTGCTAACATTTACCAGCCACCAAGTAGACAGACAGGAGGTCAGCACCCTTTTTGCTGCAATTTTCCCCCAAGTCAGAAGGATAAGTCTTTCAAGCTTTCTCTAAGGGTGACCCAAATACATGAACTGTTTTTTCAGAAATAGCACTGACTTGCCAAAGATACTCCTTAATAATCAAAACATATAAAGGCAAAAAGGCTTCAGCCACTGATGAAACAACTTGTCATGCATGACCCGTGTTATTTATTTACACTAACTTAGGATCAAGCCAATGTTGGTGATTATTGTACCAAGGAGCCGATAATTTATTGATTGTGCCCCCTCTGGGTATTTTACACCCTTGTAAAGTTGAGGTGCAGGCAGCATAAAATAACATTCTTTTGGAGTTACCATGTTGGCAACCTCTTTCAAGTAGTGTGTCTTTTAATGCTGGCCAAAAAAAGTTTGTGTACATAAAATTGATTGTCTGCAGTGGCTCAGGGTCTGCAGCACAGATCACTTGAATCAAGAGCTTCACATCTAGGTTTCCAGAGAATTTATAGTCAGCAGCCCCATTAGCTTGTCATTGATTGCAGTGGATGAGTGCCTGCTCCTCATCTAACTTCCAGTTTAACATAGGGGATATTTTTTCATTTAGCAGCCTGGGAGGTGAATAGAGAAGATTCAATTTAAGCATTTTCCAAATACAATCAGGCTCTGATAATGTGAATCCCCTGGCAAGTTGAAGTTGAAAAAAAAAAAAATCTTTTGTATTAAAAAGTCAGTGCTACCTACAGGCTATGGGACTGGTTTCTGCTTAAATCTTTTGGCTACCTAGGCATGGTGATAAATCAAACTGGGTTTTAACTGTCCTTCCTTCTGTACGTTAAGAAAGACTCAAAACATCCACGATGTTATGGTAGTGGAAGAGAAGATTCAATGAAGGAATGTGTTTAATACACACATTTTTTGTACAGTTTTATTACAGTATTGAAAAATATATTTGTTGCCACCCATTTAGCTATCACATTGTTGGGAAGGAATGTTGTGTTGTTTTGTTGTCTGAAGTTAAAAAATATTTTTTAAACAGTGTTTTTGCTTTTTATCTTTATATCTAACTGCAGAGCCAAAAGTTTGAAAACAATGTAAAAAAAACTCCATATATTGGTTTAGTTCTAATTAGCTCAGAAATACAAAAAAATATATATCCAAAAATACCTCTGCTTTTTCACCTCTACTCTAAAACACAGGTTTGGAAGAAATCAAGTTAGTATGCTGAGACCCGAATTCTATGACAAGGTTCTCCCTTTGAAAATATGGATGTTCAAATGTGGTTGGCTTGGTTACCCCTGGAAGAAAAAGTTGCTCACAATTGAACATCTACATTTCACATGATTTCTTATGCCTTGGCTATATTCATGAGGTGTTCAGCCAGTGAACCCTGTGTGTCTGCATTGGAGGATCGTGAAGCTCACAGTGAGAAAGTTGCAGTAGGAAGTGGTGCTGCTGAGGGGCAGAGAAGGTGGTGCTGGCTTTGTTCACAGAGACTCTCTGTCAGGCTGAGGGCTCCCCACAGTGCTACCAGTGAAGGATTGGCTGGAAGGTTTGCCCTTTCTGCATGCAACAGGTAAATTGGAACTTCCATGGTACATGGACTCACCCCCAAAATTCTTCTCCTGCAAGATCTGCAGTTGAGACCTGTAGGGATAGCAGAGAAAAATCCCTATTATTCTTAATGGTACCTCACAGAGGAAGTAAGCCTTGTCTAACTAACAACAGAAATGTAAATCAATGCTGTTCTCTCACAGGTCAAGTTGCATCTTGAGAGGCAAACCAAACCACATCCCTTTGTTCCCATTTACAGTGGCACAAGGTGGTTCTATTGCTGGCAGAGCAGGACACCTGAAATTGTTTCGCTGAGGCTGTGGACCCTCTCTGTGTTGTGAAGATTGATGCACAAAAGACTTGGAATGGAAGAGTGTGTAAGCTGAGATGGTAGATTCTTTGCTCTTTTTGGGGACACTATAGAGTCCTTCTGTCAGAATGTGGCCATACATCTCCTGCAACAAAAGCTTTTGCATGTATTATGTTCCTTCAGTGAAATAAATTATAAAGTAGGATCAGAAAATTACTAAGAAGAAAGGTATAGAGGGGAAAAAGGGCACAGACAATGCCTTGTTCTTTTGCAGTAATGACAGTGATGAAGAGTATTAAAATACCTAGGGGATAGAAAAAAAAATTTAAAGCAATTTTTATAATATATAAATGGCTATAGTTAGCAATCTTCATAAATCATATATGGGTTTAATGATCTTTGGAAGTAAGTGTTTTCCATAGGATAGAGTCAAGTTTGTGGCAAAACCACCATTCCTGAGTTTCTTTCTTCACTGTGCATTATCTTCCTGTTGAAGACAGGGCATAGTTATTCTTGTCCTCTCTCATACATGAGCTATCATCTCAAAGAAACTAGAGTCAAGTGCAGAAGAGAGACTTTTCCTTCAAATTATCATGTTGGATTCCATCCCTTCATTTTTGTGTCATTGCAGAACATGTTTGCATACTCATCAGCAATATAAGTTCATCATTTCTGTCTGCAAATGACACTCAGTTTTCTACCAGATAGTTTCAGAGGATTTATGTAAGCTAGAGATTTCCCATTTGCCTTAATGGGAGTTTCCCCACACTGTACAATAGATTAATGGCACAGCAAAGGAAGATAAGTCAAAAGACCCCTAGAGTGCAATGTTGATTTTAAATATTTCCCTTCTGCTGTAATGACTTCCATAGCATCCTATGCATTATGAAATGCCTGATTGAGCCAATTTCCTGCATTGTAAAATAAAGCCATAATTATCATTATTAAGTGTAATTAACTGTACATATGATCACCATGAAGAATAGAAAAAGACAAAGATAGCATGAAAACACTCTAATATCATAATTACTGGTCCATTTGTATTGTCCTTGTTAAATATGCATCCGCTAAATAATTTGATTTCATGTCTTAAGCTGTGTTGCACTCTGCTTATCCTATGCTGATTATAAAGGCTTCATCTTTTCTAGGAATCTTTTTATAATCAATGTGTGGGAAGGAATGAGAACAAGCAAACCTTTAAAGGTTTTTTGGGACACTCCATAATGTCCACCATTTCCTAAACCTGATTTTCTACTAAATTTTTTTGACTGACTTTATGTATTTAATCTGCAGGGTCAAGGCTTCCGGTGATAAATGTAGTTCAACAGAGATTCAGTTGGAAAATAGTCAGTACTAGGGAAGAGGAAGGAAAACAATCTTGTTCTGTGCAGCAGTAAGTCCCAACATCGTTGAACAGATTCTGTAGATTATTGGAGCAGCCTTAACTGCAGGTCCTGAGCAGAGTTACTAATTTTAGTCATCTTTTGAGAACTTGGTACCACCTCTGGTTGTCTGACTAGTGAAAAGAAATAGAGTTACAAAGTTCTTGTGACCTTCAAAACGTCAGCCTTAGAAAAAACCTCATATATTAAGATGAGCCAAAGCTTGAAAGACTTCCTAAAATCAGATAAAATGGTCTTGATCTTTTCTTCTTTTGGGAGTTAAACTTTCTTTGTCTGCTTTTTTTTTTCCCCCCCTCCCAAGAATCTAAATTCAATGAGATTTTTTGGGAAATGAGCTAACTAATGAAAAAAGACTCCAGGATTTGGCACTTTTGTAGGAATGTCACAGACTTAATGGGATTAGTTACCAGGAAAAGAGGACCTCACCATAGTTTGCTTATGCAAAAGAATTAATTTAAGGTGTCTCTGAAGTGAAACCGCTGTAATTATTTCTGAGATCTGCCTCTTTTTCTGGTCAGCTGCCATGGTTTTTCCTGCAGCAATATTATAGCAGCATCCCTTGTAGTATTTTCTGCTTTGTTCAGAATATCACTGATCCCCAAAAAAAAATTTTCAGTTTCCCTGAAGATCTAGTAGTGATTCAGCTGAGGTTTGGGGTGTTTTTTTATTATTATTTATTTCTATAACCATCACTCTGGTAAGGGAAAGGAGCAGTTAAAGAAAGGTTTCAGTGAGGAGCATCTGGAGAGGGACGAGTGGAAAATTTGCCAATGGATGGGTAGTAACTTACTGTGGTGATGGCCTTTTTCCTGTGCTCTCTCACAGAGGCTGGTTACCTTTTTTAATATAATAAAGGATGAAATAGTTAAATACATCACAGTTTTGCCAATAATAGGTGTTGGTATATAAGTCTAACTGGCAGTCAGACTGCCCAGGTTATTGATTTTACTGTCTAATGGCTGAAAGAGATGTTATCTTGATTAATTAGAAGTCAAAACCAAATGCATCTTGCTTCTTTTAGATCTCCTGGCATTTGTTTTCTTTTTTTCCTCCCTCGCCAGTGTTGTCGTACATGTACCTTTAAAACGTTTTAAACTAAAAAGCTATCAAGGTCAGCAGTATACAAGCCCTAGGAACTTTATTTCAGCTGTCAAGGAGTCCTTAAAGCATGCACTGCTTTTGGTACTGGAAGGTACCCTTTTAAGGCATAAGGCTATTCATTTAACCTCAACAAATTAAAATCCAGTAGGCTATTATTCTTAGGGCTCTTGAAGTAACTTATCACCTCATTATGTTATTGGGCTGACATGCTGACATGCTGGGTATTACTTTATATATTTACTAATGGTTTTACAGGAAAACATATTTTTCTCTTTTGGAGTATTTAGTGTTCTGCAAACGCGTTTAGTGCTTAATGTGAATAAGAGTTATAAAGACCACTGCAACATGGGAACATAAAAAAGATGGCAGTTTTCTATCAGCTGTTCTGAATTTTGATCAGTAAGGTCATAGGAAAAAATGATAGATGGTATGGGAAAAGGAGTCTAGGGTTAATCAGCAATAGGAAAATCAGCAGATTTTTAATATATTATTTTTAATATATATTAATATATTATTTAATAATCACTTCCTGGTGGTTTACATGCTCTCAGAATGCCAAATACTAAGGAAAAAAGGAATCTTGCTGCATTTATAAACAATTTACGTCTCCCAAAGTTTACTTCCAGCAAATGAGTAGTTGTTAGATTTAACTTGTTTTGTGTTTTATATGATCACAGTCTAGAATTAAAATTGCCTTACAAAGGATACAAAAATAGAATATCTTGCACATTTCTGAATTAAAGTGAAATTGCCATGTTTACATATCAAAACTTTACCAGAGATTCTGTTGTCAAAATTGGTCTGATTCTGAAAATTGTACAAGAATCATAGACTCATAAAATGCTTTGGATTAGAAGGGACCTAAAAGTGCACTCAATTCCATTGTCAATGTCACTGACAAAGATATTAAACAACACCAATCCCAATACGCCTAAGGAATGCCACTCATCATTGGTCTCCACTTCAACAAATTGACCACAACTTTTTGATATGCACCATCCAACCAATTCCTTATCCACCAAGTGTTCCATCCGTCCAATCCGTGTCTCTCCAACCACAGATGTTGTGCAGGATAGTGTCAAATGTGCACGAATCCAGGCAGATGATGTTTTTTGCTCTTCCCTTATACACCAATCTTCAACTCCACTGCAGAAGACTGTAAACACTGTCATGCCCAATTTGTCCTTGGTGACAGACCCTATGGTGTGTCACCAGTCACCCATGTGCCTCAGCACAGGAGGATCTGCTCCATGATCTTGCCAAGCAAGGCTGACTAGCCTATAGTTCCTTGGGTCTCGTCTCAAAATACCAGGGACATGTTTCATATCTATTTGAAATTTTGGGAAACCCATGAATGCAGTAGCTTTCAGTTCAAAAGTGTGTAATGTGTTGCACAAAGCACTGACTTGAATATTGCTGCCTCATCTACTGAACAGATGGTTTACGTACCTTCCTTTCTTCTTACTCGTTCCATAACATTTTAGCATACAGTTAATGTGTTTATTGGGTCTCAATTCTCTCCTTTAGGCTTTGTTGTCATGAAAGTGTCTAAAGAAAGATGACCTACAGCACTACACAATTTATAGGTGTGGAGTGGTTTAAGTAACCAATTTGTAAAGCTTCAGACTCAATTTATCTGCTGCTTTTCCCATGGAATTTACCTAGAGAAAGTGAAAAATGCACAAGACTCTTAAGTACAACCCCCACTTTGCTTGTCTACTTGGTGTTCACAAAGAAAAAAACCCTACCAGGAGCCTGTTCGGTCCAAGCAACAAACTGCAGGTGTTTTCTGAAGTAAGGACATAAAAGGACAAAATGTAAATCAAGGAAGCTCTGTGGTAATTTTAATTGACATTCTTACCATTTTTCCAGGTCTGTGCTTACTTTTTACTGTGCTGTTGCATGAAATGAGAAGTTAACACAGCAATTGCAATGTCCTTGGCCATTTTTGACTATAGATCTGCTGAAATATAGACCTCAGTTTCATTTAGTTGAAATTCATAGTACAGTTTCAGTAAATTTAGTGCTGCTGATAGCTGTCAGATTGAGTGCATTGGATAGCAGGTTTAGGTAGTGGTAAGATTAGCTATCTTAGGGTTTCATCTAAGCAGAGGTATAATTCAGTATTTGGATTTTATTTGGAGACCACCTGTCAGGGGAGGGGGCTGCTAGTGCGAGTTGTGATGCTGAACCTTGTTCAGAAAAAGCTAGACTGAGTCCACTCTGTATCGTCTCTACGTAGTGTGTATTGGTGTATATACAGTTGTTCCTATTCAGAAGAGATATTGACTCCTTGTCCTCTTAGCACCCAAAACATCCATTTTGAATTCTTCAACAAATAGCTGAACTAGAGGGCAAATCAATAGATACTGAGGAGTGCATACCAAGGCTGGTATTGTGATCACCCTAATTTTTACTACTCTGGCCTCTATGTAAATAAGACCAAAATCTGGTAAAAATTGTAACAGTGTAGGTGTTCTAGGGTCTAATCCTGGAAAAAAACCCAAACAAACTAACGCAGAGATGTTTAAATCCTTTCTGTTTGCAAAGAAAATATTAAAAAAATATAATATGTATTTGTGTATATAGAATATTGAAAAATGGAAAAGAGGAACTGATTTGGGGTTATGCAGTGCAGAAGAGTTTACACTAGCTCACCTTATGTCAGAGTGGCACCAGGTCCCTGAACAGGTGAGCATCCAGGGCACCAGGATGCTTTAACATCATCCTGTGCTCTGATGGAGGTGACAGTATTGTGTTGAACCAGGTCCTTTCTTTTCCTCTTTCATTTCCTCTTTCATTTCCAAGATGTCTTTCCCCTCACAGCAGTACTCCTTATTTCCTTGTTACAAAGGAGTATTTTTTTTCCTGGGCAGTGTCACCCTTCATTTGCAGAATAAAGGGAAATAAAAGCTGCAAACTATTAATTCTGGAAGTTTACATGAGGGAAATACAAAGTCTTTCCTCTGAGCCTTGGAATGGCTGTCAGAGTCCTGCCTCAGCTGCTAAGAAGGGCCCAGCTAATGCAGTCAGGTTTGCTCCATCTGCCACGGCTTTGAGTGACAGCTATGGCCCAGTGCACATC
Source organism: Cyanoderma ruficeps (assembly GCA_008694505.1). Classification (NCBI taxonomy): domain Eukaryota; kingdom Metazoa; phylum Chordata; class Aves; order Passeriformes; family Timaliidae; genus Cyanoderma; species Cyanoderma ruficeps. The sequence continues at coordinate 8,237,305 of VZDJ01000116.1, read as the reverse complement.
CACTGAAAACTAGCATCAGGGAATGACATACAGTTTGATAACATAAGATGCTTAGGTTTTTTGGCTCAAGTGAGATGTTCAGAGCTAATAGCCCTGTGAGCAGAGTTTCAGCTGTGATCTGTACCTTGAGATATTGGTTGTGTCTGGCTCAGGAAAAAGGGGAAAGAATGAAAGCTTATTTCTAGAAAGGTTTCCGATGAGCAGCATTTGTCATTGAAGGGGAAGATGGGTATAATTAGCTTGTCAGTCTAGTTTGGGCTGAGCTGGCTTTCTGTGGTAAGAAAGATGGACTAACTGCCAGAAGAGCTGACAGGCAGTCGATAATGCAGCAATTAATGTCATAAATAATTCTGGAACCAATTATATCAAAATGGACTCCAAGCTTTAAAAAGGAACAGAATTCCCTTATTCTTCCTGCTAACAGCAAGAAGCAGCTTTCATTTTTCTCTATAATTACTTTTCATTGTATATAGCAATAAAGTAGGGCTTTTCTGTTCATATTTAAAACTTGTCTTTCTTGCCTTCCCCCGCCTCCTAAACACTCTTTACCCCATAGGACAAGGTTGTTACAGCAGATCTGCACTGAGGTGAATGTATAATCTTTTCACATGGCTGTTACATGATAATTTCTGCTGCACCTAAATGACTAAGAGCCAAGTTTTCTCAAATGTCATGGGCAATGACAGCAGAAAGTACCAAACAATGGCATTTGGAAATAAAGACATTTGTGAAATAAATTGATTTGTCTTATTATTTTAAAGGTTGCTCTGACTTGCTTACACTGAACTTATTGATTTTTTTTTCTCCCTTCTCTCTGTACAGTTACAGCTATGGAATCTAAGCCAAGCTATTCCCTTTATGCTGCAAACACAATTCAGAACAGCCCTGTGAGTTAATGGGCATTCCCTTACAAAAGACACCAAGTTACAAACACTCTCTAGAGTGATATTCTCCTTAGCTGTTTCTCCATGTGCTGTAATACAGATGTGGATAGTACAAAGCCCCCACAGTACTGCTTTTGCTAATGGTCTTTCTGTAGTCTCGTCCTCTCTTTTTTTTTTTTTTAGAAAAATGGACTATAGAAGTAGTAAATTACTGTAGCATTCGTTCACAGCTTTGTTCAGTGCCTGACAAATGTTTCCAACTTTTCAACTATGGTGGCATTTACTCCTGGGAGGTTGGGGAAAACAGTTCATGAAGTTCCCACTGTTTTAAAACCAGAAACATCTGTTGGTGTCACATGCAGTTTGTTGGCTGGGTCCAGGAATAAAGAAATCCTGCAGCTGATCAGCTCTCTCCTTAGCAGTAGGTGTCAGTATGGTGAGTGGTAATTACAACAGAGCGTTTTAGAGGACACATGATAATTAGGACAGCTAACAAAAACATAAACACTGACATTTACCATACTTAAACCCAGAAATGTTGTCTGCTGTGTCTGTACGTTGTTTCAGACCATGACAATAGAGCCATAATTAGTTCCATCATGCTTTTAAGGAACAAAGACTTTCAGATTTTGGATATAGAGCTCAGAGTTATAGCAGGAGGAATGGCAGAAAGAGGGGGAGTGATCTGCGGTGTGCAAAGCCCAAGTGTGCAGCGGTGCAAAGCTGGGAGAGCTGGGTTCCCTTCCAAGCCCTGCTACAGGGATGGTGCTGAGTGACTGCCAGGGAATCATCGTGTCTGTCATCACGGCTCCCCTGCCAGAGGGACAGAGAACGCTCACCCTGCAAAGTTGGTGTCCTTATTAACGCATTTTTAAGGTCTTTTTAAGCACTTGGAGATTGTCTGTAAGGAAGGGTGATGGAAATTCAGTACTGTTGAGGGAAGAGACCATCTGTTTCACATCTCATTAAGAACTATATCCTGTTTCTGCTCTGCGGCCCAGAAAGGCCTGAAAACAAGGAGCTATGTTTAAACAATACTTCCTCAGTTAAACTACAGTGTATATAAATTGAACTCAGTTTTGCTCCAAATGACCCACTTTTTCTGCTCACAGAAGTTCTTCAAAAGGTAAGACTTTGTCAGAATCTTCGCAGGTCAACTCTGTAGCTATTCAGCAGTCCTGCTATCATAATTTTCTTTTCCATGCTTCTGCATTTCTAGGGAAAGTACTTCACTGCTCTCATACCCCAGATCATTCAGTGCACCACTTCTCTTCAATAGAGAGGAAGTGTCAATGTTTTCCTTCTATTCATAAGAATGATTTCAAGCATAAAGGTAAAATCAGTTAAATTTAGTCTGGAATGAGTGCTCTAGCAATCATTCTTTGGTCTACAGAACTCTCACTGACCTCCATTCTGGGGAAAATCAGTTCCCTGCACAAGTGGACTTTATAAAAAAGAAAAGAGATTTATCTTGAAATGTCAAATTAAATGAGCTTAATTTACTCAATGTCATCTGCAATGCCACCCCAAAAATTTAGGTTTTCTGTTCCAACTGCCAATATGATTGATGCTACTATAGGAAACTTACGGCTAACTGAGAAAATGTGCTAGAAACAAGTAAAAGATTTTCAGTTCATCAAGAAGGTGAGTTGTCAAGAAGCAATTAATATTTACCTAAGATGTCTTGTATCACCACTTGTACTTCTGACAAAAACACGGGAGTAGTTATTTTATTCCTAAATGGCTTTAAATAATCCATTTTATTAGGTATTTTTAATGATTACTAAAGAAATAAATGAAAATCCTATGAGCTATTTTGTAGTCCTGAAAGGCAAATGCAGCGTAAACTAATGGCACTCCTTACTTAGATATTGTTGCTTCTTTATCCTCTAAATGCCTGAAAATAGCTTTCTGTAGAGGTGAAGTGCAGAATCCAATGACTTTAGCACCTTGGTTTAGCTCATGATGGGAGATATTATCTAATTTTATCCTCAGTGTGTTAGGGTATTATGTGTTTTCATCTGTTGCTTGAAGTTGCACAATAAAATTCCAAGCTCTTCTGGCTATTTACTACTGAGAACATTGAAAGTGTATATGCCCATTATAACTTAGCGAATTTGGGATGATTACATACAGTAATGACCAGGTTTTCATCATGAACCAGTGTAAGCATCTTTTTGGATAAAGCTTGGGGTATTCAAAAGTACAGTGTTGTGAGTCTGAATCACAAATATAGGAGTGGTCATAGTGGAGTAATGCAAGGCAGAGAAATGGGAAGATGGGGAAGAAGCAAGAATTCAACTGCAATAGGTTGATAAAAGAGTTGCATGGACATCAGTATAATTGATGAATTTTTGGGTTACTTTTTTTTAATACTGCCTGACTGTTTTACATAAGCACATAAATTTGTAAACATACTCCTCCTTCCTTTAGGTCTAATAAGCTGCCATTCATATCAGAGTTGGGTTTTCTCTGTCTTTCCCCTAACACTCTCTTTTGCTGTATCCCCCTTTCCATTTCTTAGATCTAGCTTGCCAGTAGGGCCCAGCATGTCCAAACAATGGCATATTTTTCTGAAGTTCAGTTCTCTATCATGCAGTTAATTAAGAAGCCAGGCTGATGGTGGACAGAGGAGGAAATGGAAGGGTTGGTGGGGAGGATGGATGAAAAAAAGTCTTATTAGTTCAATATATCTAGACCTTTTACTGTACATATCATGGACATCAAGGGTTTGAAAACCTGGCCTTCATTAGGTAGTTAGCTTGGAACTCAGGAACTAATATTATTCTCTTTGGAGCATGAGCTCTGAGGCAGTGACTTTTCATGTGAGTTCATACAGGATTATTTCTGAAGGGATTTTTCTGAATGGCTTTAATAGAAACAGTAAATAATGCAGCATGAGTGCACAGGATGTGAGTTTCTCCCTAGTATCTCCGTTATTGAGAGGTGTGGTTTGTCTTCTATGGTGTCTCCAGCAGCCAGACTAACATTCATTTTGTTTTAAAGCATCTGTCATACTTTATGGCTTTGGTAGATAGACGTGCTTAAAAAATGTTTTGGTTCCTGGTACATATTTACTTTTCTCTATCTTTCTAGATCAGTTCTGGAAATTGCAGGAAGGTGACCAAGGGAAAGACAGAACACAAGAAAAGGTTGATTGAGAGCATGCTAGTTACTTATAATAGCAAAACCTAGTATGTACCATAATGTGAGCAGGGTAATGTACCTGTCTTTGATTGAAAAGAGGAGGTAAATAAGTCCTACTGAAGAAAAAGAAAGATAAATTTGAGGCATGTGAGTATAGTGCTGTCTACTGCAGTGCATTGGGACTGTTGTCTAGCAAAGTACCAGACTTTGTAGCAGCTAGCTTATAAGGTGTGGCAGTAACACCTCTGTTGATGCTGATGGTGCAGGCTCCATGGAAAGCTAGAGGATCTGTATTACTATATGCTGAAATTTGGGGTTTTTTACACAATTCTTGACTAAGATGTGCATCTAAGGTAGTCTTACCATGAGATTATGTGTCCTCACCAAAATTCTGCACTTGGAATTAATATTAGATGTGTAATAGTTTTGATTTCCTTGGCTGTTGAAAGAAAGATTCAAATTCAACCAATCCTGTGCCCCGCCACAAGATTGCTTCTAATGTTGCTACAGGAGTCATGCATTTTTATAGTTTAATTTTAAAAGATGAGTAACTCACCACTATTTGAATTTGTGGAATCATCAGTCCTACAGCTGATTCGATGTCCAACATCAGCTTGGATGAAAGATGAAAAAGATGTGATCTTGGGGAAATTTTAAGTTTGCTTATGGAAGAAGAATCTGTTACTCTTAGGTAAGAAAGAAGTGGAAGAAAAGAATGACGGCACCCGGAGAACATAATGGTGTTATTCTCATTGAGTTTTTCTTCTTCAGAGTGGAGGACAGAAGAGTGTTAAGTTACTACCCAGAGTATTTAAACGTTCTTCTTTCAGGGACTTTTGTGGGATTAATGGAGATATCAAGTGAAAAAATTAAATTTCACCCATATTTTCTCCAGAAGTACCTTTTTTTCTTGGCAGACCCCACATGAGTTTGTTTCTGATTTAACAGCAGGATTAAGTTTTCTCTCCTTCTGCTGATGGTTTCTCCTTCCTTTGGTTAGTGTGTCAAACACCAATCCACCTCCCTCTCCTTTTACCCTTCCCAGTAACTATGTTGAAATACATAATACAATAAGAGAATACACCGTATAATCAAGAATAAAAAAATATTATCATCTACTACAGTAAATCATAGCCAAACAACACAGTTATAATAGAAATACCTTTCCTATGTCTGATCTACTAACACTTACTTAGTCAGATAACAAATAACTTGTTCTTGGAGAGAGTGCCCTGGGTTTGATTTATCTCTGAGTGTAAGTAAATATGAAAAGGCTGCCAAATCTGCCTATATAAATCTCAGCTATCTCAAAATGTCATGTATGGGGGAAGTGAAAAATTAAGAAGATGTTTCTGTTTTAATAGGGTATGGAGAAAAAAGATTCTGCTTTTAATTTTTCTTAGGGATGATGTTTGTCTGGTTGATACCTGGGAAGAATTAAAGAGAAGCTGGAAAAAAATACATACATGTATTGTGCCAAACAACTGCTGTTATTTTTGCTGATGTAAATTTGGAGTACATCCACTAAAGAGTCTGGAATTAGTCTGGCTTTGTCCCAGTGTAGCTGAAAGCAAACTGAGAGCCTTTCAAATTAATAATATTAAATCTCAGTGTTGTTAAGATTTTTCATTTTGGCTACAGTGGCCATTGTTTCTTTAAATAAATAGAACAAAAAGAAATCATCTGAAGATACTTATATACTGCTGCACAAGTGAGAATAGAAAGAAGGGCCAATATGAAAATCAAGGGTAAGAAAATAGTTTCTGTAACCATTGTTTGCATATGTTTATTCTTGTCTGACATCACACCACGTTAGGGGTCCATTTACATAGGAATAAAAAGAGGTGGCATGCAGGCCTGGATTATTAACTCAAGTATTAAGTAGTATAATCCAGGCATAAATCCTGCCAATTTGTGAGTTTTCATCCATGGGGTTTATATTTTTCTCACTGAATATCGTGGTCACTGGAGTTATTCCTGAGCAGTACCGAGGTGGCTAATCTCAGAATCAGACCCTCTGCATTCTGTGCATCTGGTTTGTGAACCAGATGCTTGGTGTGACAAAGTGTGTCAATTAGCCTGAAGTACTTGTTGAGCCTCAGTCCATCTGGGATTCAAAGGTAGTTTTTTGCCTCCGAGGTGGGGGGTTTTAGTTGAATGTGTCATCCTACTCAAATTCATTAGATGAAAAGTGAGTATCATCTTACATTACATAAGTTCATCTGGAATGTATACAATGTCAGTAGTATGGGAGAAGAAAACATGTGTTGAATACATCTAGTGTGTCTTGGGGCTCTGAAGGTCACTCCTCTAAAGTAATATATAGTGCTAGTGCTAGTGGCTCAAGGTCAAGTCAGCTTGCTTTTCATAATGCATAAACCTCAAGCTCGCTCAGACACCAATCATCTGACCTAAACCTTGGAACAAATATTTTACTAAGTAAATCAGTGAGCATGCTGGCATTTCTATTAACCTTCAATGCACTGGTGACAGAAAATGAATAATGATAAATAATAACTCAAGCCTGTAAATCATGCTTAGCATCACTGGGAAAAGAAGAAAAAAAAAGGTCTGGTGTACTACCATCTGCTAGGCTGGCTGAGCCTGTAGGGAGAAACCCACAACAAAGGGAAATGTGCTTTCTCCTTCCCACAGCAGTTCCCTGGGTTTGGAATTTGAGGATGGTATGGAGTGGGCTTTGCAGAGACTGGTGAGAGAAACACTTGAAAGTGAAAACCTGAATGCACACAAACTGCAGGGAGCCTGAGTAAGAAGAGCTCCGTTACTCGAGGTGGTAGGGCTGTTTGGCAAGCTTTGAAGCTGGTGAACTCTTTTCTTGTCCTACTCTCCCATTGACTGACCATTGGCAGCTCTCTGGTGGTAGGTGAAGGACAACACACTGCCAGTGACTCACCAATGCTGAGGACCCGCTTGTTTTATTTCCCCAGTACCCTTTCATTTCATTTTCTTCTGTTTTCCTTTCAGTTTTGCTACTGGTTAGGGTCACCAAAGCCACACAATGGCCTTAGGGAAATTAAGCTCATAAATTGTGCAGACATATTGGCTATATCTCCCACCCTATGATACTTTCACATGTTTCAGCTTCATTCAGAAGTGCTTTGATTCTCATATCCTTTAGATTTTTGTAAGGTCTAATTTTAGAGAGTTAGCATTAATTTGTTATTGAGTTTGTTGCAAGGAAGGTTTTTCTTAGCCATGTTGTTTGAAACATTAACATTTCACAAGCTTTCACAGAATCTTTTTCTCCTCCCTTTCTGCAATTTTTTGATTAAAAAAATAAATGCTGCTGGATCAGTGGATTGAAGTACACCTTGTGTTGAGTTCACCTCTCTAGCTGGGAATGCATTTGTAATGGATTGTCAGATTAGGGCCCTGGCAACGTTTGTGACCCTGCTACAAGAAAGGAAGACAGCCTGCTTCACATAACGTTGCTGCTTCCAAAAATCACAGTAGACTCTCATTGAGAACACTTGTCCTTTCACAAAAGGGCGTGCTGTGACACTGGAATAGGAAAAAATATAGGGAGTAGAAGCATAGCCTGATGTTTGCTTTCTGCGGGATCACAGCAAGTTTTCTCAGCACCTCTTATGGAGTGATAGGAAGAACGTAACTCACAGTAGTGGCTGGAATCACAAAAAAATGAGTCAAACAAATCTAACCCAGATATGTGAGGAAAAATGAATTGAGAGGATAAAGAGAGTTAGGGGCTTGAGTTCATACTTGTAATTCATTTTTTGTCAGAAATGGGTGTGAAGTAGAGTTTGAACTATTCAGAGAGTAAAAGCATTCTTTTTTCAGTCTGGAAAGTAGGCAAAGGACAGTCATGATGGGACTCAGATTCATATCTGACTTCAGATTTGGGACAGACCTTTTGTCAGAAAAATACTAAGTGCCTGAATCTTTTTGTGTTCTTTTGGACCATTTCTCTCTTTTGACCAAAATAAAAATAAAAGTATTGCCCCCCCAGCTGAGCTCATGTTACTCGCAATGATTTTGTTTGAATTATATTCCCACCTGGATTAAAGTAAAGTGATAATAACATAATTTCTAATGCAGTAACCATCTGACACCATTAAAAAAAAATCTCAATCAGGATACTTTATCCCTTACTTGAGTCTCAGGACTGTTATCCTGTGGAATAGAAGGGAAAGTATGGAAATCTCAATGTTTCTGTCACTGCCAAAGTACCATTTATTTAAAGCCAATTTGGAAAGGACCCTTAACATAAGAGAATTAAATGAAAAGATTTCTATAAACCAGCCTCCTCATGCCAAACTTCACTCAAGTAGAATGAGTAATAGTAAATTCCTAAACTTTGGCATCTTTGTTTAATTAAGGGTCTATTTTGTGAAAAATGTCAGAACCTCAGAAAAAGACGTGATCATATTATTCCACAAAAATGGTTGTGCGGATACTGCTTCCTAGAGAAAACATATTATCCTGAGAAATTAAGTAGAGGTAGCTGCTGCATTAATATACATGCTTTTCACAGATAACTTTAGGAAAAATTAGCCTTATCCCAAAGGGACCATCACTAAACATAATTTATTCTGTCCTTTGCTAAATCCTGACTTGCCCTTGAAAAGACATTTCCCATTAAACAAAAGTCAGCTTAGCTCATATATGTTAGGTATCTGGTGTTGACCATCCCAGTAAAAGTAAACAAAATAATTTTAAAGTCTCAATATTGACTGGCAATCTGAACTTCAGCATGCCTATCCTGATATCTTTCTGAACAATATAAAAATAATTTAACCAAAACTGAATAAGAGCAAAAGACGGGAAAGCAGGTTGTGAAAAAGTATGTATAGTACTTTCATTTTACTTAATTTAATTGAGGCTGTTCACTGGTTTGGTGACTTTTTAATTTATTTTATTTTGTGCCTAATAGGAACTGTGGCTGAAAATAATAATTCAATTATTATACCATTACAATAAGAAGATTTATATTTTAATAGTAATATTTAAAAGGCACAGATATTTTTGCTTATTAGTTAATTTGAAATGATGAAAAGAAATGAATAGAAATAATCTGGTTTTTACAAATTAAGAAACTAAAATACAAGGAGTTCAAGTGGTCTTCCCAAGGTTTCATAGCAAATCCATACCAGAAATACAAACTCTTCTTTATATTAGCCACAAACTATAATGAAAAAAAATGAAGATATGGTAAAAGGGGAATTCCAGTTTTCTTATCTAGGAAATGCATACCCTGATATCTGTGGTACATTTTTCTTCCTGGCTCAATTGTTGTTAGCCTTATGCAATTACACACACACACCCCTCAATGAAAAAAACCTCCACATATATCCAAGTTGAAATAATCGTGCACAAACGACCACTCTGACTTTCTTTTTAAACTTCTGAGGAAATTGCCCCAACAATCTATAGGCAGAGAAGGAAAGAAAAATCCTTAGTCATTAGTATTTAGTAACTACTTTATAATGAGACTCTATCAATTTAATAGTGATTGTCTTCAGTTAAAGTCTGGTGTGTATTTTTAGCCATTAATATTTCTGTTGAAAGGAAGGACTGTATGCTGAGTAGAGCTTGGGACATGGTGATTACTCAGCCACCTTTATTAAAAGCGTTAAAATACCATTTAACTGTAAGCATACACATAGCAGGGCTGGGGTCAGAGGCCAGGGCACGTGTTGGGAAGATTGTGTGCACAAATACGACACCATAGAAGTAGTTGATACTGGTAGTGGATCTATCCAAAATTATGGGCTCCTCTTCACGTAATTGCAAGGCTGGGTTCACAGATGACCATTGGGAATGGGAGAAGAAAATACTGGTGCTTTAAATCTATCCATCCATTTTTCTAGTAAATTTGCTCCCATGTGTTTACATATGGATAATAAGAAAGTTCTAATTGAGGGTACAACAACTTTTTTCTTTTCATAAAAATCATGTTATGTATGGAAAACCTGCTAAATAACTATTTTCATGTCTGTTAGCAGACCTGTTTGCCACTTCTGCTGACTTCATAGAGTGACCCCAAACATTTTGCTGTAAATACATTTTAAATTAGGAGAGGAGTTAAAGGAAGTGTTCAGGAAGAATTAAACTCCTAATTATAAAGGACCAGCGAATGTTTTTCATCTAGTTTCACCTTTTCAAAAATTTATTTTCTGAAAAGAATGTATATGTTAAGATGGTGCTATTTTTCTTTTCCCACAAATTGCCCTCTCTCTCCAACTTTGGTTTTATAACTATAGCCACAATTATTTTCTCAACATGGATTTTCAAAGCCCCATTATATGTTTCTTTGTGCATCAAACTGTTCAGAATACAATATACTTATGAGGGAGACAAATTAATTTCATAACTGAGGCATGTTACATCTGGTTGGGAGTCTATTTACCTGATGATTTAGATATTGACTAAAAGCCTTACTTGGTACATGATATCTGTGTATGTGTCTCTAAAAAAAATTCAGTAGTGTTGATGTCTGGATAATAGGTGTTGTTCACAGTATCTGCCTGTACACCTCAAAAAATGGATTTTTCCAAATAGCAAGATGTAGGACTGGGTTTAATATAAGGACAGAAAGAAAGTAATTGTCTTGTGAGATTCTGTCTACCTAGCTTACAGGTTTGGAAATTCCCAGGGTATTAATATACATTTTATCTTCTAGAATAGTTATGCACTCTCTGAACTCACAAAATAATATATCAAATACCCAGGGCTCAACAGGCCCTGATCTGCATGAATACTAGCTGGAATTTTCTAAAAGCACTTTCATTAAAATTAAACAGTGACTTCTTTTACATTGATGGGTCTATGACTGATGGCTCTGAAATTCATGTCACAAATAAATGAATGGCCCTTCAACTATTTCACATGTACTTACAGACAGGCAAATGTGATATATTGCATCCACAGACATCTCAATGAACATAATCATGATATCACAATATATCATGTTACACTTGTATATGTTCGGGTCACATAATTTACCATCAGCCGTGTGAGGTTTAACAGGGTTGAATTATATGGATGCTGCATAGAACACTTTGGATGCATTATGCTGATGCTTTGGACTTTAAAATGTTAATATTGCAAATGAAAGGTACACTTTGTGTATCATAAATCTGAGTGTCTATTCTTTCTGTGTACTCAATAAATACACTTCTCATCAACTTTTAATTATGCTGTTTGCATTATTCTGTCCTGAAGAGGATAACACTCTGTAAATCATCCACTTCTAATGTACACTGCAGCATAAGTTTAGTTAATTAAACCATATATTTTATTAGTACTTGCACTTCCATCTTGTAAAACTGCTAGGAAAAAAATAGAGAGAGGTTTTTATTTATTACAGCTGAGTTTAAGATGACATTACAAAAGTTTAGCAGGGTTAGATGTGCATATTGCTGTTGTTTACTCACAAGTACCCAGTCTTAGAAACTTACTGTCTAAGTATTGCTGTGAAAGTGGGAAGCTTATTGAACATGTTGGTGGATGTTGATGCTCCTGCAGAATCACTTCAGTGTATTTAGTGGTTGGCATAATCAGAACTGAATCAAGTATGAACTTGTCCATTTGTGCAGAATTTGTCATGTTAAACCACCAATGAGTAATGAAATTCATGGTAAGTCGAGTTAGGAGATCCTTTTTACTCATCTTAAAGTTTCCTCTTTTTTATTGAACCCAGTTTTTCAAAGCAGAGATTTCATCAGCAGAGCCATTTTATGGTTCAGTGTAGGTGGAGAGCCACCCCAAGGGATGCCATGACACATGAAAAGCATTAATAAGATACTGTATGACAAATCGCATGGGAAGGGTAAACATTTGCCATAGCATCTATAACTTTCTGAGGATTAAAGCCATCTTTGGGTAGAGACCCTAGTATTTACTGTTTGGATGATATAAATAAATAACTTAATTTGAACTTTGAGGTACAAGTGCCTGGAGAAAGAATTTGACTTTCAGACTATTTCTGATTGACATAAAGACACTTTCATACTGACAAAGATGATTCTGAACTAAAATTCTTGAAGGACTCAGTCTTTAACACCCCGGCTTGAATGCCCAGATAAAATTTTTTCAGAGGGATTCTTTTGCAGAATGCTTTGAAATTAAATATGTATCCAGGTTTCTCTTCATTAAAATTTGCTTCACCTACAGACCCTAGAGCTACATAGTGTGCTTATTTGGAAATGCAACACTGCTGAGTAAGAGGGAGTGTTGCATTTTACTCTGTAGATGTTATTTTCCAAATTTCAGAAGAGTATCTGGGAAAAAGTCTCAATAAGATAGCAATTTTTTAACATTAATTATAATAGTTTTAATTGAAGAAAAAATAAAGAAAATATAAAAAGACCGCTCAGAGAACAGCCATCCCAAGAGTATAGTGTTTAAGGAAGTTGTTAGTGTGCTATAGAAATTGAATTATTAGGAATGAGCTTATGAACTTTATTTGCCTCACTAATTTAAAGCTGTCCTTTGACATGATTTCAGGTTCACTGCATAAAAAGTGGGAGATAGAAATGAAAATGTAATCCTTTTCTTAAAAGTAAGAAGAAAAGGACTGAGCAATTTTCAGACCTTTGTCATGGGGAGATAAGTGTGAGTAATTACTTAAAATATGTTCATTTTGAGTGCTCAAGCCCTGCAGATTGAGAGACTAGAGGTGTTTCTGTTGTATAAATATAAAACCACAATCTCATTAATCAAGTCCTTTTTACCAAAAATAACTAGGTCTTGAGTCACACATGATGTAGTTAATACTTCTAATTTATTTGCACTTGAATTTGAGAAGGACTTTGGTATTAAATTTTTCATCTATGTTTCTTGACTACTGTCTGTGTTGTCATGTAGGATGGTTTCAATTAAGAATTAAGCCAAATGAAAAAGGCTCCTTTTCTACTATAAATTTACAGAACCATGTCCTTCAAAAAACAAACCAAAAAAAGGGAACAAATGCAAAAGAAGTGGGACTTGATGAGGCTTACTCCTTGATAGTACTTTATAGTTAATACTGTCTTTTTGGGTCAGTCATTTCTCTTTTTTTCTCTATGTTTGACTTTCATGCGTATTAAAAGAGGCCAGATATTAGTGTAAGGTGTACTGTGAGAGGGAGCACTTCTGCTCTTTTCTTCGTTTGACACTTCTGCCTCAATATCTTTTGTTACGTGGTAACTCATGGCCTTGCCCACTGTTTAAAACACAGAGACATTAGCAGGGTTCTTCCACGCTTATTTGAGTTTTTGAACAAAAATGTGTATTTTTACTTCATACGGTGTCATGAACACATGAGGACACACAAGGAAAGGGAAAACTATGGTTGTTAGATGGAAAAATCAGTTATAACTTGGTGAGTTGTAGGGAGGCTTTTAAATGCATATAAGGAACTGCAGCTCCCTAGGAATATGGGCAGGATTGGTTTAGTTGAAACTATAGGAACGACTTTTTCTTAAGAACAAAACAATGTTTTTTTCTCTCTTTGCTACTGCTGAGGCAATTAAGAACGCTGTATACTTTTTACGCCACTCAGGGCAGCTGTGTTTTATTGATAGAATGGACTCTTCTCTAACCCCAGCACGCCCTGTGCCGTGGCTAACATCAGCCTGGCCTGCAGCTCTGAATCAGCAGGCCTAGCTTTGAACCCAAACAGCAGCGCTGCAACTTGCTGCAGACTGTGACATTTACTCACATTATTATCAGCAGCCAGAGAGGGGCAGGGGAGGGAGGATCTGCTCTTTCCGTGACTCTGTGCAGCATGCCCCAGAGGCAGCCGCTGCCCCTGTAAGGGATGCCAGCTGCCCAGGGCTGCCTGGGGAAGTTCTCCAGCCCCAGAGCACCTCCAGCTTTGGTTCTGTGTGTAGGGCTGGTGTGATGGGGCCACTGATCCCCAGGTGTAGGCTGCAGGCTGAAGTCAGCTGATATTTGGAGACAAACCTCTGCAGAGCAGACCCATTTCCTCTCTCTCATCAATATTTACCAGTTCTACTCCATTTTCAGGGGTCTTTCCAATATGTTTTAAATTTACTTTCCTTCTGCCGACTACAATTATTTGAAATGCTTCAAGAAAAGTGATTTCTTTCATAAAGAGACTGAGATAACTGGAAATACCAGAGTTTTCTCATAGTGATGACAGCCAGCAGGGTCTGCTGGGACTGTGCTTGGGCAACACAGAGGGCTCAGCAAGGCCTGCAACCGAGGCCTGCAGGGAGCACCAGGCTTCGCTCTGGGCACAAAGGCTCAGCGTTACCACTTAAACACTCTGATTTTCTCTCTATCGTTCCTACACACACATATGAGTACATTCATTATTTGTATCAGCAGAACTGGGATTTGGGGAGCTGGGGAAAGTGAGACTGAGGAGTTAAGTCCTAATGGGGATTTCAGGGCCTCAGCTGGAAAATCTCCACAAGCTTGGAGCAATCAAATGCAGCTGAGGCCAATTTAAAACAAAACAAAACAACATCAACAAAAATCTATCTGTTCTCGTGGCAAGGGGATTTGCAGAGCTGTTGCTGAACAATAGGTCTCAGGGAATAAAAGACTTGCTCAGAAGTCACCCCCTTTTAAGCACGTTAAGGTATGTGGTGGGTAGGGTGTCTGCATGTGCAAGCATGTGTGAGCAAAAGACGGGTGTTTGTTTGAGTAAGAAACCCAACAATAAACATGTAACACTAGAGAAGTCTTTCACTGTTTAAGCAGAGTGCTATCTGATATTTCATACTGTGGTTATTTTCTGGCCCTGCCATAAAACCTGCAGGACAAGTAAGGAAAAGCACTCTGTCTTTTTTTTTATTCTGAAAACACGTATTTTCTCTGACCAGTGAAGCATTGTTGTTTCATACTAGGTTTGTTCAGGATGTTGAAATTCAGATTTTTTTTTTTTAAATTTGCTAATGAAGCTTTCTTATAAATTTTGCAACTAACTCAGAATTGCATTTAGTAGCTTTCTTGTGAGTTGTTGTATTTAGGATTTGATATTTGGTAGGTTGATATCAGTTGTGTAAATCCATGAATATGTGTGGAGAGGGGGGTTCTATTAACTCTATCTACAGAAATAGCATATTTAAGTCTTTATGGCTAAGTGTCTTTTAATCTTCAGTACTATGCTTGTTCAGAGTTTGCCATTTCTGCTTGTGCTACTGTCAATAGACTGATTTGGTAGATTTATATAAACCGTGTAGTAAATCTTAACTCTAAATTTTAATTACTCCTTTTAGCAATTAAGTTGCATTTAAATCCTTTCAAAAAGTTTCAGCTTTTTTTTTGCAGGGAAGAGATTTGGATTTTTTTGCATTTGATTCCCTTTTTCTCAGCTTCCAGTTAGGATATGATAAGTCTCAAGTGAGTATATTACCAATTGTATCACATCATCTTTCACTAACTTAAAATGCCCTGCATATATCATGTGTCATTGCTGAAGAGAATTCAAATTTGAATATCATGGTAATTGTACTCTACAGAAATCTACATTCCTGATAAAATTAATATGAAAATTTGTATTCTATTTTTCTATTTTTTTTTGTTTTGTTTTAAGGAAAACCTCATGCTACATTCATTCAGAGCTTCCTGAAGCTTTGTTTTTTCCCTAGAAGATGTCCTAGATTTTATTCTTTAATGTTGTCCCTGATTTATTGAATGTCCATGTTTCCCTGGATAGTACCATCTTTTGAGTTATACATCATCGGAGTGACTCATTCCGATGATGTATTGCATTAATACATCATCAAAGCGCCTTGCTCTGCTGTTGCACTAATGATATGTTAGTATAATACATCATCAGAGTGAACTGCACTGATGATGTATTACTTAGATGGTGATGGCATTCTGTGAAGAAAAGGTTGAGGAGCAGGTTCAATACAGTCACAGGAGAAAAATTAGTCAATACAGAGTATAACTGTTTCTCCAGTAGTGATGCTGATGCTAAATTAGCACCATAGCCCCTGATCTGTACCCTTGCAGAAACACTGAGACATGCATTATCCCCGAAAGAGGAATGAATTCAGAACACTCAGCTAAAGGATTTTACAGAAGAGAGGAGAGGTGTAACCATACATATCACTGGAAAGCTAAAGGTTATATATATAGCTATAATTACTGGCTACTGAGAGACCAAATGAATCAAATGGGGCCAAAATAAGACCAAAGTGTAGATATGTTCAGTAGCTGCCTCTCTGGTGGAGAATGTGACAGAGGGAGACATAGATATAACGGCTATAAATATAGTGTCTGAATTAAAACAGCTGCCACTTAGAAACCCCCAGCAGGGATATTTAAACATGTAAGAAGCCCTATAATATTTTTTTAAAACTTTAAATTAGATGCATTTTTAGTCATGCTATGTCACAGGCAGAACACCACTATCTCAGTGCTGTGTGCTCTCTCATGATCTCTAGGTGTGCTCAGCAACAGAAAAATTTCTAAGTGTGCACAGCTGATATACATAGAAACTAAAAGATGTTGAAACTTTTGGTGTTAAAGTTCCTTAAAATTGTGTTTTTCAGGGACTAGAAGGAAAAAAATAGTGTATGTGCATGTATGGTTGGAAATCCTGCAAAGTCAGACTCGTGTTACGCTGACATGTTTATAAAAGTGACTCTTATGTAAGTCACACTCTATTTCTTGTACATATCATGGTTTGATCTCAGAAGGGCATTCTTGAGCAGCTACCTTATGAGTTCACTTTCCAGAAAGGTGGAGGTGAAAAATAGTGTTACAATGAAACCTGTCAAGTTTGTAGAGAAGAGAGAGAAAGTATTATTCCCAGATTTATTTATCTAATAGAAGGGATGGGCTTTGACATGCTTTTGTCTGCGAGAACAAAACATAATAGAGGTACAAAAAGTCTTGTGGCATAGTGTTTCTGTCCCTGCAGATCTTGCTTTTCCATCTTCTCCTTCATTTGGTTAACTCCTAATTCCCTTTTTCATTTTTGCTGTTTTGCAGCTAGTGCAAGGTGGGTTTATGCTCCACCGTTCTACATACTGCTCCATTCCTGCCCTGCACCACCTGAAGAGCTGGTGTGGGCCTGGCTTTTCTCTGGGATGTGTGGGAGCATGCCAGGCTATAGCTCCAGGAACCTTTTGCAGAAGGGTCTGTGCGCAGCTTGTTGGTGCTCTCCTTGCCCCAGAACTGTATTTTGGCTGAGCTGGCAACAGGATCAACTCCCAGTCTGGGTCACTTTCATCTCCGAAACGGGGGGAGATGTTTCCTTTGTAATCATGGATTCACCTCTACTATCATATGAGGTGATTCCCATACTCATCATTGCCTCATAGTCNAAAAAGCCCCAAAAAAACCAACCCGAAAAGCAGCTAAAGCTGTTTTGTGTACCATCAGTTTGAAGAGCAGTGATAGGTTGTGCCCTGAGGTGTGGCAGCAGGTGGGGCTGTGCCTCCTCACAGCAGGAAGGGAACAAATGCCTGTCCCAGCAGCCTCCTTACAAAACTCGGTAGGGACTCCTACTCCTGGCTGTTCCATGCTGTATTGTAGAAGCTTCCAAACAAGTCCTTCTTTCTTCCATTTCTCTTCTGATCATCTGTCTTCTACAACTTGCAGAAAGACAGGGTGACAATGGCTTAAGATACACTTTTGTTCTCTCTCTCTGTCTTTTCCTTTTATTCTCCCCTTCCTTTTCTTCTATTCCATTTGTTTCCAACTTCCATTCAAGCTTTCTTTGTATAGGTGAATGCTTTAAACTTGTAGTATGTGCTCAAGATACACTTTAGATATAAGTTAACTTTGAAAAGAAACCATACTGTGTCCATTTTCGAAAAAATCACAATACTTTGGTACTTCCAAGATATTTATCAATGCAGCAGGTAATTGTTTCTCATAATTTTCAAATATTTCTAAACTCTGCTTTTAGGAACAGAATTCACTCTTTCAAACTTTTATTCAGAAGTGAATACTTCAGAGCTACTCAACATTTCTATCACTTCTGCAGGTATTTTCATAACAGCTCTCTCTTGTGATCCTTTAGAGTCTCTTTGTAAGAAACAGAATGATAGACAAGATTTTAAAAAGAAAATCAGGAAATCAGTAAACTTATTTTTTGTGTGTGGATTTCTGATATCATTTTTAGACAAAATAAATTTGATGGTGTTCTGTAAAGTACAGAGGAACATTTTTAGAATTAGTTTTTTCAGTAATATTTTCATCATTTAGATTTAGTATCTGATTTGCCATTTTCCATTTGTGGATTTGCACTACAGCAAAATCCACATTCTGCTTATTTAGAAAAATTGCAGATGTCATGAGAAGTAACCAGGTTCCCACTAGATATGCATAAAATATTACTTCTGTATCCTAATTAGTGGTAATGACTTTTAATAATGCAAGAACTCGAATGTACCCTTTGGGTCTGGACAAACTAAACCTTAGTTTTTAATGTGGCTCATACATGTGTTTTGTTTCATTTAAGACAATCTGCCATAATGTAGGACAAAACAAGATGTTCTAATTTTCTATAAATAAAGCTTGCTTTGGTTAAGATAGAAACTGCCAATTGCAGAAATACACACGTTGTTCATAATTTATAAACAATAAACACTTCTTTTGGCAGGCTGCCATGCAATTCCTTTCTGCTCAAGGTCTAAACTGTGAATGAGAAATGATGTGAAAGTTACAAATGGAATGGCTGAGGGACCTGGCAGGGTTTGAAGTGATATTGATGCCAATCCAAATCCATGCTAGACTCTGTTAGGGTAGGCCAGTTCAAAGATGTAGTACAACTTACTGGAAGTGGCTATATCAATGAAATGTCAAGTGAAATATATAGAGAAGTCTAATTGCCATGTGGTAATGACAGAATATTGCTGAGGCTTTTCTCATTCCTGCCTTTCATATTGTGGCAGAGATGCAGACAAGCAGTTATTTCTGCATCTGGATTTCAAATGGTTGGAACTTCAGTTAGCTTTATGTTTAGAAGGGTGATGTTGGATAAAATGAACCTTTTTGGGGAAAGGTGTGGGGAGATTTAGCCATCAGATGAGCCATAACTGGCAAACTTTTGGATGCCCATTGCTATGAACATGAAAATGACCCCTTCGAAGCAATTTGCTTTCTGTCTCCAGTCTCCTCTGGCATGCCTTATTACAGCTTTAGCATGGGGTCACCTCTAGGGTTTTCCTTCTTCTCCCCCTCTCCCCAAATAGGGGGAAAGCATGCTCCAGGCTGGCTCATGTCATGTGAATATCATGAGCAGGCTTTTTATGGCAGCAGTGGACTGGTTTTCTTGTGCCAGTAATCCAAACACTTATTCTTCCCACTCCTTCAGGGGTGGGAAGGTGCTAAAAAGTCAGGATTTTTTATTTGTCTGAAATCAGTCAGATTTGGGTGGGAGAACCTTCTTTTGAAAATGTTTATACTTCTGTCAAGCGGTCAGAATGTCACTGGTCTCATAGCAATCTACACTGTTAGAGCTCTGCTCTAACAGGCTCTCAGATTTTCCTGAGCTGCATGGGTTTAAGCAGGCTCTAGAATTTCCTTGCCTAGTTCAAGTGTTTTCCTGGGTATATTTCCTATAGCCTATTGCTACACTACAGTGATATATGTACTTGACCTGTTTTTTGACGCTGCACAACACATTTTTGTCTCATCAGAAAACACACATACGGTTTAGTGAAGCTCATATATTTAGTTAATTCCTTTTAAGTGTTGATTTTCAGTGAATTAAGAATCTGAACATTATTTCTGTTCATTTGCACTTTACCATCTCAGTGCCCCTTTCTGATGCAGTGTCTGCTGCTCTCTCTCCATAACTTAACCTCCTCTTCCTGTATAATTTATGTACTGAAATTGTTATTCTCCATTGATCCAAAATCAAAAAGCCCATTGATTTTTGTCATTCTGCTTTTTCAGAAATGCTTTGTTACATTGACTACAGGTCTGAGTTGAAGCTCACTGAAGTCAATGGATGTCTTTCAGCTAACTCTTGACAAGCACTAAATCAAATTCTAAAATGCATCTTTCTACTAAAAAAAAACCAACAGCAAAACTTCTTCAGATCATCAGTAGAGGAGTACTGTAGTCAGAAGACCAAATCTCTGTGTGTCCCTCAGGGACATTCCTCTAGAATTGCAGACAGCAGTATAATAAATCAATTATCTGATTAAACCAAAAATAATTAATATGCAATTATGACAGATGTCAGGCCAATTAATATGTAAATATTCATAAACTACCTGACAAACTGCACATATGCAAGTAGAAATCTTTAAATACGAACACCCCATTGTGTTTGTTGAACATAAGGGCAGGATGTTTCTAATTTGGTTGGGGAAAACAGCAACACGTGTTTCAAAATAATTTTGTTTTCGTTTATCAAATACAAATTCCCAAGAGTGAACAATGAGCTTTGAGGGATATAAACAAATAAAGTCTTTATGTGTCTCAGCACTCCAAAACTTTAAATGTTTGCTTAAAATTGGCAGAACTAATATAAATCCAAGAGTCATTCATGCTATGATAACATTAAAAAAAAAGTATGTTTGTTCATTTAGGAAGCTGCAGTTCTTCACCAAGCTATCAGATTTAACTAATTAATGACTCCTTAATTATTAACCTGGGTTAATTGGTATATCCCCATCAATCATTAACTTTTTCATTCATTGATCATTTTGTCAATTCAATGCGTGTTAACCACCCATAACCAGATTTACACATTAGCTACTTTTAAGGTAACCTACACAAATTAATTTCTTCTCTGGGTTAATTATTAGCTAATTCCCTTGGTAATTTTTTGCTGGTTTAATTATTTTTTACCTTGCATTCATTATCTAGTCTTCAGTTAATGATTGTAGAAACTATTTTCTCTGTTAATTTTTAACTAGACGTCCCTTATTAACCATTAAATAACCCCATCACTAGCATATATGTTCCCAACTTTAGTTTACCTATGTATGGCTCTCATCATCATGTGTCCGTAAATTATCTGTGCATTTGACAACTTTGTTAAACTTAACAGGTCAGTATCTGAGCTGGATTAAATTATGCCTGCTTTCCTAATGCCCGACCTGTCAAAATGAAAGTGCTACTCATGAATGGGTCATATTCAGTTTTTGAACAAGGTGGACATAGACATTTCTAGGACTCTTCTTTATTTTTTCTGAGATGTCTAAGACTGAAGGTTTCCTCTAGCTTTGTCATAGTTGCAAAGGAAGACTCCACTTCCTGGACTTCCATGACCATGCTCTGCGAGATTCATCTGTGCAAGAAAAATTGGAGGAAAAAAAAAGAGAGAGTAAAGGCAGAGATATTGAAGATTTGCATCAAATGGTGGTAACAGATGCAAATTGTTTTACTCTAACATTTAGGGAAAGGTCTAGAAAAGCCAGAAATTTTTAGTATGCTGTTGATGTCAAGAAATTAAAAGAATCATTGGTATAATTAAAACAAAGACTCAAATTTTCACTGGCATGTAGGTTCTTAAACAATAACTGATAATCTATTTTAAATAATTTCTCAATAAAGAAAGGATGAAAAGTTCTCCCCAAGCTAGGAAGAGAAGGAGGTAATTCTTGAAACAAAACTGTATGTCAAAGATATTTCTTTAGATGTGTATATAACTGTTGAACAGTCAATCACAACTGGGTTTTCAGTGCTGCTTTTAATCTTGAAGTAGCATATGTACAGCTTAATTGCCCATGGGCAAGAGCTGAGGGAGTTGGTTTTTTTTAAAAAAAAATTATTTCATGAAAGACCAGATGTCTTCTGTATTCAAAACCTTTTGGTCAAACCAAATCTTTCATATAATATTTCTCACTGTGATTTGTGTACAAAAACCAGAAGAAAAGAGACATTAAATATGGAATTTTTATTAAAGAGTTGCACTCTCGGGAACCAATGTTAGATCTAAATCTAGTCAGGAATTCAACAGGGGTTTCTTCCCAGGTGGGGAAGAGGGTAATTAACATAATGCAGGAAAAGAAATTAATTGTAGTAGATTAGAATATTTTATATCAAATAAAAATTTCCCATTGATTTTTGCACTTGAATTCTAACAGCTATAATATATTGAAGATAGGGAAGTCTAATAATAATGATGACATTAATAGCACTCTAGTGTAAAGAATTACTAAGACTTAAATGTGATACTTTTCAATAATGGTAGATGAACTGAATTTGAGACATATTCAAGGAAAGCTTCAAGCATTGATTTAATTTAGTTCTATACTCGGTAAATTGGACTAATGTCACATCACTATCCTTAGGCTTGAAAAGTAAGAAAATGGAAGATTTCCCTCGCCCTTCCCCCAGCTTTTATAGTTAAACTCTTTCCGGGCAGTAATATATATTTGGTGCTATGTTTACTCTAAGCAGCCTCATAACAGAACATTTAAGATATATTGCTTTGGCCGCAGAAATGGAAATATACCTGCCTCCTCACAACTGCCTGGGTTGGATTATGGGTTAGTATTAAAACAGGGAGTCTGGACAGAGCAAGCCACACCACAGTCTCGTGTGCTGGACCTGCAAAAAAAACATTTGTCTCTTTGTGTTAACAAAAGGGGCTGGCCTGATTGGGAAGGCCCTTTTGTGTTTTGTCAATGAGCATTAAAAAGCACCATAAGGCCAAAGTCTTAAGATGCTCTGTGTATGACATGGCATGTTACAGTTCTTCATCAGAAGATATTGAACTCACAAAAAAGATAAAAATAATAGAATCATTTATAATCATTTGCAATGTTTTCAGTGCTTTTCAATATTTTTTCTTTTCACATTTCTACATGATTCTTTAAAGAGGAGTCTCTTCCTTTAATGAGGAAAAAAAAAAAGGTCATGTTTAGAAACATGTTTTAAATGGCCATTAAGCCCTTGAAAAGGAAAATGAACAGGGAGGCTGCTTTGGGCTGCAAGAACAAAACACCATCTACCAGTCACTATTTTTATGGAATTTGAGTTATACCATGAGCTTCATGACAAACAAGTAAACACAAATATATCTTGAGAATGGTGTAAAAGCCTGTCTTTTCTGACATGGGTCACCAAGAGCAGTTGCTTCAAAGCATGAAAATAAACTGCCCAGATTCGTTGCCTTGTTTTATCTCAGAGGAGGGGTTTAGTTTATTTTGGTCTGGCAACAAAGTTATGCTTGTCTTAGGGTATCAGCAATGGAAGGATGGAAAAAAGCTTTCCTCTCGACAGGTATTATCTCAATACTTGATTCCAATGCAAAGAGAATAAAACCCTGAGATCTACAGCAAAACTCACTGGTGGAAATTGTATTACTGTATTGTTATTTCACATTTATCTATGATCCACACAATTGCCTTATGTCAAATTCAATTTACTACCACAACCTGTGGGCATTATTTCCTTGGTAATATATTAAGAAATATAGTTTTAAGTGGTTCTTGAGACACTAATTTTTGTGAAGTTTGAACTGTGGATAAACTTGTTTTGCACAAAATAATAGGTTTAAGGGTTCTACAGAGCTCCTTAGAGAGGAAGTGAGATCTCTGTAGTTTTTATATCACTGACTGGAGTGGCCAGAACAGCCAAACACGCCAAAAGAGGAGCTTAATTGTGCTGGTGGAAGAAGTAACACGAGATAAATGGAACAAGTATCTGTGGTCAGTAGTTAAGTGCTAACCTCTGGCTGCCAAAATAGGCTGGGGAGGTAACTCGCCTCTCTACCACATTGCTGCTTCTGAAAGGAACTGCCCAACTCTCCCTGAATGTGTTAGTCTTCCTAGAGTGAGGAAGTCACACGTATACATAATTTTCCCTGTGCTAAATGTGATTTTGAGAAGGTGATAGGCATGTTAAGTATTCAGCTCAGGCAGAGTACCGAAATTACTATTAGATGAATTTCAGGTGACATCTGAGTTTCCTCTCTCACACTGAGGGCCATTAGAGCCATGAGTGCTCAAAGATTGCTGTCTCTGTAGTGATAGGAAGAATTTTTTTTTTTGTACCAAGGCAGTATGAGCAGCATTTTGAGACACCTTGCAGGGGAAAACACTGTATTTGAGGTGAAAAATTAACTGTATGTAAAAGAGGTGCAATTATTACTGAATGAAGATCTAAATAAGCAAGCTGGAGCTTAACAGACCTGAGCAAGACACAAACCTTCTTAAAATGCAAGTGTTTCATATTGAGGACAATGCTGAATGGTATGGGAACTCAAATTTGGGAGAGCAGTTACCTTGGAAGACATCCCTTCCACCTCAGGCAGGAGCTTACCAGAAGCCCTGCATTTGCCAGGAGAGGGCTGTGTGTGGGGACTTGGTTGCTCAGCAGACCTGACAGCATGACAGAGCTTTCCATTTTGGATGTCTTCTTCATGGACCCATGTTGTGAGATCACACCCAAGTTTCAAAGGCACAAGCTCCAACAGAGGTCAGAAAACAGCTCTCTCTTCAATTTCCACTTCCACTGTGAAGTTATAATATTGTAACACTGCAATTTCCAGTAGTACTTCCCACTTTAAATAACAGGCTCACATGTCAAGGGAGTAACTTAGAAACTGAATGGGAATTTGAGGTTCTGAAAAATATGTTTCAAATCAGCCTTAACTAGTACTGTGATTAACAGCTTTCTGAGAAAATACTGACCAGGGTTTGAAACCTACAATTTCAAAAAGTGGAGAGGAGTTGAGGGAGAAATTGCTCAACTAATTAGTAAAAATAAGCTATGCAGAATAAATAATGTATAATTAATATGCACCATTTTGAAATAGAAGACTTGCGATCTTTCCTCGTACACAGTGTAGAAAAGACCTATACATTTTTTCACAGTATACATGTGTATCTCTATGTAAATAACACCCCTTGAAATATAATAACACTTATTAATGAATGCTTATATAACAGATCACCTTATGATGCCAATCCACAAAACAGTACTGCTAAACATGTAAAGAAATTAATCATATTTTTGTGTAGTGATTCAAAGAAGTTGGCCAAAGAATTAAGATGAGTGGATTTTCAAGCTATTGTTCAAGCTATCATATGAATACAAAATAAATGTTAAAAAAAAAATCCCAGCTGTTATTAACTTAAATTGCCTCCAATCATATACTGAATATGCAAGTAATGTAAGTGAAAATTAATATCACCCAATATAAGCCATTTAAAATTAGCCAGCTACTGTAAGGTAGTTGTCAAGTCTTTCTCCAAAACTTCAGCATCATGAACCTCTCAATCTTCCATCTGCCAGCTCTGGTCAGACTCCACTATTAAAAGCAGCACAATTCTTCATGACAATTACTTAACTTTTAAAATTCTTCATTACCAATGAACAATATTGAAGTTTTAACTTACTCTCAGTCCGAGAGTTAGATTTGTACCTCAATTTTAAAAATTCTTCATAAAGTGAAGCTTTTGTGCAGAACATCTGGTAGATAGAATATGATTAGGATATTCAAAGAAGAGATTGTCATTTTAATTATAAAACTTCATGGATTTGAAATACCCTGCTAAAAATAGTCACTATTCGGTCGAATAATCATTAATTACACAAACTATAATGGATTTTGAACACAGAGGAAACATGACAGAATTATTTATTTGGACTTTAAAAGTTTAGCAAATGTATCAAATCAGCAGCACCTTTAAATAGCATATTCATTGGTAAATTCTCATGAAAAGTCATTCACAATGAACAAATGAGCTAACTTCATCAATATTAACAGAACAGAGTCCTTAATAAGTAGAGTGTCTGAACATCTTGTTAGTGGAATGATCCAGCTTTAGCTGTGGAATTGCCAAAATACTTCCATTATTCATAATCTTTTCTAAGGCACATTTTTTCCGATATAGAGTACGTTTGCTCACGTGTAACTTCATCTCCCAGGGTTTTTTACACACCTATCAAAGGTTAAAACAAATCTTCTGCAGATTTTTACCTCCAAGATGGCACACCCTCATTCTTGGGGCTTCAATTGCCTAAATTTGCTACCTAACTATCAAAATCATTAAGAACTGAATTTAATGTGTATTTCAGGATCTCTCTGGCAAATGCTTTTAATTTTATATGTCATGTAAATGCATAAAACAGCATGATCTAAAACTCCTAACAAACTTATTAATGAATATTTAAATATGCATGTGTTGTGTGGTTTCAGTTAATTATATAGCAATATTGTCTCATATATACCTTAATTAAATTAATTATTGATTAGTACACTTTCCACTGATATTCCATTAACACACAATAACTGTCTCTTTCTATCTGGCTGAAGTTTTAATTAATTAAAATGTGTCTGGAAGTGCAAAGTTAAGGAAAGAAATTCAAGAGCAGAATCATTTAAATTCAAGTGAGTAAGAGTAAAAATGTTAATTACATTTAAAAAGAAGAATTAGCCATGAAACTACTTTGGCAGTTTAAAGTAATTTATTTAATAAAGGATTTCTAAAAGATTATAGTTTTAACCACAGTGAATTCTGTGTATATGGCAATATAGGAGAATTCTTGAAGTATTACTGTTATATTTGTAAGATTATATCCTTGCTTTATTTCAGACAGAATCTCTTATATTTTAAGCAGCATCATAGATTTCTAAATATTTCATAATGACTGTTTATTTTCAAACTGATCAGCTACAAGCTATTTCAATAAGTTGATGCTGTAATTCTCATATGATCTGGCAAATAATTCACAGTGCTTTTATGTTATCATTAACTGTCACATTTCTTGAGTTAAATATGAGTCCTGTCAATTGAAAGTCAAGAAGCTGCTTCTAAATTTCTCAATTTCATTAGAAATTGATTCAAATGACTTCCATAAAAGAGTCTGGATTGACGTATGAATTGCAGTGATTCCACAGTTTAGTGATTAATTAAGCAGGCTATAAGACTCACATTCAGCTATTTATTTATCTTAAAATTCTTGCTTCATTATACTTGGCTTTCTAATTATTACATGTAAATACTGTATTTATCTTTTCTGAGTTTTGAAAGAAGCTAATTGGTGGGAAAAAATAAAAACTCTTTTTGATTGGTAAAGCTGCTGCATCAATAACAGTCATCTATAGGCAAATCTGAAGCAGTGTTGGAACTCTTTGACAAAGTGGACTGTAAAAGAAAGTTAACATAAAATAAAAATGCACACTTATTTTAAGAATAGAAACTAATGTCTGCATGTGATGCTTAAGCCATTTATGTGGCAACAGTACCGTTTATACATTGCACCATGTGCTTTGTGCTTGTCTGCATATGTTTCATATATGATATGTAATGTGAATGCAAGAAAACCAAATTTAAACCAAACCCTTTCAGTTGACCTAGACAATAAAGAAAATTGGATGGAATATTGACTTATGTTCAAAAGTCACAAATGTAATATACAAGAGAGTAGCTCAATTATTTGATAGCAACTCCTGACTTGAATAAAGTTTTAAGTTTGAAAAATACACGGGGTTTTTTGTTGTTTTTTGAAGAAGAAATCAATAAATGTGGTTCTTCAACTGTATTATTCCAACTTCCCTTTTCTTGAAAAGTCACAGTGACTCACGCAAGTGTTGACAAGTTAGTTTGCTTGGTGTCCATTGTTTTAAAAAATATCTACAAAAAGAGAGATTACAGAATTCCTCTTCCCTAAAATTCAGTTCCAGCAAGCTTCTCCTAATAATGATGAAAGGCAGCATTTTTGTTTGAACTGTAGTTTTATTCAGATGCTGCAATCAAAGCCCAGGTCCATGGATTCATCATAAAATTATTCAATTATTCTGACATAGTGTTCGCTTTATGAAAATAGGGTCTCTTCAAAGAAGACAGGAGATGAGGGCATTCCATTGCATGGTATAACCCCAGAGATCCATGGAAATGCCTGCCTGGAAAGGCTAATAAAGGATGAGAGTTGCAGAAGCTCTGAAACAGCAGGTCCTCGACAGCAGGTCATAGCTGTATCAGCAGAACCTAAGTCCCAGTAATAGTCCAGAGTACTATCTGCTGAAATTAGATTTTTTTAATCAACTGCCAGAGGCATGTAAGATTGTAAATCCCATAGACTTTTGGTGTCAGTTATGCTACTAAATGCTTTAAGCACCTTTGAAAATCCAGCCTTGGCCTATGCTGTCCATTGGCTGTTCCAAAAAGCACTATATGTGGTTTAATAACTATAAGCAACCTGAATTTCAGCTTTTCATCTCAAGATGTCTCCATGAGAGAACAAATTGATTTTGTGGATTATCAATTTTAAGCTCATGAAGAGCATAGGTAGAGGTTCCTAGCAGTTTGGGGATCTGCACAGTTAAGTAAGGCTATGCTGAACAGGCTTACCTGCCCAGGACTGGGGTCATATGGCAGCACTGATACATTTCTGTACCATTTTTGGAGCAGGGCTGGCAAGGCTACAGTGAACTGGATGTCTCAGCATTTGTGCTCACTTTACTCTTGCAATGACATGGCTGACACAGCTTTATACATCTCTAGCATTTCACAGTCAGCGACAAAGTCATACTCACAGAGGAAAAGTTATCCCCATCCCGCATGGGTGCAGCAACTTCAGTAAAAACTCTAAGGCCTATTGTTTTCAAGACATTAAAGTTATTGGAATGGAGATATCAAATCCACCTGTCTTTACAGTCAGAAACTTTCACTTACACTCTTTTATGTCTACCTCCTGAATGAATCCAACATTAATCAAGCTCACTACACTTCATTGCAATTTTGCATAGTATTGTATTTTACAGCCTTAGGGAGTGCATAGAAATAAATTCAGGCACTCGTAATTTAGGATTGCAATAATTAAGTTTGCTTGAAAACAAAAGGTATAAATTAATAGGATTCAAAACATCACAAATAGCTACATGTGGTTAGCTTCAGGTGTCATTACACAGTGCTATTGCCCACAAAATTGTTACTTCCACCAGATATATCCCATGAGAACTAATACAGCAGTTTCATTTAATTGGTCTATATACATTATTCATGCAACTCTGTGATAATTCTGGATTCATTAGAGGGGAAGGGGCAGCAGGTTTCCTCACTAAAGAACACACAATGCTGAACCTAAGTTACAGTGCCATTCTAAACATGAGAGATTACAGGAGTTGTGGAAAAGAAAGAATTGGCAAACATTTTAGGGAAGAATAGTAAAGAATAATTTGATTTCTTATGGTAGAAACAAACTTCTGAAGGTGATGAAAATGTAATATCAAGCTTTAGTACAGCCCAGGACCTCCAAAGACTCATGTTACATTTATTAGATGCTTGTCTTCTGAAAGGAATACTCAGACATGAGCATGATGATTCCATTGCAGTGCATCCTCTTTGCACCACAGAGAGCTTCAAAGATACTGGTAGGACATCATAACACCACTGACTACACCTATTACCAGGTGGAGAGACTTCCATCTGGTGGAGGAGGTGCAACTGATACCAAAGAAGGGTTCAAGCATCAGCACTTTAGCGCTTTTCAGTACAATCTTTTATTCCTTTCATCTTACATGCATTCCACCTGTGCACCCTATCTAACCTTCTGTGATTGCTCAGGTACACTTCAGCACTCCATGTTTCTTTGCCTTACATACTGTTCACACATCCTACACAGTTGCAGCCTGTTAGGGATGGGGCTCTGCTGCAGCCCCATTCCCAATCACCACAAATTGTGCACCTACATCCATCCATTATAAGAAATATGCAGCTATCCAGTCTCGAGTTTTCTGCAAAGGTATCAGGGAAGGAGACCTGGAAATGTCCTGCAAGTCATACTAACTCTACTTGATTTTATAAACAAATCCTTAGCATGGCAGAAAAACAAAAAATGAAAAATATAGTGTATGAAGTCCATCTAGCCCAAAAGAATGCATTTGTAAATTTATTAGAAGTACAAAAGAAACAAATTGAGGTTAGAGATCAAATTGTTGGTCCTTATGTATAAAAAAAACTTTAAGGAGTCTGCTAGTCTGAGTATTGTTTAAGCGAATTACAATGTTTTTTTCACAGCTTTGAGAAATCACAATCATGAGCTGTTATTCCAACTACTTCAAAGTAAATGCTTTTTTCCTTTTGATTAAAATACAATATTGCACAGTCCTTTACACAAACTTGCCATGAATATTTTAGTATATGATTTTGCAGCTATCATGGATATGTTATCTACTGAGGAAAGTGCAAGATTAATGCACACCTGCATGCCTTATTCAGAAACATTTCAAATGAGTCTGCAACTTGCACACAAAGATCAAACACCAGCAAGAATTAGAACACACTCTGGTTGTCATAAGTGAACTGATTGTCATCTAAATGAGATTTGGATTTATAAGATGGCATTAATAATGAAATACTTTCTGCATTCCAATATAAACAGATATTTAGATCACAGATGGTAATCGCCTTAACTGTTACAGTCAATTGAGTGAATAATGCAATCTATAACAGGGTTCACAGATGAAATGGAATTTGTAGTTGTTAATTTTTACTAAGAAGCCAAAGAAGACTTGCATGTCGAAAAAATATGCAATAAAAACAACATCTCCTATTTCCTCTCTGTTTTAATTCATGTTCACATAATAAAATAGAAAATACATGTTTGGTTTAGTGGGGAAAGGAGACATGGAGAAGTGATTTGGAGTCAGATTGTGCATTAAGAGTTATGAGATACACATTCTCATCTGCAATGCAAAACAGGCTTAGCTCTATTTACTCTCACTGTCAGCATAATCAATAAATAACATTTTTCATGACACAATGTGGTGAACTGCAAGACATTATCAGCAAAGGCTCTTTTCCTTTCCTTGCCGACAGGTGTATCTACTCTTTGCTCTGTGGTAGAACACACAGAAAAAATTTAAAGATTGCTACATCCCAACAGAGAATGCAAAAAGCCCATCATAAAATTCTAAGGAAATGTCTGTTCTCTAAACTGTATGGTGCATAGGTATAGCAAAAAAAATTACCAAACATAGTCTCCCACCACAAAAAAATAAATTCAAATTGCTCCCTAAATTTGCTAGTGAGACTACAAGTAGTTAATCTGAGCAGCTTTTCTCTTTATAAATTTAGACTATGAAAAGGTATTGAAAATATTCTTAAAAAGAGAGTTTCAAAGAGAGCAGGATAAAACCCTGGGTAATTCAATAGAAAACACAGAAAAAGAGTGGAGAAGTTGCAAAAGAAATTGATCAATGTAGTAATGAGACATTTAAATTAATAAATCAAACTCCAGACTTGATCTTCAGTTTGGTGTGCTTGTCAGTTGTTCACATTGACCCAAGAGAGGAAAGTCAAGCCAGGAATGCTGTCACAAGAATTATCCTTACTCTTGCTTTAAAAAGTAGTTACAGCATATCCTTGACAATCTGGAAGATTGTTCAGTCTGGAATATTTTGAGAATTCCTGCTTGAAGAACAAAGGTTGTGTACATGCACATCTCTATCTATCTATCTATCTATCTAGATATATATCTATTTTAAGGTAAAGAAGAATGTGATTCTCTACTCTGTAGTTACAGCCACAGCTGTGGACGTTCTGCTAAATTTTAAATACAATCACCTGCTGCCATCACCCAGGGTTCTGAGCTGTGACACACCTACCATCTGTGCTGGAAGCTACCAGAACACAATTGCTGTTTTCTGAGTCCATTTCTGTTTGCTTTCAGGACACCTGTTGGTATGGTAATAACTTAGGTTTAAACGACCAAATGCAGGAAAAGACTAAAGAGATCATAAGGTGTCCTGTGGAATGAAAAAAACCCCAGTGTACTCCACCCAATAACAAACAAAAAGTAGCTTGAAGGGCAGTGTCGTAAAAGCATGAGCTGAACTTCAGCCCAGATGCTGGATGCAAAGTCCTGCACAAGTTTTTATGAGTAAATGACAGCTTGTGCTGCCCCTCTACATAAGGGGAAAATGTACCTAAAGGAAAATACAAAATGTAAGGTAAAAATCAAAAAAACTTAGGGAACAAAAATAGCAAAGACCCAAAACTAAAGTTCTATATACTAACAATTTTTTATTGCTATGAATTATCATGCAATGATAATGTATTGTTCTGAATGGCACAGGGAGAAGTAGGTCTATTCCTTATGGTTGCGTAAAATGATTTTCCACTTCAATGTTAATTATGGTCAGGTAGAGCCACAAACAAAAAATTATTTATATCCTCTCCTTAAAAAGCCAACCAACCAAAAACAAACCCCAACCCAGTGTACAACTACTCTTAGTTGTGCTAAAAAAGTTACATTTTCAATGAAAAATTCAGAGAAATGATGTTTATATTCTTATTCTCCAGGATCTTCACCTAACTGCTAACAGGTTTATATTTTACCAATTGACTTCAACAGAAATTTGAGCCTTATTTTCTGAATACTATGTGAAGCACAATTAATATAGAATAACAATTAATATAGAATAACAATAATAACAGACTAAAAAATATTTGGAAGATCTGAGGCTTCTTTGTGCTGCACATATAGGATGCCCTGATGTGAAATATTCTTATGTTTTTCCCGCATCAGAAGTACAATAGAACAGAATTGAAGAGATCCACAAAAGGGAAATAGAGAGAAGCATGATGGGACATACATCTATTGAAAATGGAGAAAATTTCATAGTTATTCTGTTTGAAAAAGTTGGATAGCTACAGGATGCTTGAAAACCAACACAAGTGCAAACAGCAAAATGAAAAATGATCAGATTTCAATTTGAGAATATTTAGTGTCCTGCTAAGAGTAACAAGAGGAAACATCATAAAAGATAATTCAAAACCAATTAAATGAGATACTTTACACACAAGACACAGCTGGCATAGCTTTGTATTTCATATATGGTGAAGTACTAGTAAAATTTTTAATCTTGGCTTAAATAATCATTTAATGCTACCAGACAAGCAATTGAAAATTCTGATTGAAAATGTGTTTGTACTGGTTTCAGCAAGCAAGCACATTCCTTGAGAGACAGCAAATATTGTGACTGTTGAAGTCTCATCTGAAAAAAAATTGTTACAGGAGTTGGCCAGCATCAAGAAGCTCTTCAAATTGGAACTTCTCATTCCAGTTAATGCAAGTCTGGGCATACCACAAAAGGGATTTATTTTGCAAAACGTTTTGTCTTTGGCCCTGTGAAACTACATATTGCAAACAAAAATAACAATCTTAAATAACTACTGAAATTACAATGTTGCCCACTGCTGTGCCAGTAAAAACTTATACATTATTTTACAAATACTTTGTCCAATCTGGTTTTAGTTGCATGAACCCAACCTCCAACAGTCTGACTGCGGATATGGTCTAATATGTCTCCTTACAAAGAGAAATGCCTTAGCATTCTAGTGGCCTATTTTCCATTCTCACCATTTTTATAATGGTGCAAAAAATGGCACATCTTATGCCTGATCATGCTGGTCCTTGGAGAGATGGAACAAGCCAATGAATACATGGCATAACAACAGTTGCCTAAGACCATTCTAAGAAAGAGCTAAGATATGGCAAGCTGAACCATGGAGACCAAAATACATAATCAATACAAGAGCTGACTCATGTCTCAAAAAGATTGACTTTTTGATCACGCTTTTTGAACTTGAGGGGGGTGTGTGTGTGTAAGACTTGCAATTCACATTCAGTGAAGACAAATTTACAGCTTGATTGTAGGAAAAATCATCTCTTCTTCCTCCAGATTCATTCAGATTCAAGGCAGCAGCTGGTCTACTTGCAGTTTGTCTTTGTGTGTAGTGTCAAGTTATCTTTTTGTTGGCTTAACCTTAAAATTCACACTTTGTACATAATAATATCAAATGCTTGAACAGGGATTTTTTTCTGTCATTTTAAGCGGCAGTAACAACAAGATTGTCTGAAAGACAGAAATACCACAATTGAATAAGAAGGCTTAATGGACACTTTGTCTTCCTGTTTTAGCAGATCTTGCCTCTATTCAGCAGATTCTTCCTGAAGTTTCTGGTGGTAGCTTTAGTAAATAATTTGAGTCACACCTTGTCCATGAAAACATTGTCCAAACACTGCTTGAACTCTTAGTCCTGTCAGCCTTGGTGCTGTGACCACTTCCCTGGGGAGCCGTTCTGATGCCCACACAAACTCTGGGTGAAGAACCATTTCCTGATATCTAACCTCAACCTCTCCTGACTCAGCTTCAGGATGTTTTCTCAAGTCCTTTCATTGGCTACCAGAGAGGAAGGATCAGTGCCTGCTCCTCAGCTTCCCCTCATGAGGATGTTGAAGGCCACAGTGAGGTTTCCCCTCACTCTCCTTTTTTCCAGACTGAACAGACCAAGTGGCCTCAGCCACTCCTTATATGGCTTCATTTCAAGGCCCTTCAGCATGCTCAGTGCCCTCTTTTGAATTCTACTGGCTTAATACCTCTTTTATGTTGTGGTGACTGAAACTGCACACAATATCCAAAGTATGAGTATGAAGGAGAGGCTCAAAGCAAGAGAACTCAGTGATCAGTGTGTTAAAGTGGGTTTACATCATGATGAAGTCCTTTAATATACTAGAGCAGAACCATGCCAACTAGTCCTAGGGCCAGCCTGTTACACAGATCTACTGGCTCTAGATGTAGATTAAAAGTTTACCAGGAAAATTTTGAGGCAGGCTTTAAGGATAAATAATGCAGTTTCTTTTATTTTCAGATCTGGAATTTAAAATTTGTCTCTAAACTAAACTATTTTGCATAAATCACCAACAGCCATGTGTATTGTTCATAGAGGAACAAAAGACCAGACAGAATAAAGAGGAATCCTTGAAAAGGGTAAAGATTTTCTTAAAAAGACAAAAGATCAACATTCTGGGGAAAAAAAAGTCCCACAGGAGTTTTCACTTTTGGCTCATAAAACTTAAGGTCTTGAATTGATTAGGGAGGAGTCCTCTAGGATGATATTGGATGCTTACCACTGGAAGAGCAATTGTGAAAGTACTGCATCAAAAAGATTAATAAACATCCATTAGATCTTGCATCTTTATTAAAGTGAAGAACAAACACAACAGGTAGTTAAATAAAGAAGGTCTCAAAAATTAGTTTATTTTTAAGGTCCTACAAAATTAGCATTCAGGAAAACTTCTTCCAAATGTAAAAAACATCCACTTCAATTCCTGAACAAGACCAAGACTACTTTTAGTAGATTGGCAATAAAAAATAAAATAAAATTAAGCCTAAATATTCTATTTTAGCCTAAAGGGTCTCATTCAAAGCTATGTATTGAAAAAAAAGAAAGGTGATTACAGTCCTGATTTCAGTGCCATTAAGGGCCACTTTGGCTTCAAGCCGTATCCGTCTTGGCTAAATCAACAGTGTGATGCCATATAGGTATTCTGCAATATGCTGAGCTTTCAGTTTTAAATACATTTCAACTCAAACTAATACAATAATCCCACATTTGCTCAGTCTTCAGTTTCAATTGCAGGTAATGTAATATGGATATAGCAGCAAATATACTGTCTACTAGCAGTTTTACAGTGAATGTTTTCTGTAGTCTAGAATTTTAATATTATTTGACTGGGTACCACATAATACTCCTTCAACTTCAAACACTTCTACTTACACATAGTACATATTCTTGTCTTTTCCTGTCTAATTTCTTTGTATAGAAACACATTTTATTTAATACATGAAATATGTATATAGTTCACACATGAATACTTTCTGAATGTATAATATTAACACCTAAAAGATTTTAAAATTCAGAACACTACTAATTATATTTATTTATGCCTGGGTATTTAATGTTGACAACCTAAAGCTGTATTTTTACTAATCAAGAAAGCATCTGCAGCGTAAGAGAATGGCAGGTTTGTTTGGAACAGGAAAGGAAAATTCCTGGCTCTGTCTTCTCTTCTGTGTAACAAGCACCAGCCTGTGCATGGGTCTGAATGAAGAAGATGAAGTGTTGCAGCAGCCCTCTTGTTAGAGGGTAGAAATGAGCCGAGACACAGACTTCTTGTTTATCACAGAATGAAAAGGCTCCTGGTTTATTCCTCTTTACAGCTCAGCCATCCTGACTCCAACTACTCACTGACTCTGGCTGCAGCAAGCTCCTACTGTAGGTTTCCCTTGCAGCCTCTGACTGCTGGTTATTTCCTGCTGAACTCTGACTGCAGGTATCAGTCTGCAGACTCTGAATGCAGGGTTTTACCTAGCCAGACTGTGGCTGCAGGTTCCAGCAAGAGGCTCTGACTGCAGACCCAGATGGACCTCACAGCAGGAATTCTCTCGCCCCAGGATCCTCCTTCTTCTTCAGTATTCTCTTGTTCCCTCTTCCTCTATGTTCCTCCTCCTTCATGATTCTCCCCTCACCAGCTAACCCATTTCCTTTTATCCTTTATTGGATATAGCTGTGACTTATCAGAGGCAAGGCTGTATTGGGTAATTAACACAGCTGTTACTTATCAGGGGCAAGGTCACCAGTATTCCCTTCTCCTACAATGAAGAAACCATTCTTTTTGTCTCGATCAAACAATTTCTTCTGTGTAATAGAAACAAGTATATCACTGCATGTTTGAAGGTCAAAATATGAAGGCATTGCTTCCTTACCATGTCAGACCCTGACTAATTCCAGAGCTTACTTGCTGTATTTGCTAAGTAATGTTAAACTATGGCTATCCAGAATTTTCATTGTCATAACAGAGGACTAGGAAGTTCCAAGCAAATAGAAAAAAACAAAGCTCAGAATGTGAACCTGACAAATATTTTCTAAGCCAGAATTATTTATATAAACTTAGTCTGGCTCAAGTAAAGAGCATATTCTAAACTAAAATATTTTCTCGATGTGAAGTGAACGTTTCCAGTGTTAGGAATGACCCTCAGGGCCAGCAAGAAATAACTATAAATGCAAATGCAGAAGAATGTATGCTGCATCTCTCTTCTGAAAAGAATTTGGGACATTCTATATTTTTGAAGTATTTATTCCTCTTCATTGAAATGGAAAGGTAATCATAACCATAATCCTCTCTGAACATAGTGCAGCATGTGAAATAGTTAATCAAAAGGAAAAACCTTAGATGGCTGCATTTCTTGTTCTAGATTATGTTACTGGAAAACCTTTCTAGTTAGTATTCTTAGTATAATTCTTTCAAAGACTGTGGTTTTTGCACATCTTTCTCAAAGGCAAATGCCACAAAGAGCATTCAGTAGCCTGTACTATGAATGAAGTGCTAAGACACTCTGACAATGCCACAGACAACTTAAAATCAAAGCAGAAATATTAATGACTCTGTGATCAGATAAAAACTAATTGCAGTGTGTGGGGAAATATTACTCATTACTTCCTCAAATACTGTGAAAGGCACTTCATTATTTATTAGGTTAAACAAGAAAGTCAATAAGAAACTTCTGTCAATAACCTAAACTATTAGCTGATGATTGGATGATTGTGTATTGGATTGAATGGAGAGGAATGGAAAACTACTGCAGCTAAGCACTGATTTCAATGTCTCCTTCGGTCAGATTTCTTATGATAGAATACATCCTAGGCCTGAGTAGCCTTGCAACAGTTAAGATGAAGAGTGAAGAGTAAAACAGAAATAATTCTTAATTTTCAAATAACCCCCCCTTTTCGTTAAGTGCTGCTTCTATAGCACCATCCTTTCATTTGCTGCCCATGGCCCCCAGATAAGAGCTCAGCCTGTATTGACATGTTTTCAAACAGTATTTCCTGATTACTAAGCTGTGCATGAAAGATGATTCTTCATGTTAAAAACTTTGAAGATTTTCCTTTCTTCTCATCAAAAATCAATGTACAGGAAAATGTTCAAATTTGTCAGAATAACCACTTCTGTTGCTGCTTAATCATTAGACCTAGCCTGCAAGACAGCCTGCTATACTGCCTTTTCCAAGGAAACAGCTGTCATGTCTTCTAACCTGGTAGAATTTTTTCTTTCATATCAGTGGCTCTTTTTTACTCTTTTTTGCCTAAATCACGGCTGGAACCATGCTTGTTTCAACCAAATGTGGTGTACTAAAAAACTAATTTCTAGAGACAGTAAAGATCACACACTCAATATACCAAACACAAGAAGGAATTGGCTGAGAAAAATATGCTTGCACTGAACAAGTGAGAATTTAGAATCGTGAGCTGTGAGATATGTCTTCCACTTGCCATTACCCTAGAGCTACAAGGAAAGAGGGAAAAAATATTAGTTACAGGCTGCTACACTTTCAACATGATGAAGAAAATGTTCCATATATCACCTAACCTTCCTCTCTCCAAAATACTGTTTTTCCTTATGGATATATATCTCACGTATGAGGGTTGTTGGGGTTTTTTTCCCATCTTGGTTTTCTTATTTCTTTCTTCAACCAGAATCATCCTAAATTACTTGCAAGCTACCTAACTCAAAGAGCAAAAATTAGAAAAGAGAGCAAAG
The DNA here is from genome assembly GCA_008694505.1 of Cyanoderma ruficeps. Taxonomy (NCBI): domain Eukaryota; kingdom Metazoa; phylum Chordata; class Aves; order Passeriformes; family Timaliidae; genus Cyanoderma; species Cyanoderma ruficeps. The sequence continues at coordinate 8,199,023 of VZDJ01000116.1, read as the reverse complement.
CAAATAAAACGTGGCACTTTCTTCCTTCAAAGTAAAGAAGCTACCTGGGCCATAAAATATAAAATCAAGATAGGAAAGTGCCCTAAGCAGCCACAGCCCTTCTGTTGCTGCTGGCCAAGCTACACAGAAATACCTGTAAACTTTGTAAGTCTAATGAATCATCACTGATTAATATTATTGAGGTAGAATGTACTTCATTGAAATATTCAGTGTCTCATATCAGTGTCACACACCAGAGCATTAATGGGATCAAGATGCAACAATAATAGTTTCCATGACAGTGCAGCACATGCTTTCAGCAGCACCTCCCTGGGTAAACAGTAATCCTTCAGAAAAACAAGAAGGTCATTACAGCAACTTGTCAAATCAATGCAGAGAGTGTCTGAGCCGATTAAGGCATCTTCTCTCAGCTCTGACATGGTGTCAATAGTACTGGGCCACTAGTGCTCAGTCAGATGACTGAAGTGAAATGCCCATCAGTCAGGGAGCTGAGGTGGACTAATGATTCCCTGTGCTGCCTATTAGAACTACATGACAACTCAATCCTGTTTGCTTAAAAAAAAAAGAAAAAAAAAAGAAGTGACCTTGTTGCTTTGTTTGAAGCTGAATTAAATTGACAACAGCAGCTAATCTTTACCTAGGGCGATTAACAGAATTAAAGTACAAGAACAAAGGCACACAAGGTTTTATGCTTTATATTCTCAGTTTGATAAAGCTTGCAGTCTACTAGGGTCTTTCCAGTCAAGTACATTGTAAACACGTATTCCCAACCAAGCTATATTTGAATTAATCCGTTTGTAAGAGGACACTATTTGAGTGAGTAAATGCACAGGGACAAGGCATGGTCTAAATACAGTAATAATCAGTCACTGGTTAAAAAAAAAAAAAAGAATAACACAACTGAAAGAAATTTTCAACAGAAATGTTTAAGGGAAAACAAACTATGCATGTGGGTGCTATGCCAGGTAAGGAAAGGATATAGTCAAGAACAACATTACTTTAAAAATGCTCTAGAGCTGTAGCTTTTAGTGTGAATTGTCTGTGTCACAGTATGTTCCCCAAAATGCAGAGCTACAGTATGAACCTTACTGTTTTCAGCTGTCATGAAGATATTTAATAATATTCAGTATAAAGCAAACATGTACAAGCATGTAGGTATACATGTTTTTCACCTGAGGCCATTCTAAAATGATAAGCTTGATGAAAGTCCTCATGTCCACATCATGTTTCTCAGCAGTTTATCAGTTTACATTACTGACCTACTCAATCAAGAGGAAAACAGAAGTGACGAGGAGGAAAAAAGGATCCTGGGCAGAATGTTTTATCTATGTTAAAGACAAAATCTGAATTGTTAATAAAACTGAGACATTATCTGTCTTTATTCCTTTCATTCACACATTTCCTTAAAAATGTACTTTTTACCCACAACATTGATAACAAAGTTGATTTGACTTTAAGTCGTGAGGTTTCTGAGAAATATGTACCAAAGCATTGAGCTTGAGCTTTGGATTGCACCAAGGAAAAAGACAAAGAAATGTGCAGCTGCCCAAATTCTTTTCACTGGAGCCTCAAAACCCAGCAAAGGCACAGTTAATTGATGCTGCTGGACTTTGAAACAAAACATCATTTCAAGAGCATACATCAGATGATGTGAATAGGGTTCAAATCTACAGAAAATCTACAATAAAAAACGATACAAAGCCTTTAGAAAACCTGCTGCAGAGCAACAAGCATGATGAGGACAAAGGGGATTTATGTTTACCAAGACATAAGTCATTGGAAGGACTAAACAGCTCAAGGGACTGGTACTGAGTTTGAAAGCTTTTCACCTCTTAGTATCAAACTCAAATCTAGCCCCAAGGTGTAGCTATTGAAGGTCATTATCATCCAGTGGCTGTTCAATACTGTGAAAACAGCCCAATTCTCACTGGACGGGGAGTCACATTTCAAAGACAGCAGCATTTCTGAGGTTCATTAGAACCCATAATTTTGGTTTCAGCATAGAGCACTTTATCAGCTGCTGAGCATCATGCCTTCAAGAGGCTGACAGATCAGACAGGGAAAGTTTGCAGGGCTGCCACCATGATAGCCGTGCTGCATGCAACAGAGACTTTTATCACTGTGTCTCAAATCTAGCAGGCTTTGAACTGTAACTGCACAAGTTAGAAAATATAGAATACATTTAAATATTTCAGTGCTTCATTCTGGTTTTATTCAGAAGGCAGTGACAATTTTAAAACAGTGGCTCACTCGCACAATCTCAAATAGCAAAAAGACAAGCTTTTAAGGGTGAATTTCCACCAGTATTTGCAGTGAAAGCAAGCCTTAGACAAGGGAGACTCAAACTTAGACTTCCTCTTGAAGTTATGTTTCAGGGCTCTAAAAAATTTATTACTGGTGAATCATATGTAGTCATATGTGCGATGCTTACTTTAGTTCTTTCAATATTAGTTTTTATATTGTGTATTTCTCCACACCAGTTGACAATTGCACTCTTATCTTGGTTACTTTATGTTGCACAAAAGGTTCACATCAGTGTTCAGTTTTACGTAATTGGGTACAGCACGTACATGTCAGTAAATCTCTGCAGTTTGCTTTCAGGCAAAGTAAAAAATCTGGTATTTCAGAAGAAACTTAACTTAGTAGCATGAAATTTCCAGTGAAATAGATAACTATATATTATTATTTTGATGCTTTGTATAAAAGAGTTTCTGGATAGAATCACAGGAGTTTACAATATCCTTGCCTTGTGTTCCAGCATGGTCTGCTGGAGTTTGACAAAGTATAGCTAACACTATTCCCTTTGTCCCTGGTGGCAGCCTGGGTAATAGGTACTAGATCTATACAACCCCAACAGCAAGAATTAAAAAGTATTAAGGTCTTCCACAGGGGAATGATTTAATTGTCGGCTGTTAATCAAGCTGACCATGTTTCACTAATCTTGAATTACTTGTAATCTGACAGTACATGCACACATGAGAAAGAACACTGGAGAAAGAAAGGCTTTTATATATTAATTCTCAAATGTGACAAAGAGCACTCTCATTTTATACGATGATTGAAACTCCATTTCCAGTTAGCCAAAAAATAATGAGGTAAAATGATCTATTTCTACATGCAAATTAAATCAGATGGGATGGTAGACCATTCTAAAAAGGAAAATTCCAACAACTGAAAAAAGAAAGCTGATTTTCTTAAAATTAAGTGATATTTTTCCATTAAGCATGAGCTTCTAGAAGACACAAACTTTTATTTGTGATACTATACAGACCTTGAAACACAGTTAGAAAGAAGCATTTCTCTCAGGTTTCTAACAAGTATAGATAGCATCAAAATTGAGTAATTTCCTGATTGTTAGGCAGGTAGTTCATAATCATCAGTGATGACAATTACTGTCTCTGTCATGCAACAATATTTAATTTTAATTTTAATTTAAATGTTGCCATCACCAACTAGAAGAATTAGTGAGAAAAGATATATAGATTTTCTGACATTTGTGTATAGATAAAGGTTGCTATAATTGCTAGACTATCCCCTCACATATCAAACAGAAACTAAAAACAAAGGAACTTCTAAAGAATGCTTGTGGGAGAAGAGTTTTGTGAGCATGTATGCCTTGGCATGATGCTTTACATATGCCTATTTTAAGTTCTTGCTGAAGCATTGCTGCTATTAAAATATTAAAGATAATTTTAAAAAATCGGTAGTACATAATTCCTTCAAAGCCACAACTGATACTTTAAGGGTGATAACTTATCTTAACAAAAATAAATGTCCTGGAGACTAAAGCCTCAGGCCTTTGTTGTGTAAATCTAGAATTATTTGTTCAGTGTAAAGAAAGCGTACTTTATTTTGATGCAGAATTTGAGGATATTGGCCTATGCCTTCTTTAAATTCTTGAATTTACTTTGGAGATTTAAATACTCTTAGTAAAAATCATAGAATCACAGAAGGGGCCAGGCTGGAAGGGACCACAGGGGGTGAGTCTGTCCCACCTCCCTGCTCAGGCAGGGCCATCCCATCTCACACCACACAGGATTGTGTCCAGGCACTTCTGGAATATCTCCAGTGAGGGAGACTCTACAGCCTCTCAGGGCAGTCTGAGCCAATGTATGGTCACTTGCACACGTGGAACTTCCTGAGCATCAGTTTCTGCCCATCTCCTCTAGTCCTTCTGCCTGGCAGCACTGTGCACAGCCCGGCTCCATTTTCTGACATGCTCCATTCAGATACTTAGAGGCACTGATAAGGTCCCCTCTCTGTTGTCCGTTCCTGAGGCTGAACAGGCCCAGCTCCCTCAGTCCATCCTCGTAAGAGAGACACTTTAATCGTAATCATCATCCTGACTCTGCTGGAACTGCTCCAGGAGATCCATGTCTCTCATGTACTGAGGAGTCCAGAACAGGACACCGCACACCAGATCCACCTCACCTAGGCTGAATAGAGGGGCAGGATCAATTCCCTTGGCCTGTTGGCAAGGTTCTTCCTCATATCCTGAGGATACTCTTGGCCTTCTTACCCACCAGGTCATACAGCTGGACCAAGGACAGCTTGTTTCCCACTAGGACCCCCAGGTCCTTCTCCACAGAGCTCCTTCCCAGCAGATCTGCCCCCAAGCTGTCCTGGTCCATGGGGTTATTCTTCTCCATTCCTCCTTTCCCTGCACTCAGCTTTGTTGAATTTCAAATGTTCCATCTTTTCCTACCCCTCCAAATTGTCGAGGTCCTTCTGAGGGGCTTCACAAACCTCTGGGGTGTTGACCACCCCTCGCAGCTTTGTGTTGTCAGTGAACTTGCTGAGGAGGCTTCTGTCCCTTCATCCAAGTCATTGCTGAATTAAACCATACCTGACTCAGTATTGAACCTTGGGGAACACCACTAGTGACAGGCCTCCAGTTAGACCCTGTACAACTGATTACAACTTTCTGAGATTTGCTGTTCTGTTCTCAATCATTTTGAGTATATTATTGCTTCAGAAACCCCAACTCTAGGCTTATATTTCAAACATGTCAGTCTGTACCTTGAAGTCACAGAACAAGGTCTCTAAACATTCATTTTCTTTTCTTCATAGATAAATGTCTATGTGTATAAGCATTTAATAATCTCTTTTAGGTGGATTCTCTATAATAAAGAAAATAGATTTTTTCAACAAGCAGCTATTTTTTTAAAGTAACTTACAATTTTTTTCAGAATATCCTTTGAGGAAGCCTGCAAAAAAGAGCAAACAAACGAGACAAAGAAGTAGCCTGGGGCTTCCTTCAACTTGATATGTAATCTAACTGACTCCATACTAGCTACACAGTGTCTAATGAAAGGTAGCTGGATGCTGCATGTAGCCACTTCCAAAAACCTCAAAAACTGAACTTTAACAATAACAAGGATTAAAGCTTTATTGTCTTTGTCTTGGCAGAGTATACCTTAAAGTTTAAATGAAAAGATTTGTTTTTCACTAAAAGAGGGTGGAAATCATGCCTGATCTATTTTGGTATTTCTTAGTATGACATAATCACGAGTTTGTTTTGTGTTGAGATTTGGTTGGTTGGTTGGTTTGGGTTTTTTTTCAACAATGGTGATGAGGGAGCTGGCAGATGAGCTTGCAAAGCTGCTCTCCATCATTTACCAACAGTCCTGGTTCACTGGTGAGGTTCCAGATGACTGGAAGCTGGCCAGTGTGACACCCATTCACAAAAAGGGTGGGAAGGAGATCCTGGTAATTATAGGCCAGTCAACCTGACCTCAGTACCTGGTAAGGCAATGGAGCTGTTTATACTGAATGTCATTATGCAGCACTTACAGGATGGCCAGGTTATCAGACCCAGCCAGCATGGGTTTAGGAGGGGTAGGTCATGTTTGTCTGACCTGATCTCCTTTTATGACCAGGTGACCCACCTGGGGGATGCAGGGAGGGCCATGGATGTTGTTTAACTGGACTTCAGCAAAGCCTTTGACACTGTCTCCCACAGCACACTCCTGGATAAGCCAGCAGCCTGGGGCTTGGACAGGAGCACTCTTTGCTGGGTTGGGAATTGGATGGATGGTCAGACCCAGAGAGTGGTGGTGAAGGGTGCTGCATCCAGCTGGGGACAGTCACCAGTGGTGCTCTGCAGGGGTCTGTGCTGGGGCCAGCTCTGTTCAGCATTTTCATTGATGACATGGATGAGGGTACTGAGTAATTCATCAGTAAATTTGCAGATGACACTGAGCTGACAATGTGTGCTGATCTGTTGGAAGGTAGGAGGGATCTGCAGAGAGATCTGGAATGGTTGGATGGATAGGCAAAGTCCAATAAGATGATGTCCAAGTGCTGAGTCCTGCATTTCAGCCACAATAACCCCCTGCAATGCTCTAGGCTGGGGACGATGTGGCTGGACAGTGCCCAGGAGGAAAGGGATCTGGGGGGACTGGTGACAGCAGCTGAACATGAGCCAGCAGTGTGCCCAGGTGGCCAAGAGGACCGACGCCATCCTGGCCTGGATCAGGAATGGTGTGGCCAGCAGGAGCAGGGAGGTCATTCTTCCCTTGTACTCAGGACTAGTGAGGCCACACCTTGAGTGCTGTGTCCAGCTCTGGCCCCTCAGTTTAGGAAGGACATTGAGATGCTTGAGCACGTGCAGAGGAGGCAACGAGGCTGGTGGGGGGTTTGGAACACAAACCCTGCGAGGAACAGCTGAGGGAGCTGGGGTTGAGGAGACTCAGAGGTGACCTTCTCACTCTCTACAACTTCCTGAAAGGTGGCTGTGGTCAGGTGGAGGTTGGTCTCTTTCTCCAGGCAGCAACTGACAGAACAAGAGGACACAGTCTTAAGCTGCTCCAAGTGAAATATAGGTTGGATGCTGGGAAAAGTTTTTTATGGAAAGAGTGATAACATGAATGGCCTGCCTGGGGAGGTGGTGGAGTCATTATCCCTGGATGTGTTCAAAAAAAGATTGAATGTGGCACTCAGTGCCATGGTTTAACTAAGGTGTTAGGACACAGGTTGGACTCAATGGTGTTTGTAGCCCTGGTTTTGTGCCTGAGATGTATTTTTTTTTCTGAAATTCTTTTTCCAGAGAATTTTCTGTAAACAAGAGACACGTTTTTGTAAATGGTACCTATGTTTTCATTCCTTTTCCTAGGAGGTACCTCTCCTTGATGTCCCTCTGGTCTGACCAACGTGATTGAAGAAGTTTGTCTTTGTTTCACCAATCAAATTGGTCTGTGTAGAATAGTATAAAAGGGACACACATCCCAAAAACAGAAGAGTCATTTTCAGCCTTCTGAAGCTGGAGCCTTGTGTTGTGGGGTAAAACAGCATCAGGTCTTAAAGGTCTCTCCCAACCTAGTGATTCTGTCTGATTCTGTGTGTGACTTTGTGTGATCCTGGTTTTAGACACTAATCAACAAAACAAGGATAACACATAAAAGTCTCTTATGCTGATGAAAATGTATCTTCACACCTCACAGCTTCCAGCTTTGCTTAGAGGAGAGCATCACCTGGTGAAATGGTTTAAACAACTAAGTACTGTCCCATGGATTAATTCGGACTCTGTTTTCATGACCACTGCTGCTGCTTACTGACATGCAATAAGAAGGAAAGATCATCTCAATAATTGTTATTATTAGAATGTTTTGAGCTACGTGGTCTGACATCCAAAATGGGACTCATAAGCATTAGAATAATGTTGAAATTTCACACAATGCCAGGTTACTTCCTTAAAATATGGCTAATGCTCCTGACTAATTTCAACACTTGGTAGGAATGGGTGGTGGTGCATGTACAAGAGCACTTTATTAATTCTGCTTCATAGAAAAATGGTATTTTCAATGAATTTTATAAAACCAAAAGTCCTAGAAAGGAAAAGGAAATTTACCCACACATCTGCTTTCATGAGATTTTCTGAGCACAGATTCAAATACAAGGTTAGCATCTTCTGTGGAAAGAGAATATAAATTATATTATATGTCAACAGTGAGTGAAAAGATCGCTGGAAGCGAAGATCAACCTATGAGTTTATGAAAAGGGATGATAAAAGGAACACTTCACACTCATAAATTGTCTTCAGACTGTTATAGGCAATGAAGAATGAAAATTTTAAAGGGAGACTCAAATTTCTGTGAATCTTCAGGATTTCTGATTCTGTTTTACGAATGTGTGCTTACAGAAATTTTATTGTATCTGTTATGTGTGCATACTAGGGGCATACACCTAATGTTAAATAACCTAAAAATGAAGTCATTAACATTGTAAGAACTTTCTGAATATGTCAGCTTCAAATGCTGTTGTACAAATTCTATTCTCCCTAATAAATGCTCTCATGCTCCCATGGGATGTGATGTAATGGACAATACTGTTCATGCCCATGAAATCATGTAGCCCAATGGGAATCATAACAGACAACTTGTAAGCATCTGCAAGGTTTTGAATGACTGTAATTAAGTAACCTACTTCTCCTCTTGTGTTCCACCATGACAGCTGGGGTCAGCTGCAACACTTGAGTCCTGAAACATAAATGTCAGGGGGTGTTGACAGCAAATTCTTAGCAAAAGCCCTTCACCTCTGGAATTTACTTCTCTTGCTATGGCTTTGATAGACCCTAGGTCAGTTGACAATCAAGATGTAGATCAAGACCTTTTCATTAATACTTCCCAAAAGAGTAATAAAGTTGCATTTTAATATGCTATTGTGACTAATTACTTCATTAATTAACTAAATTAAAGATGAAACCATATTCTGAATTCCCGCATTTTTAGACATGACATACGTGGCTAGAAACTTTTTCTTTCTTTTTTTTTCAAATCCATCAAAAAATCTCTGAGAGAAGCTGTATATTAAGAAGTTGAATGGAAGGATGACTGAAAACATAACAGACACACAATGTTTACATCTGTAATGAGAAAAGCAAAGAAAATGTACAGTAATGAGGGGTAATTTAGAGAATAATCAAAGTAATATTGTAATGACTACAACCAGCATATCATGCCTGAAGGGAAATATCCTGAAGGGATATCTTGCCTAAAGGGATATGGTCTATAGCACAAAAGCTTGGAGCCATTGAAACCCCTAGAGAAAGATGATAATGGCCGTACATAAAGTATAATTTATTTACAATTTGAGGAAGGCTTCCATCAAGTCCCTAATGACAGGCTCACTAGTTACATTAAAAGCTGTGCTGATTCTGATAAAGGCATGAAGTCAATAAAGTAGGAAAAAGGAATCTGCAGTACAAGGAGAAAATGGATGTTGCTTACTAGGCAAGAATAGAGATAGAAACTTGGATAGCAACATAGACTTCAAAAAATACATATTAAAAGAACTCTCAATACATGATCTCATGACAGCAGACAGATTGTACTACTAATAAGTAAGCATGATCTAATGTGGATCTAACTGCTCTATTATCTGGGAAATATTGAGAGACCATTACAGAGATCCATTTGTATATTTTTTCTAGTATTTTATTCTCACTTGTTCTTTTCTTATGCTTTTAACTGTTTGTTAAAAGAAAGGGAAATTGCAGGGTCTTTTAGGTGTAGAAGTCTTCTAGCTAGTTTTTGCAGTGCCTCTGGATAAAAAGACATCTGTAGATAAAAGGACAATATACTACATGGAATAAATACAAAAACAGGAAAGTGAAAAATAGTGTGTGAAAATTATTTTTATAAGAAATTAGTCTTCTGACTTTCAGTAATATAAATCAGGAGATAATCCCTTGGTGTAAAACTAGTGAATAAAAAGGAAATCATTACCAAAAAAATCCACATTTGGAAAAGGTTGCTACAACACCAAAAGAGAAGAATTGCCACCTGATTTATGGAAATTTGTAGAGTTCATATTAATTTGTGCTTATTTTTTGTCACATTCGTGGTGGTTTTAAATAGCATGATTTTTGGTGAGGGGGAAAAAAGCCTGCCATGGAAGTGATTTTTTTCTACTGAGGAACTGCTAGGAGCTTCCTCTGCACCTGGCAAAACCAATCGCTGTCTGCCTCTGAGAACAGACACACTGCTAAGCCAAATAGAAAAGCTGGTAATGCCTCTATGATAACATATTTATGAAGGAAAAAACTGTGGGAAGCTCTCTTGCTCCCTAGTGTCTAAGGACACGCTGGGGGGAGGGGGGCTGTTGAGGCCCTTTTGGCAGAGCCGGGGCCCCTTTCCAGAAGCGCCCACTGTCCCACTGTGGGGGCCATCCTGGCACTGCAGGCAGCCATGTGGCTGGGACCAGCACCAGGAGCAGCCCTGTGGCCATCCCTGTCCGGGAGCAGCCACGTGGCCAGGATAGTGCAGCCAAAATCAGTGCGGCCGGGACTCTCTTGGCACGGCTTGCAATTGACTCCATTTGCTTACCCACTTTTAGCCAGCCATGCTGTGGGCAGAAGGACAAAAATGGCAGCAGCAGCTTTTCTTTTTTAGGCATCCCGCATGAAGAAAAGTGCTGAGCAGAGCTGGCGGCCGGCACAGCTCGCACGGTGTCGGTGAAGACCGCAAGACCAGTGAGAGGCACAGTGAGCGATTTTCCTGATGCAGAGTCTGGGTGAGATCAACCTTTCAGTGCTGCAGAACTCTATAAAAACAGTTTCCATTGATGAAGCTTGAGAATAAATGAACCTACAAACACCAATTCTCTCCCAAGTCAGAGAAGAAGAAAAGGCAAAGACATGAGGAGAACAACCTGGTGATACTAAGGTCGATGCAAAAGAGGGAGGGGAAGGAGGAGATGCTCTGAGCCTCAGAGCTGAGATTCTTCTGCAAGCCAGGTGAGGACTATAATCTAAAAAACTGTTTCTCTGTAATTCATGAAGTACATGGGGGGATGCAGAATTCACCTCCAGCCCATGAGAAAAGGGCACTCACGCTGGAGTGTGTGGATGCTGAAAAGCTGTGATCTGGTGAGAGTTTTGAACAGAGAGGGAGAGAACCCTTGCTTTCAGAAATAGAAGAGGACTCTTGCTTTTGTACTAGAACGGGTCATCCTAAAAAAACCAAAAGTCCATAAACTAAATGGCCCACAAAGAAGCAGCTGTGGGAAGACTCTTTGCCTGGGGAGGGACTTCACATTGCAGCAGGTTTCAGGCGGACTGCTGCTTGTGAAAATTAGGACCATGTTGGAAAAGTTCACAGAGAACTGTCTCCTGTGGGAAGGACTCTGTGGCATAGCAAGAGACTCCTCTGCCTAAGCAAACTGAAGAAAGATTTTAGAAGTGACAAACTAACTAAAAACTTCATGGTTTTGTCTCCTTGCACTGTCAGTGAGAAGGGAAAAAGAGGTGAGGGATAAAAAAGGTGTTCTAAAAGTTTATTTTTAGTTCTCATTATCCTTTTTTAATTCTGTTAATAATTTTTTATTTATATCTTTTGAAGTTTGGAACCTGCTTTACCCTTAAAGTGTTTTCTCCCGATCCTTATTCCACCCTTTGAGTTTTCTTTCCCCCTCCTCGGCTAAACTACAACATGAACAGAGTGATGATTTTTTTTTTTTGTGGGTGCACTGGCATTTGGCCAGCATCAAACCCATTACACACATTTCTGCAACAGTTCAGACATGAAAATCCCACCAGTGCTGTCCTGCAACCAATTCTGCATGGTGCCCCAAATCACTCTGAATAAGCACTGATTTTAAACTCATGCCCTGCTCTCACAGTGATCCTATTTCTATCTCATTACACATCTCTAATATTTGTTTAAAAGTCTTGTTTAAAACAAGATGTTTGAAGAGGCCATTAAAAATAATGAAATTTTTTGAAATGGAGAAAGCATCAAATATGGTGTAAGTGGTGTTTTTTCAGTATACCATGATTTTATAAGCGTAAATATTTGCAAACTACCACCATTGCAGCTACAGCCAATTCATCTGAACTTGTGGAATATTTAAGACACAAAATCTGATGGCTGGATTGCTCAGCAGACCTTAGCTTACAAAGGGGATCTCCTTGAGATAAAAAATGCTTTTTTGCACTCTTTGGTTGTATCAAAATTTCTATGGCTTGTGGAATTAAATAGTTCAGCAAATTAATTAATTAGAAGAGAAATATCAAGGGGTTTTTTTCGCATGATTTTTTTAGTTTTTCACAACCCAATACTTTTCATAACAATCAGCACAGAAAAATTCTTTACCTGCTCACTATACAGCTCCTGCAGAGCTCTGAAATCTTACACCTTTTGCCTAATGTGACCATTACATTTCAGGGCTGTAGCATCATTTTCACTGAGTCCATGAACTGATTTTTAATTCTTTTATACAAAATGGGTGGTACATCCTTCAGGCCTGGAGGGTACCTCCAGGCCAGAAATTCCTAAACAGGACTAAGGATTGGAAGATCCTGATAGGGAACCGATGAACTCTGTGGAGTTAGAAATAGCAGGTTTGAAGCTCTATCTTTCCCTTTGAGATGTATATAATTTTGAAGGCATGTGCATATTTTACAACCTAGAAAGGATTTAAAACTCTACATTCCTTATAGAGATACAGGTATCTTTATGAAGATTTGTATACTTCTAATGGGGAAGCATATATGTCAGCCATTCCTCTCTGAATTTCCTGTATCCTTGTGCTCCCACAAGATACCCCTTGTGCTGGGGTATCTGCTGTATGTGCCACAATGAGATTCTTCACAATTCTCATGCATTCAATAAAGAATTCAGAGACCTCACTTAAGGCTCTCAAAGCTGCTCCAAGAAGGAGGCATCTAAGGATTGAGAAATAACTACAACACACAGCCTATACCCATCTGTGGTATTTGTCTAGTCCCTCAGAAATAGAAGCAAGACCTGAAACCATAAAGTGTTCAAATGGCCATATCTTGACCTTTTTTTTCCTTGAGCAATCAGTAAACTTGAGGTAGAAAAATGTCAAAGGATGGCTTAAAGAGCAGGAAATTGTGTGTGCAGCATGAGCTGTAGCAATCAGTCTTTATGAGGAAAGTAGCATTTTCTCCATAAGGTTTTAGTCTCAAAACAAAAACAGAAGCTTCAATTTAGAATTACAAGCTTTGAAAGGAAAAGCAGCAGGAGAGAAGTTTGTTCACCTGTAAAATGACAAGCTGGAAAGACTCACCCTGATTCTAAAATTCTGAAAATGGAGAGCATGAAGGAGATTGGTGTTTCAGAGGAAAGAAATGTAAATGAAATATTGACTTCTTGTGGTAGTAGAAAAAGGGATTACACAGATAGTCTAGCTATCACAGGACTAGGACTTCTTCACTCCTGAGTGCACTTTTTGGGAGCAGCAAGACAGAGGGAAACAAGGGAGATATTTATTTGAAGCTGTAAAAATTGGGAATAAGAAATACTGTAATCTTGAACATCCATCAGAGCATAATTGCTGTTTTCCATTTAGTGGCAAAGCATGACTTTCCAAGGACTGCTGGAAGTATCAACATTTCACAAGGACAACTCTGATGATGAGCGATGGTCCTGGTGTCCTAGTCAGAAGCTTTAATATCCTTTTTTTCTCGCCTTGCCTTCATCCCTTGCAATGCCATGCTGCCAGTTATAAAAGCTTGGTGTAATCCCCAGGGTTTATAAAGTGCATTAGGTGTAAGGAGGGTAAGGCAGACATTGGCTTTGGCAGTTTGTGTGAACTGATGAAAAGCAACAGCTAACTCCCACAGTAGAGCAAAAAAACCGTACTCCCTTTTTAAATCACTATTCAGACAGCACCCGGGCAACTAATCTGAGGTAGAAGTTCACCACATTTGTATACGTTCACATACCTATCATAGAGTTCCAATAAAGAAAATAAAGATCTTCATTTTTTTCTGGGTTTGCATTAATTCTGTAACTATTTCTACAAAGTCAATTATGGCTTAAAAACCTGAGTCCAATAAAAAGAAATTTGAATCTTAATGATGAAACTGTACAAAAAGTGAGAGGTAGTGAATTTAAGCATTTGGGATTCTCACTTTGGCACACTTCTGGAACTGAAGTCTCATCAGGAAAGGGGAACACAATTAAAACAGCTTTCTCTTTCATTGGTTCATTCACGTTAAGCATTGCAAGTTGCACACAGCAGAAGAATCTCAGCCCAGATTAGCAATACCATTTTTTCACAATGTGCAAGGAAAGTAAATGGCATGAAATTGAAACATGGTGCAAGCAAGCACAATGACTTAGCTCTGAAAAAAAAACCCAAAACCAAAAAAACAAAAACCTCACCTTGTCTTAGACAGTAAAATAAAAACTGCAAGTGATTATACATTCAATTCAAAAATTTTCATCCTTCTAATAACACAGCTTCTTCTTACAGCACTACTATGAATTCCTCTTCTGCTCTCTTGAACCTAAGCCATGATGTATCTGAAAGCTAATAAGATCAACAATGGAGTTTTTTGCTAGATTCATTACACTTTGCTGTCGAGTGGTCAAATCCACATTATTTTCTAACAATATCTTTGTTTCCAACCCTCTGACTCCATACCACAGCTAGTGAATGTATGGCATATTTAAAGGTCCTCAGCAAGTCATTAAATGATTAGTCTAAATAAAACTCCTTTGAATCAAAGTGAAATACAATAAAATCAACTCTATTTTTTAAAAAAGCCTTCTGTTTAAGAGGAGTTTGAGCCAACAGAAATAAGCCCATTCTGATGATATTCATTAACTAGTACTGGCAATGTTGTTATTTAGTTGAAAAATAAGATCTTCACTGAACTATGAAAACAGTCTGACAACCCAAAATTCAGTTAAAAAAATTTATTCCTTCACCATCCCCATTTGCACCAAGCAAATTTCTTGAATGTGACCCTCATGCCATGAAGATATGTCCCTCTTTTTTTTCCCCCTCAGAATCCTTAAGTCACGATGTTTCAGAGGTTGCTTTGCAAGGATGCTGTACATGTAAATACAGGATTCTTTCACTTTTTTCATTTGAGAAATAACAGCGCTATGACACACTAATTATGGACCATGCAAACAAGCAGTAGTGTGTACACTAAAGTCCTTATCTAACTTTAAAGCAAGTCTCAAAAGTGTGGACAGCTTCCATGTGTATTTTTCTTTACCATTGGCTGCAGGTATAGAGACCCATTGGCTAAATAAATCCCAAGGAAAGACAAGAATCCTTAGTGTGTAAACTGTTGCTTGTTAATGGGCTTGAATGGTTCACAAAGCCTACAGAATTGTCTGCCTCTGACCTTAAGACAGTCCTAAATCAATTCAGTCTGACAGTATTCAGCTCTTGCTGAACAGTGACCCAGAGACCGATTCTACCTCTCTGGAGATTATCCAGACCAACAGTAGCTCCAGTGCTTTTCTTCTGCTGGGAATCTCAGCAAAAAACGTTCCAGCACATTTAACACGTGCCCTGTGTGTGCATGCACTTCCACAAGTGCACAGACACTTCAAATGCTTTTAATGATTTGAGAGTTCAATATTATACCAACAATACCGTATCAGTTATTAATTAATGACTTTAATAAATGAGAATATATGCTTGAAAACAGAAAACAAGTCCATTACCTTTTAAAGGCCCTCATTACTTTCCTGCATGCCTCTTTTCACATGTTGTCCTTGCACACTGAGGCACAGCCCCCCCAGAGGGTTACTGTGCAAGTACCCAGTGTGGTGAGAACTCTGAAACACAGAGTAACTGCAGTGTGAATCATTTTGTCACTCCCTACACGTTATGAGTGGTTTGTAACTTCTTCCATCATACAACAGACCTAAACCTCTGTGATGCTAATCTGACAGAGCAAAGCTAGTAAGGGAATACAACAAAGAAAAATTTCAGAGATGTTTCTAGTATTTTTGTGTGGATGAATGTCCCCGTTTCCATGGTAAGAACTGCCCATGCTTCTTTGCAAAGGAGACCATTGCAAATGATCAGCTCTATCTTCATCTAGGTAATTGCTAAAAGATTTCCAGTAGATTCTCCTACTCTGATGTCATCTGTTTCAGCACCACACTAGCCTCTTAATAAGGGTGCTGTTTTCTAATGACAAAGCAACTTGCAAAGCCAGAAGACTTATGAAGGAGTGGCTTTATTTACTGATCAGCTGATAACATTCCACATTTGTACAGTTTTGTCATGGGTCATACTGATGAGTCAACTGACATGTCATTGCAATGACTGGAACTAGAGAACAAATGCAGTTTTGAGAAGTGTTGCATTGCCTCACTCCATTTAAGTTAGCTAAAACAGGAATTTAAAATATCCACAGCCATTTTCCCCTGTGTGGGTAGTTTGTGGGGCTAAACAGCAATAGTATAGGAGAGGAAGAAAAAGGTTCATAAACAGTGATTTCACAAAGTAAACATGAAATTGAGTGAAACAAAAAAATCCCAACACTAGAATTTAGACCATATATAGAGAGACAGCATTTGGTGTGGATGAACTGCACAGAGAAACTGAGGAGCACATGCATATAAGAGAGTCTAAGGACACCCTTGAGTGGCAGAAACAGTAAAGTTCACTCTGAAGACATAGTTACCATTTGATTTATCCAAGTTACAGAGGTGTGTACACAGTATAAAGGCTGCAGCAGCTGTGAAAGCACTTAAATACAAAAATACTTAAATACAATACTTAAAAGCACAGCCATGTACCATGTGGTACAGAAGTAGGCAACCAATATTTACAGCAGAGAGCTGATCAAAAACAAGAAGGCTGGAGACAGAAATGAGTACTATTTATGAGAAGTCTATGATCATATTCACCTCAGGAACCAAATCTCTGGTGTCAGCCTGTGCCATTCATCTTGAGGTGGCTGTAATAAGTGATAATGATGAATGTAATCCACACATCCAACAGCTTTGCTAGCAAGGTAAATCTCCATTTTTTAAGTATGTTCCCTAAATATTAATTTACAACCTTCCATAGCTCTTAAAGGCCAATATTTTTCATCAACTAATTTTTAGCCCTTATATTTTCATATTAGTCTTCCGGATACTTTTAAGCAGCATGGAGCCCACTGGAGCTTTTTAGATGTTGTTAAGCATTCCCTGTGCAATGAATTCATATATGCAGTAAATTAGACTTGGGCCTCAAACAAAAAAATATCTCCCAAAAAAGCAATTTAACTATCTGAAATAAAAGATGGAGCCATCTCCTAAAAGGGGAAAACAAGATAAAACAAGAGGACTTAATTACAGATATCTTTGAATCTACTTTTTAGGTGTCCACTACCAGTTGTCACAAAATACTTCACAGAACGTAAAAAATCTTCCCATTACACTCATACAACCTCCAACAAATCCCTGATCTAGAGACATCATCTTTGGACTTCAGAAAATTGAGAGAACTTTTATTTCTTTCTGTCAGGTAGTTTTTAAAAACCATATATAGTGAGAGGAGTCACAATGCCCTGTGGCAAGGAAGTTTAACAGCCTAGATTTTCTTTGGGAATAGAAACAATTTTTTGTTTACCCATTACTTGATGCAATTTTAGTTTCAGATTTGTATGGACAGTGAATAATTACTCATCTTTCTATGTCTAGAACAACCTAACAATCTTTTATTTACATTCTTCTCTCTGCATGTCTCTTAATTTCTTTCATTACAGATTGAAAATTCCCGCTTGGGTAATTCTTAGCTCACATGGAAATGTTTCCATCCCTTACATCATCCATGTTGGCCATGATTCTACTTTTTTTTTTCTGCAGTTTCCCTAATTTCTACTTCATCCTGTTTTAAATTGAAACATTGGTACTGCACCAATTGCTAATGATGCAGGTATAAGTGGGATTTGTACAGCAGCATTATAATTTCACTTTTTGCTTTCTAATCTTCCCCTAGTAAATCCTAATACTCTATTCTTGTGGACCATTTACTGAGAACTGAACTACCCTTTTCATTTAAACTTCTATAAACCCAGTGTCTTAATTCTAAGTATTAAGATATATTGTAATCAATATAATCCATGTTCTTCCTTAAGAAATATACTTAAAGAATGATCAAGGTATTATCTTCTCTATCTAACAAAAAAAAAAAATTAACCAAATGACCCCTTTCCTTGCTAAGAAATATGTTTTAACTTGATATTTAATTTGAACACGGTAATCATTTTGGTTTATTTTTTTGGAATTCGGCTTTATTTACATGTGTGTTCCTATATATAATACAGACAACTGAACCTACTGATGATATCAACTTGGAATTTGCAAGACTTTTTTCTTTAAATGAACTTCTATGTGGCTTAGTCCTAAACTAAACAGTTGCCTCAAAAAAGAATGCACCAGGAGAATATCTTGCCATATTTCTCCCCTCTTGTGCACGTTTCCTGCATTCATTACTGTTATTGTGGACTGTAATTTCTACATCAATATTTAAATGGGCACCCCTTTGAGAAGGATGTTACATTTATTCTCTTGCTTATTTTGCATAGGTTCTGGAATTTTAGTCAAAATTTGGTAAGACATCTTTTTTAATCCTTTTTCCTTCTTCAAGAAACAGAGTTTCACCGATCTATTCTTAGCATTTTGACAAGAATAGCATGCCTAATTTCCCTGGAAAAAGCATTCCAGCAGTCTTTTCACCAAATTCTGCCTCTTGAGATTTCACAGAATCTCTGAGTATACATTTCAGTTAGACCACTACAATTTTAAGGAACACCAACTCTTTTGATCACCTAAAACCTAGGCAGCATCTGACAGCTTTAAGTGTTTCATCACCAGGTCTTTGGACACTTTGGTTCACACTGAAGGCAGAGATCACAATTTGGAGCAAGCATCTCTGAGTCCACGTTGCATTCAGGACGGCCGCCCAGCAGGAAGGGTTAGAAAGGGAGTGTTTGCAAGACTGGGAACTCATCCTGTTACTGCCAGCACACACATCATATACAGAGGACTTACAGCAGGACATTACTGGTGATTAAATGAATTCTTAAAGCAATGACTATATGTCAGTGTCATAGCAAAACCCAGTTGTATAGCTACGCAATAAGACAAAATAACACAGTTCCTTAATCTTATGTCCAATAACAGTATGATTCAGTGTAAGATAATGTATCAAATAGTGTGTCCTACTCTTTTTGGACATTAATCTTGACAGAAAAATCTTTAGCTTTGTATGGATTAGTCAATGCAAATTCATTAACTACTTGTCAGGCTTCTAATACAATCTGCCCTGACCCCAAAGACTTGACAGTGTAGTGTTAATCAAATCTACAGAAGTTCCCATACAGACAAAACAATCTGTTTCAGGTTAGACAGATTATTTTTCCTTAAAAAAAGAGAAAAAAATGGTTGGAATAAAGTATATGAGGAAAAAAATTAAAAATATAACTCCACTTTATATTTTTTCCAATGCTTTAATATTAATAAAATTATTCACTGTTTTCTGTATAAGATAAGTTTTAGTTTGGTTATTTTTAAGTTGCATCTAGAAAACAGCCACTTCTTTAAGGTAGTAAATCTGCCTTACAAAAATTGAAATGAAAACTTACTTTGGTTTCAACGAATATAGTTTTTTGCCCAAAAAATTATTTAATGGAAATTGATATAAATTCATGCTACACAGCTATTTGCTATATAATACTTTCATCTTACTAGAAAAAATAATGGTTACTGAACTCAAAGATGCATGAAAGCATGGGGTAGAAAGGGTGCACAATATCTGTCTGCCTTGAACTTGTAAGTCCAGAAGGTAAGATACTCACTTGCAACTGGATTAATGGACAGCATCTCTTAGGTCGATTTTGTCTCTCAGACTTGCAGTCCAAAATAGAACATATTAGCCCTTTTATTTCTGTATGTTTGTAAACCATAGTGTTAGTCCAATAAATACAGCTCACAGCCATATTGTAGACCAATCTCTATAATTTAGTTTTAACTTGTACCTTTAAAAAAAATCTTTAAACAATCATCAAAAAAAATTGTCTAATCAGTTTTCTTAGATACAACTAAAAAGAAAAGTAAATAATGATCTAATTATCAAAATTATTCCACTTAATACAAAAACATTTTTTGCCTTCACTTTGGTCTTTGCAGCAAATTTCAGTCAGAATAATCATATGCAACAGCTTTTCCTTCAGGCTTTCATGTCTGGTCGCTGGTGACAGGCATTTTGTTTTATCTATCTGACCATGACTTGATGTATGAAACCGTCCTAGTTCAATTGATTTAATTAATTAAAGGATCAATTAATTAAATCTTACTCTTCCCTAACCCAAACCTTACTCTTCTCAGATGATACATTTTAAAACTGAACACTTTCAGACTTGCAATCAACAGCTGTACGTACTCAGTTTCATAGAAGTCCTTTGTTCCAGATGCAGCTAATCACCAAGGAAATATGTTGTCAGGTACACTACTACAAGTTTCATGCCCTTTATTCAATTGTAGCTATAACTGTTTAGACAAACCAAATATGAAATAAAATTAAACTTCTGAGCATACTTTGGTGTACAGTCAATAGAAATCTACATGTAATTTGATTACTATTATATATATAGTAATTTATAACATTTTCATTATTCCTATAAATTTCCTTTGTAAGGAAGCAGATAATATTTCTCTTATGGTACTTGGAAATAAAAGGAATATGAGAAGGATTTCAATGCAGAATTATTTTTATAATCTTTATAATCCCTATTTTTTTAGAGGCAAATATCATGTAAGTTATACTTTTCATACGTGAAATCAAGGACTCAAATCTATGTATGTGAACATCTTAATTTTCACAAAGAGAATTCTGCTTTCAGTAATGGTATCAAACATGGAAACTCCATAGTGCTAGTGAAACAATGTTCAGTATTAACTCTCATGATATTGTAGCTCCAGAAACTATTTGATTAGGGTCATAGGATATTTCTTCTGCCAGCTATTAAAGGAAACAATAAATACTGAGATAAATAAAATATTTGTTCCTAAGCTATGTATAAAGCCTTGCAGATAAGGATAAAATGAACACCTGAATATATTAATAGATATTTTTACCGCCAATGGTTAAAATTCCATAATTAAGATTTCATAGGCTTGTGCAATATCACACCAGAGACACCTGATAGCAAAACCAAGCATCATTTTAAAAGGTATGAATAATACAAATCAAGTAGGCCAATTTCTTCATTTAACCTCTAATCTTTGCCTGTGACAATACTGAAATTTGGCTTTGTCCGTCTCCTGGATCTGGAAAAGCAAGACCAACAATTAAGGCTGTATTTTTCAATACAGATTGAGAAATCTGCTTTACACCTGAGATCATTTAAGTGAAAGAAATATGCAAAGAAAGAATAAAATAGTCTATGATATCAAAGCTGTGACGAGATTTGCTTGCTTAAAAAATGCTATAATGTAGTACAAAGGATGACATCTCAGAGTGGCATGGGAAGATTCATTACCAGAGAAAAGGTACTGAAATAGTGGCAGATACATTGGAGTTGTAGAGGAACAGTAGGTACAGCACGTTGGTCTGAAATACCAGTTAAACTAAGCGAGTAAGAAGAAATTCTTGTCTATAGCTTCTATTCCTCTTGAACCAAGCTTCATACAATTACCTCTCGTGACATGTGCAGATCCAGTAGTCTTCTTATCCAAGTTCTAAGCTTTGTTCATAGAAACAGAAAACATGGCAATATAAAAAGAGGTGTCACAAAAATCAGAAACAAGTGTTTATTTAAGAAAAGCTGGTCTCCCGAGAAAATCAAAACACCATTTTAAAACATTTTCATGATAAAAGATGGAAAGACCTGCTTGCAGGTGACTTGCAAATAGCAGAAGAATGATTGCAACAAAGTATTGGCTTACTACCTACCAAACTATTTTAGTTTTAACTACCTGGTTATAGTTTGCCTTTTGATGCATTTGGCTATTATGAAATTCACCATTCTCTTTGGATTTTCATCTGTTTATTCACTTCACTGTTTTTATATCCTTTCACAAAAGTCTTTACCACTTTTTGCACATAGGGTTGTTTATGGACTTATCTTCATAATCAAAGGCTGTATTTTTAAGTAACTTCATTAGTTTCTGACTTATTTAGCAGGGTTCCCCCCTCCTCCCCTTTTTATGCTAGCTTCTTAATAACTTTTTTAAAATAATATTCTGCTAGTTATATTGGCTATCTTAAGACAGTTTCCTCTGATTGTAATTCATCCGGAGATTTGCCTAGAAGGGATTAAATGTATAAATCTCAACCTTGTTATCACCTAATTTCATGGCTTGTTTTACCTTCAAAAAGAAATGTCTTTAAGCCCATGAAAGTAATTTCTTGCATAGTCATTAGATCTGCACTTAATCACATGCACGGTTTTGAAGGTTTTCTACCAGATTTTCTTTACTGCTGGGAGATATCTCTGATGCTGAGGTGAAGCCATAGCTAACATGTCGGTATTTGGGGATTTCTCTCCTGAGCATTTGAAGGATCTGTGTAACACACACCCGGGTGCTGGGGATGGGACTGCTGCTGGATGCTGAAGGTATATACCACGCTTCATGTTTAGATTAGTCAGATGTTAAGAAATTAAAGACCAGTGCCAGATAAGACCATCAAATTGCTATATATAACATTTAGCATCTTAATACACTGCAACATGGTGCTTTAGAAGTAATAAAAGTCACACAAGTTTTTTCTGAAGTATTTAGGTTATACAGAACTACTTTGTGCTCAGTCACTTAGGCTCTTTCGAAAAACTTTCCCAGAATAATTTAGGAAAAGGCTTTAAGAACCAAAACCAAATAAATTAAAGCATAATCATATTTTTTAATTAAACTGAAGCAAGCAGATACCATTGTCACAGTTATTTACACAAACAGCTTAATTAATTTCTGAGTTAAGAACTGCTAATGATTCCCCTTGTCTTTTACTCAGACACTCACTCTGAACTCTCAAAGAAAATATCAGGGCAGGGAAATTGCTGTTTGCTGTCGCCCCTTTGCTACAGAAATTGCTGCCACACACTCATTCTCGATCAAAGAGCAGGGATTCAGTCTTGCATATTGAGTTTCATGGCCCCTATACACAGAAGATCAGCAAACTGATACTGATAAAACAGCTCTTCTAACTAGGAGTGCACTTAACTGTTAATAAATTAGTTTGCTTCTCTAGAAAATGATTTTACATGCCTGGTGTTTGCTTTGCTTTTTTATTAGCTCAGACATATCATATCCGACACCTACCTTTTCATTTCTTTTTCCTGCTGTGATGTAACTGACTTACTAGAGTGCGATGAAAGAGGATGTAGTCATATTGATGTAGATGCTAACATAAACCAGAACCAAGGAATTTCTGCTTTGCAAAACCAATCACTGAAATGTCTAAAAACTTATTTTTCAATTCATTAAAAGGATGAAACTTTCAGAAAACATTCTTCTTTCAACATCCATCAGAAAATAAAAATCATGCTCCTACTCTACTTCTTCAAAAATAAAAAAAAAGTTGTGGTCGAAAATAATTTTTTAAAAACTTTTTAATAATTGGTTTTGATATGAAAAGAGGTATAAACACTATACAGACATTTCTGGGTTTAGTTTTGTGGAGGAAAACAAAATGCATCTCTGTCTCACTCTCTCTAATGTCTATAGATGCATTTTATTTTTATGTTTTTATTATTTAGTTAAATGTATGTAAAATAGATCAAATTGCTAGCAAGCAATAGGCATTCTTATATTTTCTACTAAAATTCATTAGAGACAATATTAATATACACAAATAAAATAAGTTTAAAATAACAGATTTTCTAACAATTTAATTTAACGTATTAATTACTTCTATTTATTTTGTACTGCATTCTGTGTTCTCGTATCAGTCACCAACGTTGAAAGCCAGGGCAAGATACTGAAAGCAAGTATCTTAAGTCTTTTTCTTCTTATTTTAGGAAATCATCTTCACCCCATTTGAAACATACTGTTTTGGTTAAAAACAAAACCAAACAAATTGTAACTTCAATATAAATACCAGTGTTTTTAAACCACAGTGACTTTTCAATGTCACTGTTAAGAAGTCATCCATCCCCATAAAGAAAATATATTTGCAACATCCTTTTTTACAAAAAATTTGAGGGTAACGTGGGGAAAGCGGTTGTGGAGTAGAAAGTTATTAAACAAAAACAGAACCATTTAAAAACAGCAAAGCATTTCATATTACACCAATTGAACTGATTGCTTCAGAAGAGCTATTGCCTCACAGGGGTCCATTTACCTTCCCCCTATGGGCATTTGTACTATTTTTTGATACGGCATACATCTGCTGCAATGTAAAAGCTATATTTTGATAGCTACTCTCTTAGAAAAGATCCTGTTCCTGGAGAAAAGTTTTAATAGAGAAACTGCATCCAATTCTGGTTATATCCATTTATGCAAGATCCATAGTGTGCATATGAAGAAATTTTCATCAGTATGTTGCAAAGCGTGATGAATCTCCAGCCATGCAATCATGAAATTGGTTAAATTAGGAAAAAAAAAGGATTTAATTACCCATGCAAGTTACCCTTCTCCTATATTGAAAAAAAAGTCCTGACACAAGAGTTGTCCTTTAACTCTTCTGCCCTGGAGATTTCACAATGTTCTTATTCATCTGTCTTGCCACATGTTTTTGAGGAAGTCATCTCTGACTGAAAAAAAATCATCCTTTTGGACTTATTAGCGTCCTTGAAAGAGGTGTATGTACCAAAGAAAAGTGATCCACTGGAAATACCAGTTCAGAATTCTTTTGAATGCCCTGTAAGAGCAAGGTTTGAGCTTAAAGGTTTAGGTTGGTTATATATCTGACTCTTCCCATTTTTAACAGTTTATTTACTTGATTGTAAGAGTATCACTACTGATAGAAAAGAGTTATTAATGCTGACATCTTCTCAAACTCTGTTTCTTCTGAATTGACAGCCAGAAAAAGCCCATTATTTATTATTTTTCCTTAAATTTAATAGCATTTACTCAGACTGCAATTGATTTTTCATAGTGAAAAATTCAAATCTTTTCCCAAACGTTCTAGATCAATCAAAAATTAGTTCAGGGAAGTCTCAGAGAAGTGTCTGCAGTCAGTGTGGGAACTGGGTGACATTACCAGTGTTCAGAAGATGTGAAGGTGAATGGAAACAGAAACCAGCAATATACACTGGTTCAGCCTGGAACTACTATTGCTTTCTAAACCCAGAATGAACCGGTTGTGCTTTGGGATTCTTCTTCCCCTCTCATGATCTCATCATCCCACATCACTTGGACAGTTCATAAGTTGTTTCCTTGAGTTTTCTACCAGATTTTGTTTGCAATACATTGTTATATTTATTGTCTCAGACATGGGAAGTTTGAGTGTGTCTCTGTTTCTGTACCACATACGTGTGAACAAAACTCTCTGTGATGGATCGTGCTCGATGCCTGTGCTTGGTTGTTCAAGCAGTGTCTGGTTTTGAATTGGCAATCTTATCATGAAGAAACATGTCTTCTTCAGTTCAGAGCCAAGCGCCTTATCTCACCTCTGAGACTGCATATCAACCTGAAGGTCTGAAATGAAATGACTTCAGCACGATCAGATCAATTTGCTGTGAGAAGCCCACATCACAATACGAGTCCACATAACTCAGCTGCCTTTGGCAGCTTGCTCAGGGGAGAGCTGGGCCTACATGTGCAGGAGCACTGAATTATTTCTCCTCTCTGGAGATGGAAAGTCAGAAAAGATCCCTTCAGGTCAGGGTTGAGGACTCACAAGGAAGTCAGCAGTGAGGCAGCTAAATTTTACTTCAATATGCTGGGCACTCAACACTTTTCAAGGCTAAGACAGTGAAGGTCAAGAGGCTAATCTTCTGAAAAACAGATGATCACAGAAATTAATGTGACACATCCAAATGTTACACGTGCCTTCCTAATTATCCTACCTAGTAAGTGTTTTCTCCTATATTAGATCCTTTCCTTTCTTGGAAAAAGGAGCATTTATTCTCTGATTATCCTGTGTTGAAGAGCTCAATAGTTTTGTTTTGCTTTTCCTTTTTAGACACAAATATATTGCCCTTCACAGATATATTTCATGTTAAAAACATGCTTGACTATTTTTGACATTTAGCATGCATGGAGCAACACAATATATTGCTTTCCTTTATTACTGACAATCAAGTTTTACTTTCTTTTCTGTAGCAATAAAAAGTAGCTTTAGCAGTACATCTGTCAAAATATTTACCTCCCAGGCCACCAAAATTAATATCAGTATCTGCTAAGTATTTTAATTTCTGTTATCAATTCCAGAGGAAAGCAGATGACAGTAAGACCACATATTATACAGCTCTAAGGTTACAATAAAATAATAGTTTTGATTTGGGGGTCAATCCCTAAATGTGTGCAAATACTAAATCAGATTGACAGTCATCTTAATGCTTAAAGGACTGATGTATCTAAGTTACTGATATAAATAAATCTAAATTTCTATAAGCATAAGTGTTAGTGCAGCACTTTTCAATGATTCTTATTAGTTTGGTTCAGTTTGTAAGGTATGGATGATCATACCTTACAATTGGATTGGGTTTGTTTGGTTTTAAACCCCAGGTGTCATGGGTTGCTCTCAGACCATAAATAGATACATAAAAGGGCCCTTAATATTATGAGCAATTATCCATGTATTAGTCAAGCTTGGCAGAGGGGGGGACTGGGCTATACTTTTTTCAGTCTCCCTTTTTTTTATATATAAGCCTTAACAGGCTGGTGAAGGGGAGCATTTCTGGTAAGTTAACTAAACCCTGTATTTTAGCACCATCACCTCTATCTACTGCTGGGAAAAATAGGATAACTACCCTTTTAACTGGGGCACACTTGGTACTTTTCTGCAGCTTTAAATTGAATTAACAGACGGAGTATGTCTATGTGGGATGGGGAAGAAGGATAAAAAAAGAAATCACAAATTTTTCAAATGCCAGAAATATTACATGAAGAAAGCATTACGAATGAGAGATGGTTAAAATTATTTTGCTAAGCCCCCCTGCCCCTTTTACCCCTGCTCTTGTTATCAGCTTGGAGGCAGGGAATATCTATTCTCCTTTCACTTACGCACATTCTCTCTGACACCTTTCACTTACCCACATACATTGCGTTCCCCGTGGAGTTTTTCATCGTGTTGTAAAAATGACACTTTCAGGGATATGACTGTAGAGGCTGAAATGTTGATTACCTAGCATTAATCATTTCTGGAAATACCAGTCTCTAAAGATGCGAGTCTTCTGGGGTGCATATAATATGCATGGAGAGGAGCAGACGGATAGCGTGTGTGGGAGTGCGCGGGACACTACATATTTACTCTTGGCCATTTTGGCATTGATTTATCCTTTTGTGGCCGCATTTTAAAAACATTGTTGACTTCCCATGCTAGTTAATTAATTGAAGAAGTCATCCTCTTTTGGTGTTGCTCTCTGCTGGTTTCATTAATATGTAATGAAATTTCCCTTTGTGCCTTTGTTGTCAATGTTCAAGAGCACGTCTGCAGGAAGGGCTTTATACCATCAGTCGGGAAACCCACTTCCCTCTCAGCTGCTTTTCTCCATATTGATGGCATACAGGATAAACAGAACAAGTTAATTTGTAATCTTAGATAGAAAATGATAGCTGCACTGTTTCTGTCATTGAGCACTCTGCCAGTTTAAACAGCTGATTAGTCAGCTTCTGTGGAATCGATCTGAATCAGTTCCACCTGCGTGCACCCACCAGGAGCCACTTTATTGTAAATCAATCATTCTGAAAACATCTCACAAAGGGGCCAGTCCTCACTAACAAGCCATCAATTTAAACTGTCTGTCTGGAGAACTCTAGAAATTAGAAGTGCAACATTTATTCTAAAATTATGGAGAAGTTGGTTAGGGTTTATGGTGTTTTGGGGTTTTTTTTCTCTTTTAAATTATAGCCTCTAATATTTGGTGCTGGTAGTGCTTTTCTTATCTTTTCTACCTTTATTTTACGCCTATGCATTGGGTCACTTTTCAGACATCCCAAACGTGCAGGTACTTTCTCATCCGAACAAAACAATAGGTTTGGAATTTTAACAACAATGGATGGAATGGATGGCCTTTATTACTAGAAGGCAACATTAACAGTAACTCAGAGACTTTATATCCTGCCCTTGTGCCCCTTGGGTGTTAAGATCGATCCCCAGAGTCAGAGAAGTTCTCCTTATTCTTTGACATGATGAATTGCTAAATTTTGCCTGTGCAGAGAGTGGGTCTTCCAGCTGGCAGTGGTTGGAGAATCTGCCCCAGGGGAAAGATACAGATATATGACTTGGTCTCCAAACCCTTCCTTTAAGACACTTCATACTACCCTAAATAAAAGAGAGTGGAGAAGGTATATTCTACCTTCTTTTTTTTTTTTTTTTTATTGGCCTGTCTAGGCATTTCACTTATGTCAACAAAAAAGCTGTGAGAATCATGTTTTCCGGTTGTTTAGAATCTCCAGAGTCTTATTCAGCTTGAGAAAAAAATATGGCAGCACTTAGTTTGCAAAGTGTAGAGCAAAATATCGTGTGTGATGTTACACGGTGTAATTACACGCTGCCACCTGATTGCATTGTCAACACTGTCTCTGATTACAAGGTAATTGCTTAGTTACTAGTTTGGATGCAAAGCCTTTCAGAGACTTGTGTATTAAACAAGTGTCCCACTCTTGGAAATGCAGTCAAAATAGAAGTTCAGTGAGGGCTCATGTGATTGCACAGAAACTAATTTTTCACATGGGTTACACTGAGCCTGATCTATCTCTGCTTAACCCCAGCTGAAATCCTCTCATCTATCATCCCATTTATTGTAGGATACTCTGGTGAGATGCGTCTTCTCAGATAGTGTAGGGTATTCACAGCAAGTTCAGAGCTTCTGATTCTCTCCTTTTGCAGGGAGAAATGTGAAAGGCTGAAAAATGTTAATAGTTAAGGACTCAATCAGCCACTTGCAAAGCAGCAGGTGCTTTTCTGACACGCATGGTAACAGCCCAGCTGCAGAGAGGTGAGCATCAGAGGATGACCACCACAATCCAAGCTAAAGGGTAGCAAGAGCTAAAGAAGATAGGATAGGTAATAAGATAAAAATACTTTAAAGTCTGTTTGATTTTAAAAAGGCATCAAATGGTGTCCTTGGGAGATTTTCTGTCATATTCTTTGCTTATACTAGAAAGCAGAATGTAATATTTAAGATGATGACTCTCATTGATGAGCTTATTTGAAAAGAGATTTTTTTTTTCTCAGGTCTCAGCCAGTAGTTTTTTGGATGAGATGGATTGCTTGCTGAATAAATAGCAAAGAAACAGAGCTATCATGGGAATATTTGTATTTCTGTTGCTTACTGATAATATATCATTGTTGGCTAAATGCAGAGGCATGTGTAAAGAAGAACAACACTTTGCTTAGGCATCCAGTCCAACACAGAATTCTGCAAAAGGCTACTCTATTAATTACAAAATATATTGGTCTCGCTAGCAAGAGTAACAAGACTGATCAATCCTCAGCAATGAAAAATCAGACAGTCTAAAACGTTAGTTAAAATGTGACAACAATGTATAGTTTGGGACCTAAGAAGTGCAATGACAATAACAGTAAAAATCCCCATTTATGGGGCGCTTTATCAAACAAACGTCTCAGGGCACCACACAGTAAAAACATAAGAAAATGAAATCAAACAGAGCTGTGGGCTTGACTGAAGGGAAATCATTGATCTTTTTTCCTAAAAATCTAATGAAAAAAACCAAAACCTTCATCTCTTGAGGTCTAACATAAAAGTTCAAAACCTGTTTCAGATGTGCAGTACTAACATTCTGAAGATCATTTCTTGTGTTGCTGATTCCAGATTTGTTCTGGCAGGGCACAGAATTGGATGCCTAAAACTAGATTGAAACTCATTAAGAGTGTGCTTAACACCTTCTAGTACAAAAGCTTATTCAAGGACTACAGAAAAATAACTTGAATTTGAGGAAAAGTACAAGAGATTAGCTGATATTATCTCTGATCCTCCCAATATTATCTCTCTCTTTTTGATATGCCAACATCTGTCTTTGTTTCAGATTTATGCAGGTGCCTCTACTATGTGACTGTACCAAGTCACAGACCAGTTCTGGTCTTTTTCTTGCTTTCTCTATCTCAAGTTCCTTTCTGTTGATACTGGGATTCCCATCCTGCATCCAGCTGCATGAGGCAGTTATGTCTGTAAACCCTTCCTTCTACCCTCTCAAAGTGCCGCAGTAGGCACTCCTCTAGGCAGATAGTCGAGGTGAAGAAGTTTAAATATAGAAAATCTCAAATGACTTATTCCACTGCCCGCCCTCATTTCCATGCTCAGTGTGGTGTCTATGTCGACCATCAGGTCCGATGAATAATAATGAGCTCAATAAAGCTTTTCATCAATATACTTTTTCTGACATTCCCCAGTCATTGATATTTCTCCCATGTTTGCTTGAGCAATCTGTTACTTCCAGTCATCTTTACTTGCATGAACGCAGACACTGCATAGAGAAGTTGCCAGGCAAACAAAGACATCTGTAAAGTCCTCACCATTGAGGAGCTTCATCAAACTGATCAGCCCGAACTGCATTACCTCTTTTGTGTGAATTCTGTCTGAGCTGCGCAGTTCAATGCTAGAAACTATTCAGCAGATTTAGCAAACAGACAACTATCCAGGCAAACACCTTATGCCAGCTGACAGTCCAGAAAAAGAAGCTGGTGTTCTGTGCAAGGAGTATGTTCTTCTGTGAAGCAAGATAAAGCAAACATACATACAGAAAAGCCTAAAAATAGTTTTGATTTCTCCAAACTCAAAAAATAAATTTCACTTCTGTGTATATTAGAGTAACTTGCAAAATAGCAGATCTCTATTATTAAAGATAATGAATAAACATGTTTTCTTCTCATCCAGACAATTTAATCTCAAAGCTATTATTTTTTTTTTTTCTTGAAACATTGCAAAATACTAATGCTTGTGGCTTTGGAAAACTTTGCAATACTTTCTGTGAAAAAAGTGGTTGAATTTTCTCTAATTTAGCATCAATGGAAAACCAGAAAGAAACACATCCTTGAATGCATTTTGCAGGAGTAACAAGCATTCATTGAATTATTAAACATTCATTAGCATTCATTAATTCATTAAATGCTCTTGCTGGAATATTAGTCCCCATCAAGAGGTACTATGCTGACTATGTGAATGGAATTTTATCTCTAGATAGATTATAGATAATAACAATAACTTTCCTCTACTTTTCTTATCCAAATATGAGCAAATTTCTATTAACTTCAGTAACCTGTTAAGGAAATTACTTTTCAGATCTCTGGGACCACTCTGTAGTTCTGATTCATTGCAGAAGTTTGGTACAGGCTTGTTCAGAACAACTGGCTGGGAGTACTCAGTGCAATAGGTGTAGTGAGACAAGGTGCTCTCAGGTTTAGCTGGGGCAGAATGATCCTGAAGGAACAGATCCTGTTGTGTCTGGGTGTCTCTTTTAACTCAGCAATGCCAGATGCAGGATACAGTTAAGCAACAGTCAGCTTTCACAGGCATAAGGTATCCAGTATTGTTGAGATGATAACTTGCTTCATTTTTCTAATTTGCACCAGGAAAAAAAAAAAAGATTGTTTTCCTGCAGAAAATAGTATATAATAAATTTCAATTTGGCAAAGTTTGGCCTGGGGTAGAAACCCTACTCCAAACTTTCTGTCCTACTTGGCATTATTATATGGCTACAACTACTATACCTTGTGGCTCCCAGGTTTTGACCTTGTAGGACCAAACAGAAAAAAAAGACCATTTATGCTCCATTGTGTTTGATGAAGTTCTAACGGCCTGCAGTGTTTGTTTTTCTAGTTCATTCCTATGCTGCCATGGAGGTCATACTACTGACTTGACTGGTTAGAGAAAACACCAAAAATTTTCTCTCCAGAAACAAACAGATGAAAATTTTTATAAAATAAGATATTTAATATTTTTCATATTTAGTAATTACATTTTCAGAGCCCTTTTCATTTTGGGCTTGAAATACACCATGCATACAATGCAATGTCCTTTGTCCTTTCCATCAATGACAGCTCAAATATGAAAGAGTCCAAGCCTTTTCTACTCTAAAAGAAACTGCGATGTGCTAGTTTCAGAAATCTACATTTTGATAATTCTCTGCCTTGAATGTCCTTTAATGACTGATTTTAATTTAAAAAGCCCCTTCTACTTATACCTTTCTTAATGTTCTTTTTAAACATATCTTTTTTTGCAGTAAAAAGGTCTCTTTAATGACAATGAAACATATATACAATGTTTATGATCTGATTTAATGCCATTTTTAAATGAGAACTTTATTAAAACATGAATCATGTTGCAGCTAATAAAAAATGAGAGGAATCACAGGAGCAAAGGCCCAATCAGAAATCTGTGGCTCTTTAATGTAGAAATATTTATTGTGAGATGTTATTAAATGGCTCAGAGAGACTGAGGTTTTATTTCTTTTCCAAGGCCTATAGAGCAGATATGAGATTCAAACTCAATGCACACAGTACATGTAACTACATCTGCATTTGCGTCTTGCATAAAAACGGTATCTCAGAGGGCTTCAAGGAACTGAATAAACAAATTCACTATAATGAATGAGCTGCAGACCAGGAAATTTCCATTTGCAGGTACATGTGACAGAACCTTTGGAGAGAGGCTGTCTAAGCAGTGGGTGCTGTCACACATGGCCCACCTGAGACAGCAGCCAAACCTAGTCTGGGCTTTGAAAGCCATGGAGACAGGCTCTGGGGCTTGTGAGTGAAGCAGGAAGGAGACAGGAATGGGAAGATGAAGTAGCCAGGAGTCCTTTGGACTCTCTCATGATTTCTGTATCTTCAGCTAATACAAGGAGGCGTCACCATATAGACAGTGTGCACCAGGAGAGAAGAACCAACGAGGGGAAAGGAGGGGTGTGCACCAACAGGAAAAAGCTTTTTTTTATTTTTTCACCATAGGTCTATCAAAACCCGTCAGTCTGCAGTGATGGAAAAGATGCATAATATGATAAAGCTTGGTAACCAGCGTGTATGATTGAACAAACCAATGAAGAGATAATATTTGAAAGCTTTACAGCTTGGAAAGCTGTTAGCAAGCTGGTCTCCCCTTCATCATTTTTAATTTTACTTTTACTGCCCTTCATTTGCTTTGACGGGTTGATGTTGCCATGGTGCAGTTGAAATTCTCATAAAAGTGCTGTTACCCTTTCAAGATGGCTATTTTTTCCTAGGGTTTATACCACATTTTATAGTTATGTCAGAAGGTTTACTTGGTTTATGAATTCTCCAAGCCCTGAGACTGCTCTAAAAACTCTAGGCTGCAGTTCAGGCTTGCCTTTTAATTTGTGAGATTTAACAACCACTACATCAGTGTATTATTTCCTGACATAATTAGAAAACTCATTTTGAATTTATCCTTTTTTTAAGATGGGTAAAAAATTTTCTGCTTGTCCCTCACCTTTTTAATTTGTAGCTTCTTTAGCAACAACAAATACAATTAAAAGTATTTTTTTTCTGACTATGTGGCTCCTTTTTGTTCTATCTCCCAGTTTTTAAATGATTTATCTGATGTAGGAAAAAAATTCTAAAAGCTCTTTCTGCTCCTTGTGGAACACCGCACCCAGTGTGCATAGAGATATTCTCACACTTGCAGTGAAAGTTAATTCATGTCAGATGTGAATTGGTCCCATGACGCTTCTGCAATCACAATTAATTTCCCCTTCACTTGCTCTGTAGCAATTCAAGTAAAAGATCTGTGGAGAGAAACTCTTGTCAATGGTATTATGAGTTAAACTTTTTGCAAGATGGTTTTTAGAATGAACATACACATTGATAAACCTGAAAAACCTGTTAGTCATTACAAACTGTCCTACATGACCCTGTTCTGTGTGAACAACAGACCAACATCACAGCTGGACTAGAACTGTGGGGTGGGAGAGGATGGAAAAGGCCAAAAGGAACTTTTCTTGACTTTACATTAAAGTCCAGAAAAATTGTTCCAAAAGGATATGCCTGCTAAGGGCAGCTCATGAAATTAATTCATTAATTACCGTTTCTTTTGTTTATTGAGGAAAAGGAGACTTTAACAGGTATTCTGTAGCTGCCTTTCACAGCAATACTACTGCTAAGAGAAGGAAGGAAGGTTTCAGACACCACTCTGCTCTGTTGAATTGATATTTATTGCCTTCAGTTGAATTAGAAGCAAAAATCAGAAGCTCTGATCTTGCTGTGTCTTCCAACAAGCCCTCCTATAGGGTGCTGGGAAAGAAATGAAGTCATGCCATTAAAGGCAGCACAAACTAATACACAGAAAAATTCAAGTTGCACCCAGACACAACTTTAAAAAACCAGAATTTTTGACCTACTGCTACCTAGTTTTGTCCAATTTATGGCACTAACAGAAATTGAAATGAGAGAACAATGTTTAAATTTCAAATAAAAGTCATCAGGCAAACAGAATAAAGCACAAAACTACGTCATCTTACTACTGCAGGTAGTGTCAGATACGCCAGCTCTTGCTTTAAAGTACCTTGCTGAAACAATGTGTTGAGGACCAAAAATTGGATATGATTTCATGACCCTTTGGGGAAAACCTAAATAAAATCTCAGATACATACACCTCAGGAGACCTACACTGTACTTTGGGTAGTCCAGCTTTAACAGGAAGAGTCCATATTAAAGCATTTCACCGCTTTGCTTTTTTTCCTTCTGCTTACTTATTTTACAGCATAGTGTGCTGTCCAGTGCTGTCATATTTGTATATCGTATTTTTGCACAGCACAAGGACTGTTGTCCTCACGCAGGACTGACTTATATCCTTTAAGCAATACAAGAACTTGGAGGGTTTTTCTGGATTTATTATCCACTGAAGTAGTTTCCCCAAAATTTGAATGATAAATTTAAAATGAAACATTTAAAAGGAAGCTTGTCTTTAAAAAATAGAACATTAGAAAATTGCACGCAGGTATGTCAGTCATCATGTATAGATTTGATAAGGTCATTTGAATAAGAAACTTATATTTGCTGCTACATACACTTGTAATTTGGTGAGGAGTGAAAAGGAAGTGAAAAACAAATGTTCTTGATTTAAAGGTATTATTTCAGCATGAAGTGGCTTTTTTTCTCCTAAGTTAAAAGGTTTGCTCCTGTCACCCTTGCTGGAGTCCTGTGCAGCTCTATATTGTTATTTTATTTTAGCTGAATGACACTTTAAATGTCATTGTAATCATGATGTGTCCTTAAAACTGTATCATTTTGTTTTGGTCTCTTGTTA
The DNA here is from genome assembly GCA_008694505.1 of Cyanoderma ruficeps. Classification (NCBI taxonomy): domain Eukaryota; kingdom Metazoa; phylum Chordata; class Aves; order Passeriformes; family Timaliidae; genus Cyanoderma; species Cyanoderma ruficeps. The sequence continues at coordinate 8,163,922 of VZDJ01000116.1, read as the reverse complement.
AATACTTTCCCCCTTAATTGCCTTTTCATTCAACCAGAAGAATTATAACAGCAACCACAGCACAGCTGAAAAACAATTCATTGTATCAGTCACAGACTCTCATAATGGAGCACCTTAATAAGAGCAAGTTCTGTACTTCTTGAAGGCACAAGATAAATTAGGTTCATAGTCCATTATTTGAACAAGGGTATCTGACTTATGGCAAATCTATCTGAAAGAGTATTGTAGAATTGTATTTTATCTTTAAGAAATGTGTTTTCTAAAAGTAAGATATTTGCTTCTGTTGCAGTAAAGGATTTAAACAGAAGAATTTCTCTCTAATGTTTGTTGAATCATACTAGAATGATGAGGTAGAACAGAGCCATACATCAAACAACCAGTGTGAAAAACTTAGCATTGTATTTTATTTCAGGAGGTAAGGCTGAGCACAGAATGCCAAATGGTTTTGCCAAGAGCACACTCTCTTTCCCTTATTTACCAGGCTATATATACAATGGAGAAGGTGACAGCACTCTTAAAACTTTTTCTACTGCTGAAATTTACGGATGTGCACATTTCCTTTTTCTTTTGAGAAGAACATCACACTGGCAGAGCTGGAGTATGCATTTCTCTAACTCTGTGGAACTCCTATAATATAAAGAAAAGCAAGACACTTTTTCAGTGGATTTTTCTCCCTATCAGTTTGTCCTCTTTGTCCAGAGGGCAAAGAGGAGAAGGGGTGAAGAGAGAACTCTGCCTTTCTTCCAAAGCCTGGGTTTTTGTGGCTTTGGCTTCTCCTTGCTGTGTGGTAACAACCATCCAGGACCACTGGTAGTATTTTCTGTGGTGACCATTTTCTAAGGAGGAGTCTTCCAATTTAGGCATTGAAATGACAGTAAGAATTAATTTTTTGTGTGCCTGTCAGGCATCATCAGACAACTACTGATGTTCGTGTGACCTGGAAGGGATTCAGACTTGTGGTTTAACATCTGAGAAATGATATAATGAACTGAAACATCCTTTACAAGATCCTCTGGTTTTGGCTTAAATAATGTGATCAGATTGAATCTCATGCAAACACTCGCTTCTAATTTTTACCATAAACCAGAGATCAGCCATTTCTTTCTTAGTATTTCTTGATCCATGATGAAATACACGGAAGATCTGAGGAAATCAGTTACTCTTAATAAAAAGCTTCTTAAGGCAGAAGTGGAAAGGAGATTTACTGTAATTTCTGACCCCATCTTACCAACACCTTCATTCAATGCCCTCAGTGTCCTTGGGTGGCATGTTGAACTCCTAGTCATGGAGGAGGCATATTTCACTTGGAACAAGTAGAAGAGGTTTCTAGTTAAAAAAAAAAAAAAAAAGTTTATTTTAAGTATGTAACTGACCATTCTTGCTATGTTATATACTAATGTAATTCTATTTACAATGTTACTGTCTGAATAATATGCCAGTGACCAAAGCATCAGTCTCCCTGGTGCTAGAGTGGAAGAAGGTGTTCTGTAGACTGACTGCAAAGCCATTGAGCTAAAGTGGAGACAGGAGCAAATCCAGGGTGAGTTGGTTTGCCATGGCCGCAATGGGTCTGCAGCAAACAGGGTTTCCTGACTGCTAACAAGACTTAAGTCTGGTCATGCAGTTTCTCCCTGTCATGGATACAGATTGCCTTCCTAACAGGTGGCGATAATGGACGGCTTAAGTCCTTCTGGTAAAGTAGCTTTGATTTAGAGTAATGGATATGTGGTGTTGCAAGCATTTACAGTGATTATTGGAAATTCTGTAATAGAAATTAAGTCCATCAAAACAGGAAGACCAAGAAAAGCCTTGCAGCTGCTTCCTCCAGCTGTTAAGGGTCCATAGCTGGTGGGTACCATTTTCCTCTTTTTCTCTTTCCTAGATACTGGGCCAGATGCTGCGCTGCTGTCACACTGCTACATTGTGCTGTCTTTCCTTTGATTTACAGACAGATTTCTGGCCTAAGAATCACTAAGTGAAATCAGGAGGACTGTGCATCCATGTGTAGTTATTGTTGTCACAAGACATCTGATATTTAAAACTTTAGTTTATGAAGCCATTTCAGGAACAGACTTCCTGAGTTGTGAACCCTCTTAAATATGCCAGTATTGACAATGCAAGAAATATCTCCATAAAGATTACAGCCTAATGTCTAACACTTCAAGATATTCCAGTAGGAGGATGACTTTTATTAGACTTTCATTTAAGTTTACTCATGATGATAGTCTTTCCATGATGTTCAAATATTAACACACCTGCTTACAAACTTGAGTGTTTACTGTTAGCTTTCGAATAACCCCTTTCTCAGAAGGGATTAACAGGCCCGTGGTTTTAACACAATTTGATATTGACAATTTAATGGATCTGTGATATGATGGACATGACATAACTTCTGCAACAGAATATTTTACAATAATAAACAAAAAAAATAGATGGTATTGTGATTGGAATAGAGTTTATATTATTGCTGGGAAAAATTATTCTCTTGAGAAAAAAGTAATTAGTGTGGGTTTTCCTTCAAAAACTTAAAAAACAAAGCATTCTATTTGCCATATTAATAATGTAGACTTTACTTTATGCTTTAATAGCACCCTGTTGACCTCAATTTTAATTATTTTTTTTTACTTTTCCTAATTCTCGGACAGTAATTTTATTCTCAGCTTTTCGTCTTCAGTCGTTACTGCATTTTGAAGTATCTGTGCCTGGTTTTTTATCCAAAGCTTCTGAAGATTGGAGTTTAGGGATCCTGGGAGTGTTTCTCATGGAGATTTTTTCTTGGAAGAAATTTATCATGAATAGCTGGGTGGACTCTGGTGCAGCTGAAGTGTCGGATACCAAGGCAAATGACATTCCTTAAAAATAATGGCCATGAAATTCAAGTACATTGCAAATCACTCAGCTGCAGAGTCTTGGAATAAAAGCACTACAGGGCTGATGTATGGACTGATGTTGCCATTTAATGTGGTTTCCCAGCAAACCTTTCATAAAATTCATGACTGTAGCTGACCTCTGTTACTGTGTTCCTCTTAGGGAAAAAAAAAAGGCTATAACCCAGCTCTCTACAGCAGTGCACTGAAAAGTGATGTGTGATGTGAAGCAAGGTGAGGGGAATCATGTTCACTTCACCACAGACACTAAAGGTGAGCCTGTAGTCAAGCAGTTGATTAAATGTCACAGCATATTCGACAGTCTTCCAGGCTGACAAGGTTTTATTCTGACCAGCTTCAAACTAAGAGCCTCATTCCAATCACATTTTCTACCAGCTTTACTCCATTGCCTGTGCTGCTTTAAAAGTGTTGCCTCTATAAAAGCAGAATCAGCCATCAGCTGCCAGCAGGGAACACAGAGCTTCTTTATGTGACAGTTACCACAAAATACCAGACAAGACATTGTTAATAATCTTTTGCTCCAGAATTAGGTATAGTTATTTGGTTTTTGCTTTATGCAGGGCTGTGAGCACTGATTTTCCCTGAAATTGGCAATTCTGGCCTGTCCTGGAAAGTCTTGGCCTGTGTAAAAACTGGAGTATTGTTCTTTGTTTCCACTATAGCTTACAGTCAAGGGACAGCTACTGGTGTATGTTAAGTTGCCACAGCAACTGAAAGTTTATGAATGCCCCAGCAAGTTGCATTTGAGGCAAAGGGTCTGGCTGATATGGTCATGTCTGAGCCACCTCCAGAGAGAGCAGAAAGCGGTACAGGTGGGGAAAAGTGTAATGAAAATGTGAAAAGAGGTAAAGAGTGTCTAGTCAGAAGGACGATGAGCAATCATTTGTTTTCTTCCTAGCTCTGTGTAAAATGGTGAATTAAAACCCACCTCTCATTACTCTGTAGACTTCTCTGTCTTTCAACTTCCCACTCCTTCAAAGTACCTCTTTAAATTGTGAGAGCTGAGATGGTGTAGTCTTTCATACGTGAGATTGATACCATATTTTAGGAAATACAAAATGAACTGTTACTGTAAGTGTGCACTTCTGTCACTATCACCAGCTAAAGCCAATTCAGTCCTTCCATTCCCTCAAGTAAAATTAATAAGCAAATGTGAGCACAGTGCTTTTGGCTGCATGTGAATCTGCCTTTTTTTTTGTGAGAACTATTTGTGAATACAAATTGAGGGCACTGTGTGTGTCCAGATCACCCGTGTGATTGTGATACACCATGTATCAGCAGAGCCAGCCACACTCTATATGCTTTTCTAGGGGAGTGATGTGTTAGTCCTTAAAGGTCAGTGGCACAGCTGAGGCCACTGCTTTCTTGTTCCTACCTTCACTTGTCTCCTCCTGTGTGCTTTTATGTGTGTGTGTGGGTTTGTATGTAAATGAGGGAGGTGCAACTGGAAGAAGAGGCAGGAAAAAGTTCCATGATGATGAGTTAGTGATGCAGGGTTTATCTGTTGGACAATGAGCCCAAAGTTTGTCTCAAATTAGCAAAACTGTCCTCCCAGCAGAGTTTTAATAGCATGTGGTGGCAACTGCAAGTCACAGCTTCTACGGTTCCACCCAATTTCTAGCTCAAACAAGCTGTATGTATAGTAATACAGTGTAGTAGTGTAAAAAATTTACAATATAATTAATTTTTTTTATTCTGGTTCTGTCTGGACTATATAGCCCCTGCCTGTTATTTTATTTACTCCATAGCTATTCTTGTTTTGCAGTTATTTCCTTTGGATTGTAGCTCTAAGGTCAGTCTAAGGACAAGATGTTCCTTCCGGAGATGAGTTGTGAACAGTAACAAGAAGGCTGTGGAAATGTTTATTTCTTCTGTGTCATTCTGAAAACCTAGCTTGGGAAAAAAATTAGCCTCCTTCAACTCAGGATTTAGATCCTAAATTCAGATTTTGAGGTTGACATCACTCCTTTGATGCCTCCAGGTAAATTACAACAGAGCAGTTATAAGATGATCCAAAGCCATGCCTATGGAAGTTGTAGTTCTCCAGGCTGAGAACGGTTTTTGTAGCCACTAAAATGTAGAGACCAGGATTGGTTGTTTTGTTTTGTTTTTTTTCTATTTCACTAGATTATTTTTCCAATAATTCCATGCTATTTTCCCCTCTGTTTTTAAAACACCGTTTTGATTCAAAAACAATGTTACGGATCTTGCATTATACTGGGATCATCTGTACATTGCTAGGACATTAATACAAGTGTAAGAGGAAAGGCTACCTTGCTAAATATTTGCTCCATGAGGGCAGAGGATTTTAACATCCAGATAGAACAATTGATTAATAGAAATGGAAAGAGTAGTTGTAGTATCACACTTTGCTCCTCTAACTCTTTCCTCTTTTGGACAATATAAATGTGCTGGTGGTATTAAATGCCTTCATTCGTAAGTGAGCACAATAAAGATTAGTCTTTAATTATTTCTGGCATATGTCCTTTAAATTCAAAGCCTGTAAATCGCAATGGGCAAAGGGTAATATGTCTTAACAGGTTACACCTCCCAAAGGATTTGTTGATTGACATCAAAATTGTTTCCCCTCCCTCTGTTCTGACTGACAGAATGACAGGTGTGAAGTGATGGCAGTGTGCTGTAATAATGTGTCAAAAGACCTTAAATCAAGACTAATGTGGCTTCAACGATAAGCTCCCAAACGTTTGTATGGCAGAAAATGGAACTGTAGGGCAGATTCATCTTGGGACTATTATATCTTTGCACTTTCTAAAAGTGCTTTTTAGTTAGGGTCCTTGGCTGATTACAGGGCAGAGGTTTTAGGAGTATTTCTTTTTACAAAGCCACCATGGGGAGAAAAATATTTCTAAGCTTACTACTATGACAAACTTACATCTAGTGGGGTTTTTTTTCCCAGTAATTTTAGTATATATGTAATCCAGAACCTGAAAAAATAAAAAAAAAACCCCAACTTGTTGCGGCTACTGGTGGTCACTCCTTTGGACAAAGAGCAACATTTTTTGCTTGAGGAAAGAGTAGACAGGCAGTGAGTGTGAATAAGGATGAATACACAGAGAGGCTCTCTCATTTAAGCCACCTCTGATGTCCACTTTGTACAGAATTTTCTGACCAAGAGGGAAACTGAGCTTACAGTTGAAATGATGATAGGTAAATCTTGATTTTATTATACCATAATGAGTCTTTGCATGAATAAATATAAAAATCTGATCAAAATAGAGCAGAAATTGAAATCCAGTGAAATGGAGTGTCATACAAAAAATCCCATAGACTCTGCCCAAGGAGTCCAGCAATAGTCTGCAGTCTGCCCATAAGGGCAGATGGATCTTTTCTGACCCACCCAAAGATTCAGATCAGGGCCTCATTCCCCAGTTTCTGTATTTGAGGGTCCTTAACAGGAGTGCTTGAGAGTACCAAATGTTAATTGTTGTGTACAAAATTCAAAATGCTTTTAAACATTTTTGCAATGTCTCTTAAGCGATTTTGCATTTGTTATACAGGTTTAGTCAGAATGTTGCAAATTTTAATGAGGGAAAAAATGTTGATTAATTATTTTCTTGAGAAATAAATTTTTTGCCAATTAAAACTAGAGGGAATTTTAAGATAATCATTATCCAGAGAACTTCACGCTGAAAATTTGGAGAAAACCCCCAGCTGGATTTTAGTAATTTTCTATAAAAGTAAAATATTTTCTGTATTCAGAAAAGGTAAATATGTATTATTTATATGCATAAACAAATGGGAAAATAGTTTTGTGATAGGTACAAGGCATGGATGGAGAAAGTTGTTTTTCTGGCCTTGGACCGCATTCACTATAGGTAAGAGATAAACCATGTTGGCAGGACAAATTGGAGTAACTTCCAATAATTCCTCATGCACATTCCTGACCTATGAGAAGGCAGAGGGTTTAGGTTATCAGGGTTCTCTACATAAAATAAAATGAAAAGAAAATAATTAAAATATTTACTTAATCCATGGCCTCTGTTTCATTCTCAGTATGTTCTGGGACAATTAGCCAGGACTAGAGGCACAGGAGGCCAGGACTTTGTGGAGAATTCCAGGGAATTTTGTTCTTCTTTGGAGGCAGAATTTTCAGGGGTGTTTTCCAGCAGGTCTCTACGGAAATATTTTGGGTAGTTCTCAGCAATATGATGACAGATACCCAAAAAGAAGATTTTGTGTGACAACAGCTGGATTCCGTGTGAGACCAACCCTTACCCTCCTATGCTTTCTGGAAAAGCTCTGTTGCAACTCCAACTTCCTGCTTTTTTATTTCTCCATGATGAAGCATTATGAAAAAATTAGGATAGAAGGAAAGCCAACCGAAGCAAAAATGGAGCAAATAAATTTAAACAAAGTAGTAAATCAAATTGAAACCCTAGACAGCCTCTTCACTTTAAAACTGTAGTTTACTTTAAGAAAAAAATCAAGACTAAAAATTTCTGACTGACAACAAAGCAATGGTCATGACAACTTTGGAGAAACGTGCTCTACCCCTCTGTCAGAGCACAATTGGGAACTATTTCTGACAGAGGGGAGTCTATGCACAGACAGAGAACTGATTTCAACTTTTACACAGTAACATGAATGAAATTCCACGTTTGGGAGGGGGAGGAAATGGTCTGTGGTCATGGACATAAATTAACACAAAAATTACGAATTAAACACTAGAAAAATGCAAAATTATGACTTCATTAAAATTATTGCTTAAATTTGCTGGCTTGAAAGCACGAGTATTAAGAAGCATTCTAATTTCTTCAGAAACAGCCAAACCACGATTCCCTCCTCCTCATCCCAATGCAAGGCCTAACTAGTGAGCTGCCATTGCATATTTTTGAAACAAGAAATAAATGTTGTTTCAAATTTGTTCCCCTGATGAAGTGGGCAACAGCAACTAAGCAGTGTCAATCTGTCTGCAGTCTCCTATCTACAGCTTTAAGATAAACAATTAAAAGAAACCAAAATCAAAGCAGCAAAACACTGGATAATCACTGCAGTTTTCAGTGCATTGTATTTAGATGTACACAGTCTCCTCATGCCTCTATAAACTTCCCCAGCCCATGGGGATTTTCAGTTTCATGGAAGGAGTCTCCTGGCCCATAAGCATGGTCTAGCAGCAAAATCTGATTCACAGCACAGATTTTCAAGTTAGACTGCTCCAAAATGCCTATAATCAATAAATAGCAAGGCCACTAGCACACAAAACAATGCACACAAACATGCAGTCAGTAATTTACACTATAGACACTATTCAGATGGCAGTACACTGCTAATGGCTGCAGTAGAATGTCTCCTTTTCACCAGCCAGACACTTTCAAACATGAGGTCTGAGAGCATTTTTCTTTTCCATTTCTTTCCCTTTTTTAATTTGTCTTTTTAATTAAGTCCTCCTTACCATGTTTCTGGAATACCAAAAACAACTGAGAAGAATAAACCTGTTAAAAAAAAAATGGCCTTGCTTTCTACCCAAAGAAGATTTTTTTTCTCTTTTTTTTTTTCCCCTTAGAGGTGAAGCCGAGAGCTGGTTATTTTGTTTGATTGTCTATTTTAATACATAAAAACCTGTGAAAACATACACTGTAGGGAAGTCTAAACCTTCCATCCAAGCAGCCATTACAGGAAATGTTTCTGTTGGAAAAGATGGTAACATATGAAAATATTCCTAAATCTCATTTTTCCTCTGAAGCATTACTTAACCCTCAGGCAATAAATTCCACTGAACTCACTGAAGTGAGAAATGGACCCTTTTAATAAAGCTTTTAACTACACATCTTAATGAAACTTAAACAAATGGTGGCCCTGCCACTCTGTTGGCTGCATGTGTGTTTATGTATACTATGTAAGAAGAATAAATATTTTTCATATTTAGAGATTTACTGTTCTATGGTAATTCTCAAACAGCACTGGAAAATACACAGACAATTCTTTCTTTTAATAACTGCATTTTGCCAGCTTTCTTCTCTACCTGAGTAATGACCACCAGGAGGGGCTTCACAGCAGCTTGTTTCGTTCCTAGAACCAGAAAAATATCTGCCTTTTTGCATACAAGGACAGTGTGGATTTTAAGGTACATTTTCTTTATTTGACTCATTTGTTTCTTTCAAAAGACAACTCTCATCTCTGACGTGTGACACTGGCTAACACGTCCTGTGGGCTGTGCAAAGGGAAATTTCCCACATCCAGGCATTCACTTTGCATAAGCTAAGGCAATGCATGCTACTCTTGTCCCCACTCCTTTCTAATTTTAGTGAATTTTGTGCTTTATAAAAAACAGGCTGTTTCAAATATGAATAAATCTGTATGTCAAACCCACCCTCTTCCCCACAAATACAAATCTGAATATGAATGTCAGGACCCGTGCACATGCCTAGTTTCTGTATGAGAGCATTCTGCCTATCTGGAGAAGTGATTTGGCTTCTCTGTATTGCATTAGACCACTGTCATTAACGACAGAGGTGTCATTTTGATGTGATCTGTGAGGCAGTAGAAGCTTTGAAGTTGAAAGATAGAACAGACATGGATAAATTGTGCTCTGAGTATGCTGCTATTGCACCATTATTGCTGGCAATTATTTCACCAAGTGACACATCTGATAAAAAGTCATCTGCCTTGCTTTGGGGAGAAAGCACAGTTCGGGGGAGCCCGTGGTGGATCTGTCGATTTCAGAGCGTGACAAAAAGCTCATTAGCTTTGGCCTGATCGTTCTGCACCAATCATGAACTCTTTTGCATTGTTTCCCCCCCATCCTCATGTTTTCAGTTGGTTTCCTTTCCTGATCTAGCCCTTGTGCTTTTCTCTTGTAATGTTTGGCCATGTGCTCTCTTTTCTCCACTCCACTTTCTCCAGCACATCCTTTCTTAATGATGTGCCAAATATACCTCCTGCTTCTCTTAGCCCTCTTCCTTAACAATTTTGAATGATGTTCTTTGTTGGTCTCATAAAGAGGGGGTTCAGAACTTTTTTTAAATCTGCAGTACATGTGAAATCTAACTTCTACAAATAAATAATAACAGATTCCATGTAATTAAATTTCAGGTTAATTTTAAACATGAAATAGAGTTTTTCTCCAGCTAAGCACCATGGGCTGAGTTCTTCAGTGGATTTGTATTGCAGGGTTAGTAGCAACTCTTCAAAAATTTTTGTGAACAAAGAAAAGGTAAATGAAACCATATTTTTGAGTATGTAGGGCAACAGGGTGAGATAAAAGGCCATACTTTATCATCAGATTTTTTACCTAACTAGCAAAAACCCCCCAAAAGGGGGTATAGGTATATCAAGAAAACAATTGCATTGCTAGAGGACTTCCTTTTCACATTAAAGGATTCTGGGAAAATCACTCTACAGCACAAGTCTGAGGAGCAGAGGTGTGGAAAATTAAACGTATCACAGGTTTTGGAGATTCTTCTTTTTCTAAACTGAATAAAAACTTTGTTAAAACACAAGCTTATGTTCTGTGCTGCAGTTATTATATTTCCCTGGATAGGTGAGCTTTAAAAGAAGGTGGTGGCCTTATGCCATCCACCTTACCAAAATGTGTTTCATCACAGTATATCACAACTGCTCTTCCATAGAGGGGTCACAGAACACATGGCATAGATTCATTCCACTTAAACTGAAGTGTCTTGGTTACTCAGTTGCATTAGTCTCCCTTCATAGACAAGAAAGACTCATAATCATTTTCAAAAGATGTTTTTAGCTGCTGTTTACTGGTCCATGAGCTTACTAAGCATGCTAAATGAAATAAATGAAATAAATATTCTCTGTGAGACCTGGACACAGCAATAGGTCACTGTCCAACAACATGAGCTTTATCAGGGTTCTCTACTGAGTCTGGGAGAGTTAAATCTTCCGATTCTTACAGACAGTATTATTTTTACTCTAAATTAATGGTCTCAGTCTAATCCTTATAATTATGTCTTCACAGCATAGCCAAGAGACAGGTGATTTAACTGACTAGAGTCTCTGTCCCACTCAGAATAGGCCTCCAGGTCAGAGGTGTATTAATGAGAGAACGGCTGGAGGATGATGAGCTGATCCTGCAGCCTCCAACAGCACTGAATTGACTACAAGGGACTCTGTAGAAAATAACTTCCAGCTAATAACTATACAAATCATCCTGCAGATACAGCAGTTATCATGACTGCAAGCATTCCTGTTGTTTGTTCTTGGAGGAGGCCTGTGTGGTTGTGTCAAACCCAGACCACGTACAAATTCCCCAGTGGTCACTGTGTAGCACACCACAATATTTGAAAGGTACAGGAATCAGATTTACATCCGTTTCTTCCAGGACTCATATCCTGTGACAGCAGAAGTGGAAAAGATACTGTTTTTAGAGAGCTTCTTTGATCAGCACACTTGATGTGTATCCTAGGGGTAGGAAGCAGCAATAATAATAATATTATTATCATACTACCACATACTATGAAGGTATATGCTAAAGGGGACAAAGCTAAGCATGTTCTGTGGCTAGTACCAGATACTGTTCGCATGTAAAGCATGTTATGCATGGTGGGTGTGTCATACACTGACTTTTTTCATTCTGAAAGGGATTTCCAGGCATATCTTGGGTATTTTTTACAAAAGCGGATGAAAAACATAATTTATAGCAAGTATAGATTTTCCTATTGTTTATAGAGACAGTTTTGATTTCCTATTTGCAAGCAAAGGGCATGAGGGTAATAACTGACTTGAAGAAAGAATGTGAATTAGAAAGGGCAACAATCCTTTATTTGGAACTTCTCCTGCTGCTGGAAAGCAGTTGGTTTCATTCTGGCCAGAGCAGTTTCCGGTGAGATTGCACACATCAAAGCAATGTTACAAGGACCAGACTGCTCATTTCCCTACAAAGCACCCTGCAGACATTTAAGCACACATTAACAGAACTATTTTTTAAAAGTCAAGCAACAATATGTGGAATTGAATGGCTGCGGGGAGTTTTGTCACTTGGTGCCCTGATCTTCCCCGCAAATTCTCTGGACAGAGTCCAAGTGTGAGAAAGACCTGCAAAACCTAGTAATGTATCCTTGCAGAAAACTGATCCAACACTGCACTGAGAAAAGAATTCTAAAACAACTGGTAAATGTAAAAAGGATTTCTTTGTCATATTTGCCATCCATCCAAATGACTGGGTACCCAGCTGCCCAAACTTCTACCTGTGTCCATATCCCCTCAGTAAACCTCTCCAGCTCAATTGTCACATGTAATCGTCTACACACCTCATCGTCTCTTATTCTTCTCCTTCCAGGTTTCCATGTCAGTGCATGAGTTTTTAAAATAATTTGATAATTTTCATAACCTGCTTGAACTAGATTCTCTAGTGTGCTGTTTCTCAAGAAACAATTCATCAGTGTGGGTGACAGTGTGGTAGCCTAACCTGAAAACTTTCCAGGTTTCCTGCATTCCACTGTCTTGCCCATGTTTATTATCACTTCATAGCAGCTATGTCCATATACGGAATAATAAAAGGGTGGGTTTTTTTCATTATCTGACTAGAATATTGCTGAAGAGGCAATGAAGCTTGTGCATTATGAAAAGACAGAACAGGGATGTGCAGTGTGGGGATAGGAAATTAATTTTATAGCATCCTTCAGCAAGGCTGAAGGAAAAGTTATCTTTGAAACATTCTCTTCCTCAGTGGGAAAATAATATATATGTGCAAATCATGGCTCTTCTTGACTTCTGGTATCACCAAAGTTATCTTTGAAGTAAAGGAACCAGTCCTGCTTCCATTAATTCCAAATATTAAACAACTATGATACTGACTTTTAAAAAAGCTTTGCATTCAAGCTGTACACCTGGAGTGGAAGGCTACCTAATTCAGCCTGAACACATGAATTATGCATCCTACATGTAAAGTCTTTGATCCATGATAAAACCAACATTTGTTGATCTGTTTTGCACTGTGTCTTGCAATAAATGCTTTGCAATATATGTATTTTGTATCTGAAGTCTAACTAAAGAGTTTACTGGATAACACTTGAATGAGTGAACAGAAAAAGAACAGATATGTTTAACGCTTCTCAAGGATCAGAGGTTTCAAATTCAATAAAGTATTTTACAAGTCGTTACTGTGGTTTGATTTCCAAGTCTCTGGGGACAGCCTCAGAAGACAAGGATGTTGGAAAGAGGAGTTACTTCTTCCAAGCAGGGAAAGAAAGTGGAAATTGAATAAAGTTGTAAAAAAAATAAGAAGTGCTCTGGAGTGTTCATCTCTCTCCAACATCTCCATTGGGATACTTTGAACTCGCTCTCCCATCGACTGTAAGATTTTTTTGACAGAATGAAAGTGTCTGGTTACTGGACACTTGTGTCTCATTGGTGAAAAAAAATGGGAAAGTAAAACCTGGCAAACTAGACCCAGAGGTAGGTGAAAAATTTGGCAAAATGAATGTTTTGAAAAAAGTATAATAGTAAATCTGTGTTTTAAGACCTGGGGCCTGGGGGAGGGGGAGTGTTTGAAGAGGTCAGTCAAGTACATACAGACAGAAATCAAACAGAGATTAAACTTAGAGTCATTGATTGCCCTTACTTAGAAATAGGTCTGAATGTCCTCTGCCTTTGAAGTTGAGAAAATTTACAGTCTTTTTTAAAATAGCGTATTTTCCCTAGAGGCTGCAGATGGCAAAGGGTGGACTTGTGGTAAATAAGGGAGGACTAAAAGAAGACTTTTTTTTTTAATGTGGGTGGTTTTTTCGGGCTTTTGTTTGTTTGTTTGTTTTTTGGGGCTTTTCGGGGGGATTGTTGGTTTTTAGGGGAGGGAGTTTTGGGGGTTTTTTTGAGGGGGCGTTTTTTTTGTTGTATGGTTGGACTTTTTTTGGTTGGTTTGTTCTGTTGTGGGTTTTTATGTTTGTTGTTGTTGTTGTTGTTGATTGGTTTTGGAGTATTTTTGCAGAGCTGAATAAGATTATGACAAATACTTGATCTTGCCTTTGAGCTGTGAGGCAAAAGTTCCCTTGTCCCTCAATGTCATTCCTCCAATACACAAAGCTACATTTCTGAAATCACCTCCCTGGCTTGAACTACGTATTTGCAACTAAAATAATTTTTTTGAAAAATCAACTTTAAATTGCTGTAATACAATTGAAGTATTTTGAAAGAGTATCAGGACTGCCTCATGGTCCAGAAAAGGTGTGAGCAGCCTGATCATTCACTGCATGTACTTGCAACTAAGATTACTACATAATTTTGGGGGGAACTGCATAGGGTTCTGCTCAATTTAGTTTTTGTGCTGATGACCATCAGGGCTGTAATACATAACAAAACAGCTTCATACCTTAGTTACTCTATGGCTGGGTTTGATTTAAGTGTTTTTGACAGCACGTGGTAACATCTAGGAGCCAAGACCCTAAAAATATTAGTAGGTGGTGACATATGTGTGTTGATATAAATATTCATGTTCAAATGCACACACATATATGCATACATGTCTATGTATGGATAAATGCCTCTTTTGTGATATGCAGCCTTGTGCAGGGGGCAAACACATGATTAAATCAGTGATGAGGAATTACCAATTCCATCTTAAAATGGGCACCTGTTCATGGTACATTTTATGACTGTCCATCACTTCCTCTTATCATTCCACTTCAGTAATTAAAAGTCAAGCTTACTAATTATTGCCTGACACCAAGAAGGGATAAGGTCAAGGAATAAGATCTAAAGTAGGCACCTGCATACAGATACATTGGCACAGAGTAGTCCTTTTTTTGAACTGCTGAAGACAGACATCAAAGTTTTTATGGCTCATGAACTCCCTTCCCCAGGGAGAGAGGCTAAGGATGCTCTGGATAAGTGACCTCAGTGAGGGCTGGGCCAGTTTGCTTTACTGACGTTGGTGCAGAGCCAATTTCTTACACAGTTCTCCACAGTCCTGCAGAGATAATGTCATGGATTGATTCTCCTCCTCCCCCATAACCATTCTTGTGTGCTTACAGAGCAATTTGTGGAGCCATTTTATATCAGGTTCTTTGTGTTAGGACCAATGGACCATTTGTACTTTGGGGGGTTTCTCAGATGCTTAACTGAGTCTTTTCCAGAGTTCTGCTCCTCTTCTTTCCTCTCCATTATTCAGAATCAAGCAAAGTTTATCAAACTGTGATTGATTACAAATCGCTGCGGTGATACTGCTGCACAGAAGATTAATGATGTCAACCTTAATGACAAGGTTGTTTTTATAGCAGAATGCCAGCCACATGCACACAATGTTACAGACTCCAAAAGGAGACTTTTTTCTTAAGCCTATACACTTGCAGGTAGGATGATATCTAAATCCCTGCAACAGAAACATTGTCATGATGAGTACATTTAAAAATAATCTGCAAGTTTTAGACTAAGTAGAAAATCTTGCGTTGTTTAGCAAAATTATCAATCCATCTTAACCTGACCTATCAGAACTAAAGGTGACATGAAATTCTCTGTTCAATACTGTAAAGTAGCTAAATTAAACCAGAGTGTATCTGTATTTGATACACAGCTGGTGTTAGGGTGCCATTTGTGGCTGGTGCAGAATTACTCATTTATAGTACCCACGGCATCCTCCATGGTAGCTGATATTAATTATTATTAGCAAGGAGTTGATTCTGGAGTGTAAGTAAGAGAGAAAGGTTGTTGGGTTAGTCTTTGGTCAGAGTATTAATAGTATTGGTTTCATGAATACAATAATATTCATGGCTTGGTGATACAAGTTACAAACTTTTCCAGAAGAGAAAAAACAAAACACAGCAATATCTCCTTCTTTTAGAACACAAATACATAAATTTTAATCTGAGAAAAATACAAAATGAAACCATGTACAAGTTATGTACAAACCCTTTTTACAGGACGATATATTTTTCACTGGATATTACATATGACAAAGTCAGGTAGATCATTTCTGAGCACCAGCATTTGTTCTCTCTCACCAACCCATGATGTTAAAAGTAAAGTGATGAAGTCGTACTCCTTTTTCTTGATGAACTTCTAAATTAAGAAGCTGGTTCTCAGTGTACCCCCTCGCCATCTCCACTTCCGAACTATAACTAATGTAGACATGTGAAACAATCAAAATATGTTGCATATATGTATTTGCCTGTGTGTTTTTTCTGAAGGAAGAAAATGGTTTCAGTGGTCTTGAACTCTACAGAAATGCAAAAGTTAAAGTAATATTTTTTTTAATTATTATTTTCTTTTTATTTTTTGCCAGAGATTAGAGTATTTGCATTGGCTAAGCATATGTGTCCCAAGCTATAGGACTATGGCAGAAGCAAAATTTTTTTAACTGCTTGAGATAACTTCTGCTGACATTTTTATTTGGTTCCTACTAGTTATTTTCCAGTCAACAAAGTACTCATATGCCACATTTTTTTGTTTCTGAAAAATCTATGGGTTTTATTACATGTATTCAACTGCCTATGTGCTGTGTTCTGGGTTGCTTGGTGTCTTTATTTTATAGAGATCTTGTCTAAAATGCGTTGACTGAAGCAGTAAGAAACCTAGTCTCAACATCATAAAGGTTCTAATTAGGTGCAGCATTACTGTTTAGCTTCCTAAGTTAGATATTGCTCTAAATTAGACCCAAAGTAATAAAAGAAATACCTTATATTTTATATTTTCTTCATTTTCCCTACCCCTCCTTCTTTTGGCAGTTGCCAGTAACACAGCACTGTGCAGAGCAGGTGCCTCAGAGCAGCAGTCCAGTGCGATTTACCTGGCCATAGAGATTGCTGCTCAGAGACTGCACGGCTTCAACATGGCTGCACGTGCTAGGGCAGAGAGAACCTGTGCAGAATAGATACATCACTGACATGAACAGAGCTCTGATGAAGGCTGGCACAGACTTATCAATACTATAGGCTCACCTGCCATCCTGGGCAGTGACTACAGCAGAAGAGCTACTACATTCCTTTATTATTTCAGATGGGGCTGTAACCCACACCCACTACTATTTCTCAGCATGAAAAACTATAAATGGAATATTAGGAGGCCTGGTGCGCATATATAATGACTTTTTAAAAAACTTATTTCCCTTAAGCCTGTGATTATTCAAGAACCTTTAGAATTAAAAAGAAATAATTAAAATCATAAAGGTGTTTGTTTGTATGTTGAGGATTTCAGTGGTTTAGATGGCACAGAAAGGAAAAAAACCAGAGGGATTATAAAGAGTTCTCCTTTCCTCTGAATTTTTTTTGTGCATTTGCCATTGACTTTGACAGATGTTCCCAGGCTAATCCACTGTAACACTGGGAACAGATTTCTGTTTTCACTTTGCCCTGTTCATCGCCTTTCACACACTTGGTTATTTTGTTTAAGCACATTTAAAACTGGAAATGAAAGGTGAGACACACACTTCTTTTGGTGCTAAAGAAATTCACAATGATAACAGCTGTAAAAACAAAATACACACACACACACACACATATTGACCTCAATATGTGTTCATTTCAATTACATTGGGATCCAGGAGCCCTTAGGAATCCACTTCTTAAAACAGTTTAAGCATCTGCTCTGTGTTGCTGTTTGAGCCCATGTGAGTCAGCTAGTCCAGGGCAGTTGCTACCATTCTCATGGACTGGCCGGTGGGTGGCCAAGCAGTGAAAACACAAATTATTAGCCATTTGTAAATTATTGCTTTTTTGTCATGTATGTTTATGCATCAGTTTATGCAACCAATTATTGCAGTAGTTGTTAGCTGTAGTTTAGACAAACCACACCCCCAGCAAAACCTGAATGAGGACACACTATTGTACTTTCTCCTTCTACTACATGAAGAGTTCAAGAAATGCAAAATCTTCCTTTTACAGGCCAAAAATAGCCAACCTCATCCACCCCCACACAATGTATAATAAAAGGCTAATGCTTTTGCAGTGTCTCCTGTACCTTGCTTGCAGACCACATCTGCCCTTTTCTGCCCTTGGCTGAAGCCATTCAGGTCTTTTCACGTCCAGCTGACATGCCTGGCCCACATCAAGGGGTTTGTACTTTCTGTCCCATGTATGCCCTACTGTTGGGCCACTGATGCTGATTTGAGAGACAAGGTGTTAAAATGTTAGTGACAGTTTTAGAATGCTTTTAAAAAGTACAAGGAAGTGTTTTCATCTTGTTTTTCCCTATTAACAAATACATTGAGGTGTTAAAATTTGCATTTAGACTATGAATATCTTCTTTTCTTTATACCTTAACTTTTGCTGTGCTTGGAACTTGCCACCAAATCTATCAGAGGACAGTTTTATCCTTTCATCTTACTGTTCATGGGCTTCAAGGGACATATTAAAATAATAGCCATGACACGGAGAGAGCCAGCAGACTTTCTGGCAATGTGGGAGCACAGAAGTGCAGGGGTGTGAGGAGGGCCAGGAGCACAGCCCAGCTGCAGCAGTGAGAGAATTCTCTGCAGCATGATGTCAGTGGATCTCTGACAAAACTAACCAGGATGGCTGAGATTTGGTAAAACCAGGTGGAAACAGCAGAAGCAATTCTTCCATGTGCTACCCTGCAAGTCACATATTTTCTTCCTTTTTGTGCCTTTCTTCACCCCGGTTCACAGAAAATAAAAATGATGACACATCCTTGTGATGACTGTATCAAATGCATGCACACCCCCATTCATATGTGTGTGTGTATGTACCCACATATCCTATGTGTGCATGTGTGCACCCACATATATGTGTGTGTGCATGTGTGGACATGCATATATCAAACACACACACACAGACACATTATTTATCCAACATATGAGTTACCAAAAAACATTCTATAGCCTGTATCAGTAGTGCATGCAATTAATGCCAAAAAAAAAAAAAAAAAGCTGGAAATCCTCCCCACCCCACATATTATTCCTTTTTGCCTTCTAAGAAAGAGTTATTGATAAAGACCAAGAAATTATTTTTATATCAGTCATCATGTGGTCTGTCAGCCGCCACTTAGATCCCTTTCCCAGCATTTTCCCAGCTATGTAACTTCAGATATCCATTTATTGATGCTGGCCTTATTGTAATTTTTAATGGCTGAATATCAAGATCCCCAACAGGTTTTCTATCTGTTCCTCCACCTAATTTCCAAAGGTCAGTCCTACATCTCTAAATATCAAAAACAGGAGTAAGAAAATATTATTGATTTTGGCTTTTCTCTAAATGGGCAATGTAGATCCATACCTCTATCTGTTTCTCTCTGTCTTGTTTTCTCTCTGTGGGTGTTGTTCTATCAACCATTGCATATGGAGCTATCTGTGCCAGAAGAGCTCGTTAGTGTGTTCAGGTCTTGTCCTTTAAATACAAACAGTCAGCAGCATGGGATTTTGGGGTGTGACAGTTAACCTGGACAGAGACACACACAAACTTTAGGTATGTAGGGGTGCTGTATTTGATTCATTAGTATGCTTTATCCAGTGAATGCTCACTTCTGAAGGGACATTCAGAAGTGACATTGTATATGGTAAAGTATAAGATATGATGTTCTATGCCCCTATAGTAAACACCAGTCTTCTCAGGAAAAAAAACCCTAAAATTCACATGTATTTGGTGAGGTTGAACACAAATTTCTACAATTCTCCTGTACTCAGGACCAGCTTTTTTCATTCTGGTTGTAACACAAATGCAGTTCATAAATGAAAAAGGAGCACCGACTTCAAAGAAAAGGCTTAACATGACCCAATGCAGAAACTGGATGTAAATTATAATGTGTCACTAGCTGAAGCAGCATATGTTGGAAGAACTCACTGGAATTATCTTCTCTTTTCAGGACTGTGAAATGCATTAAACATGGATCTAAATAACAATGAAAAACTGCTTGTATTGTTTTGTTACTCTGTAGGAGAGTGAAATATTTTAAACAATCCAATTTTACAGATACTGTATTAACAATTCTTGTTATTGTCTTTAAATAGCTATTCTACAAAATGTAACAACAAAATAGTCACAGTCCAAGAAGTCACTCCAGAATAAAGCCTATTAGGTGTTAGTATGGTTATACTTGTACTGCAGCCAGTGGACAAACATTAAAGCTGAGATAGTTTGGCTTAAATGTTGGATTATATAGTGGACATCATTGTTTTCACAATAAATTCATCATCTGCTTTGTATTTGTTTGATTCACTGATATTTCTCTAATGATAAAAATACCACGGTATGTTTAGTTCTGGTGTTTAACAATTCTGCAAAGTTACAAAGCCTAAAGTTAACTGGAAAAAGTGCACAATGAAAATCTGATTTTCCTGATGACTCTGATTTTTGTGTTTTTTTTGTTTCCATATTAGCACAGCCTTTCCTTTTTATTTTTCCACACAATTGTGTCAGATGTTGCTCATTTGAGATAGAGTCACTAAATCATTTAGAACATAAATGCTTGGGTGGGTAGATACTGCAGCACAGATATGAAACATCACGTTTTTGTCTGATGGCTATAAAGCTTGTTGGCAACTTTGTGAAACTGCTGACACAAAAGGCACCCATCAAAGGCCTTCTGCATGTTATCATAATAAATACATTCATCACTTTTATTATTTTGATTTGGTTATTACTGTATTTTTGTGTGTGGTGTCCCAGCAAAGAAAAAATAAAGAAAAGGAAAAAAACCCAACAACCAGAAAAACAACTTCTAAAATAAGACGTTGGTTATTGTAGGAATTAACAGAGGACAGCATATTGTGACATTGTAGAGCTGCTGTTTTTATCCTGATCTGAATTCACCAAAAGGAGATTCAGTGTGCCCTTTAACAGGGTATGAGCTATCACCAAAGTGCAAGGATCTGGAGCTAAATCTCCATCCATATCAGGAAGAATTTGCACCATCTCAGACCAATGAAAGGCCATCAGCACTTCTGGAGTAAGGAAGTAACAAAATGTGGTAGACGAGATGGTTTATAACTTATGCTTCCATGCACTGTTATATGCACTGTAATACATGGCAAAAAAAGAATTGCCAAGCTTGCCTTTCTGAAATTAGCAACTGCTGATGGCAGGGGAAGTGAAGTGCAAATGCCATATTTGCCATTTGTAGCAAGTGCCCCTTGCGCCCACGGCCCTTGGCTGGGGTGGTGACATTCCCTGTGCCTGTGTCACAGCGCGTTCCCAAAGGTGCTGGGTTCTGTGTGGGACCCTGGGAAGGGGCAGGGGACAGTGGGGGGATTACTGGACCTTCACATAATTGCCAGTCAAGGTGATCTATGTATGTCAATAAAACAAAGAATAATCCAGAAGAATGTTACATGTACAAAAATATGACTTTCAACTCTGAAAATAAATAAGTTCAATTTATTAAGAGCTGGTGTCAATGCTGAACAAAATACACATCTTCCGATAAAGAAACATTTTGGTGAAGTGTTTTAGGTTTTTTTCTTCTTTTTTTCTTTTTTTTTTTTTTGATTTACTAAAATACAAGCTGGACCTTTTCTTTCCTTTTTGTAAATATATCATTTGTCTCCCTTAATTACATATCCTTATAACTGTGACCATCATTCTCCTTTAAGCCAGAGACTGAGGACTTGTTGGGTTTTTTTAATTCCTAGGAGTCTGGCCACATACGCTGTTTTTTTAAGGGAAAATACTTAACAATGAAAAACAAAAGAAAAATATATTTTTTTTCTAATAAATAAAAATAATTTAAAATGCTAGAGGCTATACATGACTAGTTTTGATTATGTTCATTTATAAATGAAATAGTTTCCAAAATACGTGGAAGCAATATTAAAGGCAGACAAACAAAGATCTGTCTACTTTATTTTCCCATTAAGCGTGCCCTTCTTAACTTCTCCATCAGTGGTTCAGCAAGTAAGAGGAATAAATGTCACATCACCATTCATGAAGTTTGTCAGGCTTTAAAAAAATAGTTCTGGCTTCGAAGGAGTCAACATTCATCTTCAACTTCTCGTATTGGTGGTATCAAGCTGCTTGTCGATTTATATTGATTGATCTGATTGGCCATGTGAGTGCTCATGGGCTTGATTTGAATGTTTCTGGGATAGGCATTATCCGGCTCATCTGTAAACCATTTCTTTTCTGCTAAGGAGCAAAACAGGTAGAGACAGAATAAGGAGGGAAAAATGAAAGTCATAATTAGTGAAGCACACATACACAGAAGCATTTAAAAAAAAGAAAAAGGGAGCATTCAGTAAAGTTTGCAGGAAAAAGAGATCAATAGAAGGTGACTTTGACTAATCACTAGCAGTACAGTGCATTAGATTAATACCTCTGAAAATACTGTTATGAAAGGAGGATGACGCTTGCAGGTTTGATAATAGAAGCTAAAGAAAACTGCCAATGTGCTAGTTTGCTTGTTGGATGTAAGAGAGCTCTTTTCTTGTGCCCATGCTCAGGTGATTCATTTATTGAAAAAAAAATGATACAAATCAAGGTCTAAACTAAGAAGCCAAGGAGAGCAGCTGGGATAAGGGTAATGCAGAAAAGAGCAAGTGAGTCCATACACAGAGGAGCACCTGAATAGCCAGAGACTTCTCTGAACCATTTCAGCCTTGGGGTGGTGGCTACTGCTGGCCCAGAAATCATGTAGGAGAATATAAAGAACTTTCTGCAGTTGGTCTTAGAATAAAGGAGGATTTCTAATCCTGCTGCCAGACAGCAGCCTTGCTGCACAGGGTGGGCATTTTATCCCTTTCTCTGACACACAGCTGCTGGGACACTGCTGAACTCCAGGGTTTAAAATGGGGTGGGGAACAAACCAGACACTGCAGGTGACTGTGGCAGGACTCCAGCTAATCCTGAATCAATCAGTCGTGATAGGTGACAGCAAGGCAAAGGAAGTAAGGACTTAAAGGAAAATTGGAGAGGAAGCTCTTTCTTTTCTATCCTTGAGCAATGTCTGTTTCCATGAACACAGGAGGAATTTTATGGTGTAGCCACACCATAAAAGGTGGGCTGGGGGCAATGTGGGAGGATGCTGAGGCTACAGCATTGGAGCCCTTTCCCAGATGTTCATCACTGTAACTACTATGTTGCACTGCTTCATTATAGGTATGGACAAAAGCTTCTTAAAATTCACAAAAGGAAAAAAAAAAAATCTTAAACCCTTTAGAGAGCAATTTCTGCTGCAATTTCTCAACGACAGGTATGCAACTTTACAAGATAACTTTATTCCAAGACTTGGGAACTCCTGATCTAGAGAGTGGGTAATGGCCATTAGGTGCACTTGTGCCTTGACAAGCATTTGCGAGCAGGGTTCTGTCTCCATTCTTGTCCTCCTTCCCCAAATTCCAGAGGTGGGTGGGCAGAGCAGTGGTGGACACTTAAGGTTCTGGGCATTTCATTATTACATGCAAGGTTCAAAGTGTGTTACACCAGAGCTGCCACTCTTACATGTATGCACTGCTTCCCATTCCAATGGGGAATCCAAAATGCTGCAAAAGCTTTAGTGCCTCACTTACATGATATAGACTTCTATTTTTGCTAACCACTGAAATGCTGCAGTATCTGAAGTCAGGACAGGAGTGGAAGAAATGCTAATTTTTAAATAAATACATGATTTAAAATTAGCAAAGCAAAATTCATCTTAGAAATGATCGAGCACAAAAGCTCAGAAGGGAAAGGAGAGAAAAGAAATGACTGATAAGAATAGAGGACAAATACCTGGAAAAAAGTGCACAAAATAAACACAGAGCCTTGGAACTAGAGTCTCTCAACAAGTACCTTAATCTTCAGAATTACTGAACTTTTCAGTCACTTTCATGAATAACAAATTAAACCACTTCCACTTTATTTTATATGGATTTTGAATTGACATGCCAGACCCTCACTCCCCATCAAAACCTTTGTTACTGTTCTTACACATTTTTAGAAATTAAACACAGGAATTATATTACTCATTACTAGCTTATTACTGAAGGGAAACAGAACTACTGTATTGTTTTTCTTGTCACTTTCTAAAATGCTTTTTCACTTCTGTTTAAAAATATCCCACTCATTTGCGACCAGACTAAATAGCTCCCTGCCCCCTTAAAGTTGCCTGAGTCTGAACGATGTTCAATCTCCCATCTCCCTCTCTCTCACCTATTATAATTAAGTTCCCTTTGATTTGAACAGATTGGACGATAGGAATTCATAATGTTACATCCTGCACACTGAAGCTAACTGATTAAGTGCTTTAAATTATTCTTCCTGACAGAATGATAAAGTTACAATCTGTTCAGAGATGATCTACAGCTTGCCAGACTCCTACTGTTTCTTTCTACATTCATTTATCTTTTTGTCAAGCAGTTAAAAAAAAAAAAAAGCCTCAATTCCATAGATCTTTTAAAGTAATCAGAACATCTGAATTATTAATGAGACTTTAAGGGAACGATTCCTGATGGGGGCCGGTTTAAGAAAGGTTGTAGGAAAAAGAAGTCTGGGAATGTGTACACATCAAAATAATTTCAGCTCCATTTAAAAAACCATTTAGTTCAAGTGTGACACATGAACCATTATGCATTTGTGGAAACCAATTTTATGTGATCTACGATTAAACTAACCTTTCAGAGAGGTGTAAAGTGTGATGGTTATCATGTTTTAAAAGCCTTGCGAGATCACATAAACAATTTCAAACTAACAGTTTTCTAATGGTTTGTGTTTAAAATGATTTTGAGGCAAGTTAAGCACCATGAACTTTCAGTGCTACCTTCTTTTTTTTTTAACACGTGGTGGAAAAACTTTCCTTACAAACAGAACTTGGTGCAAGTTAGTTCAATTCTGTAGCAAGTAAGGGGAGACTTGCATGAGTGCTAAGAATCAGAACTTGTGTAGTGTTTCTCAGCAGCCAGTGTAAAGTACTTCAAAATACCCTGCTTTCCCAGAATTTTCAAAAAAAGCTATTTATTCACATGTTAAATTTACAATAAAACTCCTATATAGGGAGCCGTTCTTTAAAAAGAAACCACCCCAGTCTCTTTTTGCCTTTACCTGGCAAGTAACAAATACCGAACATTAATAATAAATGCAGAAGCTGGTAGGATTCTAATTTTTTCTGCTGTTTAGATTTCTTTTTGCCAGTGCTGAAACCTGGATCCAAGCATTCTCATCTCCAGCATGCAATGCTTAGATCGAGCTTTATTCCTTTCTTGTTCTTTTCTGCTGTTAAAATTATCTTTGACCACATAACAATGAATCTCCTGTGCAAATTCACTGACCTCTCTACTTACCTTTGAAATGTGAACTTAACACTCCTGATCTTTACTCTTGGCCACTATAATACTCTGCCCTCAGTTACTAAATGTCCTTCTTGAACCCCCCACACTCTTTTCAGTCATTTATGCTATGCTTACAGCCTGATTTTGGTATGTCTTCCAGAGTCTTAGCACAGATTTTTACCTTTAGTATTTACTCTTTCCTTTAGATCAGTTCAGAAACCCCCTTTTTAAAGTCTTTATACATTGTTATACTCACCAAGCATTATTAAGTTCTCTGTCACATTCAGTCTGTTTCTCTCCCTTTTGGAATATACATATTGATCCTTACCAGAAGTGTTTCCACATTATAGTGACAATAGGTGTAGTTTCTTATCCTATTTTTTTAGAAGCTGCTGAAAAAAGTCCCTGATCTTCCTACGCTATTTGACAGGCTTCTTTTTGACAGCATCACCTGAGAGATGTTGGAACAACTAAGTAACTGAATGTATGAAAACATTTACTTTCCTCTCAAACACCTATGTCTGTAATGGGCTATCAGCATCAGCGCATCCATGGGAGTTCAAAAGGCTTAATGCTCATACTACAAATAAATAAAAATTAATGATTTTGTGTAACACTCTTCCCTTCAGCATAAAAAAAGGGATATAAATAATCAAGTAAAAAGATCAAAATACAGTTTTCTTCAACTTGTATAAGACTCGAGCAATTCTCTCCACAGATTTATTGTACCGGTGCTTTAAAATTTCTATCATTAATTCTGGACTGAGTAGCAACTTAGAACAAATGTCATTGTGAAACACCCTCTCTTCTAAGCAGAGGCAAAGAAAATACTACCCAAACATAACACAAAGGTTTTAATAAATTTGTATTCTCACCATAATCCTGGGTTACCTTTCAACCTTTAAAACACGAATTTTTTGTCTTCTGTGACACTTGCAGTCTCAAATTAGTTTGCACGCATGTGTTTGTGTGTCATGTATGTGTTTGTGTGTCTCCTCCCTGCATGTAACCATCTTGTTTGTAACTAAGCTGAAAATTCTCCATGTAATTTGTTCCTGCATGAGAAAAAAAAGTAATGAAAGTTTCTCCACCCACCTGCTCAGCAATTCTTTGTTTGGCAGATGAACATTTAACATGTACCAAGCAGTAAGAAATTTGCAGGGAAAGGGAGACTAAACTTTTTTTTTTTTCTATGAAGAACTTTACCCCAGGGCAACTAAAGCTTTTTTGACAAAGATAACGTACTGGACTTGTTCTCGATGTTTTATTCTTTACATTACCAAAATTCTTAGTTTTGACAACGGGAATTTCACTGGAAAATACCTGACTCTCTCCGATTAGCTCAACAGGAACCCATGACAAGAACCAGCTGGTTTGTTAGGTACGGTTTTGTTTCAACACTTAAGCTCACTAACAACTTTGTTTCCAATGCTGAAACCATGCTGGGACTGACATAAAGGGCAGGACCTTCATTAAAAACCTCAAACATCACCTCCTGACATTGGTGAAACTTCTTCACTCTCAAAACCCAACTATTCTACTATGGTTGTCTGACTTGGGATAGAACAGGAGATTTCCTCTTCTTTTCAATATAAAAACCAAGATAAAGTCGATTTAAGTACTTCTCTACTTATAACGACCAACCTCCATTAGTATATCCATATCAGAAAACCTTTGTCACTCTAATAAACTGCCTGATCAATCTGACTGTAGTCAGCAGTGGAAATTGTACACAATATTACTAGAAGTCAAAACTTTTAGAATTCCAACTTCAGGATAGAGGACAAAGGTGGGGTAGACTTAAATGTAATTTGAAGAATTCAGATTTACACCCATATTAGATATTCCTCTTCTGCTGCTCACAAAGTAGGGAAGTTAATTCTCTAATGTATGCTGTTTATATTTTTTCTATTTGAGCTGGACTGTTATACAAATACTATTTTTTTGGATAAAAATCATTATGTAAGATGTGACAAGTGCCTTCATATTAACACCCTTCCTTTCTCTGCTAAATGGAAAACAGATAAAACATTAATGGAAAAGCATTTTGGTGTCAAAGCCATTAACATTCTTCCAAAATGTGTAACTGCTCTCAACTATCTTCAATCAATACTGCCGACATAAAAAGATGCTCATGTACATACATGGGAGGGGGAGGGAGGAAAGAAATTGGAATGAGGAATGGGAAATAAAGTAATGTCTGCACCAGGATAGGCATCTTCATTGAGCAGGAACCTGGGTGTTTACAAAAGGACACGTGCAATTAGAAAGGCAAGCAGATGAGATGAAAAAAAAAAACAAAACAGGGCCGAGAAACAGCAGCAGCAGCAGCAGCAGCCAGTTTTACTTCTGGTTTGGTGGGAAAAAAAGGCAAAAGAAAACCAACAAAACATTCAACCAAACAAACAAACCAATAACTGAATAAAGTTTGTAACTATTTTTTTTTTAATTTCACAAGTTTTCACAAGGACAAAGTTATAGAGGGAAACCCACAGCAGTTGCTAGGTCATGCAGAACCATTAATTTTCATACCTTGGCCCATTCTATTCATCCTTGTTGCACTTTAGAAAAAGAAGTAAGCTATGTAAGTTTTACAATGCTTTTAAACTGTCATATTTCTGGTTGAGCACTTTAACTGGCACATCCTTGTAGCAATAAATATTCTCAGGGCAAAACATGATAACTTTCTTTGCAAAAAGGAACACATGAATTTTTCTTTATGATGCAGAGCAACTGTAATAGTCTCATTTGTAGGGGAGCAACCGTAATTTGCACCGTATTTCACTGATTGGACTTACAGCTGCGTTTGAATGCACACTCACACATATAGACTGTATTCCAATCATTATGCTTAGCACTGCACAGTGGTACTCTCTGTAGCCCACTCACATGGTTCCAGGTTTTGTCAGTAAAAGTGCTTGGCTTCATTGTCAATTCACACAGCAAGCAAATCTTCAAAATTATCATGCTTGGGGAAGGGGAAGGTAGAAGACAAAACTAACCATAAAAGCACCTTGATTGGCTTGGCAGTTACAATGCTAATCATTCCAAATCTAAATATTTCTTTTCTATCTGCATGCTTTCTTGCTGGATAGCCAGGGAAGAGGGTATGTGTTTCTGCCCTCCCTACCCTTGGAAACCCTCCATAAACCTAGAGATAGCTGTGTATTTCAAATATACATTGGCTTCTGAAGCTTAAACCAAGGAAAAAAAAAAAAAGTAAAAGCAAGCCTGAAGTATCATTTCTATGGCTGTCTAGGGCAGGTTCCTTTCCACTACTTTATTGAGTTCCCTGCCACAACTTCTTTTGGCTACATGTGTCATTGGTGACCATTTGCAAGAACTAAATTCTGGCAAGTGCATGGAATACGACACCTCAGCACTGTGAGTATTTCCAACCCTTCCCCCTTGCTCTCCTCATTAACAGCCTGAGGCACAGCACCTTTTCTCCCCAGGTGGGAGAGATTTAAAGGCACTCAGTTGTCTTCCCTGTATTTCTGCATACTGGCATGCACCTGTTGAATAAAAAACAGGTAGAACATGCAGCAAGATTTCTGGAGGTTCTTCACATATTAGGACTCTTGTTGGAAGATTTATACCAACACTAACTTGGAAAAGTTAAACTACCATCTGGGGAAAGGAACAAAGTCCCTTGAGATCTGATATGTAAGCATAGAAAAATGCTTGCTCTTTTCTGAACATTATTTATTCTGTACATAAGGTGACTAATTCACCTTTTAAAGACGTAAAAGTCCCGAGAAGGCGGTTTTTAATGACTTACATCCAATATTTATGATACATATGGCTTTTTATCCCAAATGTCAAAAGTGAAAGAAAATATAGCTATTCGTGTGGCAATATAAATAGACAGAATAATAATTTAATATGCAATTAGACTCTTTCTAAACTTAAATTAAACCATTGGAGTTTTACAACTTCATGCCCAGACAATTTCACTGTTAAAGGGAAAATATACCATCTCCAAAAGACTAGTATTTTAGAGAAAGTTCTTAAACAAGCAGAAAAGTCCCTGATAGTGCTTTGGTATAAAGCAGATGTGTAGCATTAATCCATACAAAGAGTGTAAGCCCTATATAATGTAAGCTTTGAGAGTGAAAAATCAGCAGAGATTTTTTTTTTTTGCAGGGTTTTTTGTTTGGTTTTTTGTTTTTTTTTTCTATAGGAGTTTTATAAGCTTCAAATAAATGTATCAGCTCCTGTAAATATGAGTATTAAAAAAACCTACTGCAACTTACATCAACACTTCTGCACTAAATGACTTTCTTTGTGTAGCTCTGACATCAAGAGCAAGTGTTCATGTTAAATATACTCTATTTTCAGATATGTAGAGTAACTGCAGTGAGTTATGTATCTTTTCAGTGTGCCTATGGGTTTGGAACTCCTTTTTTTTTTCTCCCCTAGCATCATAAATAACTTTTGGTCCGTCTGCTTTGTTGCTGTTGTGCTTAAGGGTTTTATGGTGGTGAAATAAAAATGACAATCACATGCACACCGTCATACATATGCAAAATATGTGTACAAAAAGGGAGAACTCCATGGGAAAACAGGGAACATTACTGCTGGAAACATTAACCGGGGAGAATGGGTGGTGAATGCAAGTTTCACACACAGTGGGAATAGATACACATATCAAAGTCTATCCTCCTGCACATACTTCTGTTTGTCCCGGGAATCCCTGGTCTTGGTGCGGTTCGGTCGGTTTGCTGTTGACGGGATGGAGTGAACTGAGGAGCTCTTCTTGCTGGAAGAGTAGGAGGAATGGGAGGAATGAGAAAGACTGGCTCGGGACTGGCCAGCGTTGTGGTCAAATTGCATCAAACAGAAGATCAAGTCCGTCGGCACAAGCTCAAACTCATACGGTGGGTTTGTGATAACGTAACTGGGAAGAAAAAAAGAAAAAAAAAAGAAAAAGAAAACAGGTTTAGATTTACATTAAAAAATTTCTTCTAGATTTGTTAGCTCAGGAAAATTTAGCCAAATTTTTGCATTTCTGTTTGTACCTAATTTTAGCTCACATAATTCTTATTATGGTTTAGGACATTTTAAGTCAGCTGTGACTTTTTTTATGCTTTCTGTCAAACAAACAAACTCTGAGAATGATGTTCTTCAAGTGAATCAAATAATGATTTTCAGAGAAGCCACCATACAAATCACATTCCTTTCTCAGGCTGCACCATAATGCAATGACTGTAGCAAATATATTCATATATTGACAAAAACCAGTAACATACCCACCACAAACAGTATTTAAAAGAATGTCTGACAAGCAGAGAGAGGAGGATTTCATATGCAGCTTATTTAAATACATATTTAATACATATTTAAATACACACTAGATTTAAATACATATTTACATAGTTATTAAATATTAAAATACTGTCAATAGAACAAGGATATAATTATTAGTTTGGACTGTGACTCTAGTTAAAACAAATTAAGGACAATACTTTGTAGAGAGGTTAATTTTGTTCATTCGCTCCACATGTACATTCATGGCCTCCACAGGCATTTATAAAGAGAAACTTGCACATCTGAGAATCCAACAATGCTTAGTATAAATCCCAGGCCTGAAATAAAAACTTGCTCAATTTCAGGAATCCCCACCTTCACCTAATGGCCTTTCAGGGTACGAAGGGCTTATAGAGCATCTGCTAAATTTTTTCATGCATGTGAAAAACAGACTTGAGCAAGGCAATCGGCATTTTCTGTCCAAGCAAGAAATGAGTAAAAATTGAACATGAAGCCCATAACTTCTTTTCAAATTGATTCAGTGCTCATAAGAAATCTGCTTAGCTGCTTCAGGGACAGAAGACCCTTATTAATCCAACAAATAATCCCAAGTATAGCAACTGCAGTGTAAATCTAAAGTGCAAATCATTTTTTCTACCCAATTTGTTCAAGTTCTTACAGAGGAAGCCGCCTTGGTGGGCTGCAGTGTTGTTTATTGCCATGTTCACCCAATAATGATGCTTTTTTTGTAGAGCACGAAACAGTAACAGATGGTAGATTTGTGATACTTCTGGTATGGGTCTGTGTGTGTATTTCTAGGAAGCAGTTAATTAAGACACATTTCAAGCAAGCTGCTAAATGGCCTTCAGTTTGCAAAGATGGAAATGTGTCTGCTCTGTTTAAAGCACTAAGGTCAGGTTCGGTGCTACTGAAGAAAAAATGTAGACTATCCAGAGAATGGTTTCCATTTACTGGAAGAAATTATGATTAGACACAGATGGTACTGATGGGAAGCCCAGAGGAGTATTTTTTGAGCATTCAGAAAAAAGACTAGCTACTGTAATTTAAATTATTATCCCACAACTCAAGAGTTGATTGATATAAGGAAACTGAAGTCCTTTCCTTGGATCCAAACAGTGGATCATCATAAAGCAAACAAGATAAAGATATTTTCTGAAAACTTAATTAAAAAATTTTGAATAAGATTAGCTGACAAACTATGCTGTGATACCCAGCTTACGATTTGAAGTCAGATAAAGAGTCATGGTGAAATCCTCAAAGAGGATTGTGGAGAAGTTAACGCAAAAATGGAGCAAGCTCTTTTTTATATTTATTACAGGAATTGGGTTCTTCCTCGCTGAGAAGACTGAAGACCAGCAAAGCAGAGATGTTCCAAAAGACCAGACTCACCGTTTAGTGCATTGGCTGGGAGTACTTAGATGTGCATCCCTTAATCGATATATTCCAAAGCAAAGCATATTGTATGTTTTCAGTGCTTTACAAAATAGATCTCCATAACAACCTCCATCCTAGAGGAAAGAGAGGACATAAACAACAACAACAAAAATGGAGAACAGTGCGGTTCTCTCCTTTCTTTGTTAACACAATGTCAAGAAACAGGTCATTCAGTATGAACTTTTAAAAAAGGGGACAACGTATAGACAGTCTGTTGTTTGTCTCAAATGAGAGCCTTTTACCCAAGGAAATGAATAACCTAAATGTTTTATTTCAAATAAGTAACTATGTAAAGTGATGACTGCAATTTGGTCCATGAAATAATGGCAAACTAGAAAGAGCAAGTGATTTGCTTTAAGCTGGAAATACAAATTTTGGTACCAGACAATGCATATTATAAAAATTACATTAACTGTGGTATTAAAATTGTTAGTATCTTTGACCCTTTCTTGGCAGAAGCCATACTGTCATCCAGACAAAAAGAAATTCACCAGGAGCACAACAGAAATTGGAGTTCTAAGGGTTTGAAAGGATAATAAAATAGCTGCTGCTGTAAAATAATGACTAAATGTATGATCAGCAAAAAAATAAGTTTAGATTTGCTCATTTGTATATCTAAAATAGTGATTCTTAAGTAATCATGAGAGTTAATGCATTCTGCATTCACAGATGCAGTGCAATTGAGGCTCTGGTGAAACAGCATTTGAGAGTTTGGTGCTGCTTATTTTATTTGTGGAAATGTTAAGCCACATGCTGAAGTGTTTTGATGAGCTGCTAGTTTCAGCTACAACTGGACTG
Source organism: Cyanoderma ruficeps (assembly GCA_008694505.1). NCBI lineage: Eukaryota > Metazoa > Chordata > Aves > Passeriformes > Timaliidae > Cyanoderma > Cyanoderma ruficeps. Next base: position 8,131,426 of record VZDJ01000116.1, on the reverse strand, counting down.
CTACATTAACTGAAAGGCTGTAGGCTCCTACCTGTGTACTCTTGCTGCCCTAATCCTTAAACTGGGATTCCCTGTCATTTCTGTGAAGAAGGTAATTCCATTCTTTTTGGACAGAGCTGGTGAACCCTAGGTTAATTTAAGAAACATCAAAAATCTACATCATCGTCAAAGCAGAGTGGGTGCTTTTGGACTCAGCTCAAGATTTCAAACTGTGCTCCAGAAAACATTTCTAGATACTTCTTTATCTATTTTTATATAATCTACTCCTTTTTAAAGATCATTTATGTATTTGGTTTGGGGTTTTTAAATTTTTTTGTTTGCTTGTTTTTTGACTTCACCCTTAGAACAGTGCAGTCAAATTACCAGAAAATTAGGATTTCACAGGAATTTTAGTTCATCCAAAACCAGCAGAAAACAAACCGTACTACTTTGCTTTCAAGCTAATAAGCAGAGTTTAAGAACTGGAAACTCTGTGAAAACACTAAATAAGCTTATCAAAACCCAAAAAAGGTATATCAATACATATTGAACATATTTAGAATTCATTATTACTATAATGGTTATATCATCTAAATCAGTCCAGCCATCTCTTTTAGCTGACAATGAAGAAGAGGAACAGAATTTTCTGTACGAAATATGTAGGCAAGGATCCTGGGCAGCCAGACAGCTTCTTAAAAGGTAAAGAGCAAATCTGGCACACTGCACTATAAATTTTTAAACAATCCAAAAAGCTCTATTAAATTCAATGATAGAAATTATATGCTTATTAAGATAGATTTTTCACTCAGTCTGAGAGAAAGCTAATAGAGCACAGACCAGCCTTGGTCCTACATTTCCCTCATGATCTTACCCCTAGGTCTGCAAATGGCCCATCATACAAAGCCAACTGAGCAACTCGACACCTGTCCCTGTTTGCAAGTGTCTGGGGCGTGCTGTAACCTCCTCTCAATGCATTCTCCTCAGCAATCAGTGCTTCCAGCTCTGGTGTGGCTCCTCCTGTTACCAATGTCCGTATCAGTGTGAGGATATTGTCATTGAAGTATGTCTGCAGAGATAAAAGAAAGCTCTTTAAGCAAACACCATTAAAGTCACAACTGAAGACATCCAAATTACAACTTTTCCGGGTTTCTGCTGTTTAAAGTTCTTGGCTGTCTCTTCAAATAATTTTATATAGAAAGTGAAAAGACAGCAGCCTCCAATTACTCTATTTTCTTCTATCCCATTAGGCTCCTATACTAGATCCTTCCTTTTAAACACCAATTCAGGCTGATTTTTATTAAAGTACAAAAATTTGAATGATTTATGTTTCCTATAATTGGTGTTAGTAGTGATGCAATGACTGCTTTCCTTCTCATCGCCCTCATGTCTAATAATGGGCTTTAGGACATGTAATTGTAAAATTCAGACCACATTTAAAGCTTACACAGGCTAGATTGCCTTTTTACTCTTGTCACCAATTCGTTGGGGAGCTGCCTTTGTGCTGCAAATGTCATTACTTATTACTGTGGCTGGACTCTAGCAGTCTAACCGATGTATTGTACTAAACATCTTATTACGAGACTTGACAGTGTTCAGACATAAGCATGTATCAATTAAACATCTTGAGTTCATTCCAGATAAATGTATGATGAGTTTGGGATCCTGGTGGTCCTTTTAAAAAACTCTAGGGTATAGGGTAAGTGTGGTTTATTAGGGAAGATTTACTGCACACTGACATTTTGCCAGCATCTGTAGCATTGCTGGTCTGTCAGGCAAACAATGGGTATTTAAAATATTAATTTAAATCCAGATGAATGACTTTCAAGTTCACTTAAAAGTATACTGGTATAGTTCAGACATACTCAGTTAAACATCTGCAATGTATTGTAATGGGGAAAAAATATTGAACAAAAAAAAGGAAAGACTGTCACTTATAATGCCACCAATGTCTGAGTTTTCAGAAGCTTTGCAAGTGCAGGGAACATAAAAGGAAAAAATGAGCTCGCTGTAGAGTACACAGGATTGACATTACTGGATTTCTGGATTTTGTTGAATTTAGGACTTAGAACAAATGTCTGTAATCCAACAAAATAAAAGTGAATAGTGAATTCTCAAACAGTACTTGTTGTCTAAAGATAAGACTTTTAAAATAATACTTTTCAATGAAATTCAGTGTTCTATCCATATAATGTAACTGTATTTAATACATGGGTAAACTGAGGTAGAGGTTGAAATATTTTATACTGAGATCAAAAAGCAGAACTGGCTTCCTATCCATGTTACTTTGATATTCTTTCTTTGTATAATGAAACTTCAGTTTCATTGTTTGCTGGAGATGACAGATAAAACAGAAGAAAATGAGTTCTACGCAGCAATGTTTTTTCACTTTACATTGAAGTTTCCTAACTTCAAGCTTCTCTGCTTATTTACATAGGCATATATGTCATTCACCTGTTGACTAAATTAAAATGAGAGGAACATATTCTTATCGTTATACATGCCCCAAAGCAAATATTTGCATCTCATCAACTCCAGTTATTTAAGTTAACCTGGGTAAGGCGCTACATATTTTAACTACAAAGCATACTGTAAAGAGTAGTTTAACACAAGCAGAGGTTCAGGAAGATTCAGCTAGTCTAAAACAACAGCTAATCTCAAATCAGCTCTTACACATGTGGATGCACTGGGTAACCATTCAAGTGTAATACTCAAACCTCTCTTAACATACAGAAAAATCAATGTGATCCCTTGCAGGAATGTAAGTCTGGAGCGATTACATGATGTTTAATAGGAATTGCCATCATGAGAGAGAGAAGACATTCAGGCATGATTGTTTATTTTTCAATTACTTCTTCCTTGATGTCCCTGAGATGAAATCAGAGTTGCTCTTCAGCAACTGTGCTATACCTCTAAGGCAAAGCTAAGAAGACCCTTGCTAGCAAAGGAGGCACCATTTATTGTGGAACAATGCCTTAATTTGGGTTTCACACCTGATGACTGATGTGGATGGCACCATTTAATCAGATGGATGAGTGCAGCAAAAGAACGGTTTTTTTGGGGTTGGTTTTTTTTGGGTTTGTTTTTTTTTTTTTTGCAATCAATGGGAGAAAAGATTCCAAGTTTCAGGACAAACTGCTGCAGCATTGCATCTGTTCAGAAAATGCCCAACCATAGGCAAGAAAAGATGGGTGAATAGGAAGCGGTAACTTGTCACCTTCTGCTAAATAGGGTTGCTTCCTTGTGTACTAACGTATTTAACGCTCCTCAACAAAAAGCTGTCTGCCCATGCTTTTGATTATCACAAAAATCAGACTCCTCATTACATCTTGCCAGTTTGGAACTAGGGGAACACTGAAAAGCTGAACTAGCTGATATCCATTTCCTTTGGAATAATAATACACTGAAATTAATTTGAGAGTGATCTTCTACTTGCTCTGTGGGAGGGTACATGGCCTGGATATGCCAGTACTTATAAGAAACTGATCTACAGAATGTCTTTGGAAAGGTGCTGTTGCACTTAAAGTAACAAGGCACTTTCCAGTGATGGAAAATAGAATCCCTTTTGTTGAGTGTAAAATCCAAACTGAGGAAATACTTGTTTGCTATTGTCATTAACCAAACCCCACACCGGACATGTGTGTGATATCACTTTAACTGGCATCCGGAATGAGAATATGAAATAGGTGTATTCTAAACACAGAAAAAAGGAAATGCATCATAGACACCGAAACTGGGTAAATAGCAAGGAAATCATGACACAGATATCTGAGCTAGCAGTGCCACCTAGCCCTTGCTTCGGAATCGTAGTGCAGCTCTTTCAAATGTTTCAAGGATGCTTTCCCATTTGTTCAATCATTTTTTAAAGTATAATTACCAGAGTGCTTATGTTTTGCAGTTAATGCTGTCACGTCTTTTAAACTAATTGGTCTTCTACAGAAAATTTAACTGAAAATTAGCACATCTTTTAATAATATTGCTTTAACTTTAATAGCACTTTGCCTTTCATTTATAATTACACTAAAATCGTCATTTTTCAAGTTATATTTGCCTTTTTTGTGTTTGCTAGTGTGTTTTTTAATGAATTTCTTTTATAAAGACTCCTCCTTCCCTACACACAGTTTTAAACCTCACTTTTAAACAAACATTTTAACTTGCTTTTCTTTTGCATTTGGAGGAATAATATATATCTAAACCCAAGGAGTGACTGAGCTAATATCAGTAATTCATACCAATAACAAAAGAGTCTTTGAGACAGAATCAACAGCAGAAAATAAATAACAGCATTTCATAATTTGAAAATCTATTAATTCTAAAACTATTGTCCAAACTTAAAAGAAATTTGGGGCACTTTAAGTTACAAGATGCTGCTTACTAATTCTCTGAACAGAGTTGCATGAAAAATAGTCTTGTGTTCATATCAAAAATCAGAACAGTTTCTTTTCTGTATAAATAAGACTGTGAGGATCCCTTAGGGAGAACTCTTGAGTACAGGATATAATGAAAAGTTATTTTTAACTGTTTTAAGGATTTTCTTCCATTCTGTACTTTTGCTTATATGAAGAAAAAGTAGGATTTGGTAACAGAGAAAGCAATCAAGACCTAAAGTTCTAGTACAAGAAAATTAATTCCAGGGTAGCAAATATTAAATGGTATCATCTGGTGCTGGAGGATCCTTGCCTCCAACAGCACCTAAGGTCTGTTGCAGTGGTAGGTGTGGGAGGGATGCCAGCCTGCCAGAATTTCTGTAATTCTCCTATCTTCAGTGCCAAAAGGAGTAACAGGGGAGCTTTGGCTCTCAGGCCAACTGCTCAAACCTTTGAGATACTATGTGTTGAAAACTGGTTTCCTTGCATGTACAGGATTTTATGGAATAACTATCTCAACAAGATCCAGAAAGAAGAACTCCTGCTCAAAAATTTGCTCCTTTGACTATCCTATGTCATATAACTTCTCTATAGCTGAAGATAACATTTTTAAAAACCATCTATATAATCTAAAAGATGCTTCCAATCCCACACTTTTTAGTTACATTTTACTTGGTGATGAAAGCATGCACTGCTTTCCAGAAGTGGTGATGCCTTGAGACTGACACACAATGTGTATTATTTCCCTGGGTTTGCATGTGGTGTAACAAAATAAATATTAACATACCATTTCAGTACCTGATGGCAGTAGATGTCTCTTCAAAGACATAATAATGATCAGCTGGAGCATTTTAACAACAGCCACTGCCACAGTTAAAACATGAACCAAGAACCTTCCCCAAGAGCACAGTGAGAACCAAACCTGGTGAGATCACTGCTACCAACTCATCAAAAACACAATGCAGATTTTGAGCTTGCTATTGTTCTCTGAGCACTGATGTTTGAGCTACTACACTGAATCCACTGGGCTCGTGGAACACACTGCCTCTGCTGCAAAGCAAAACTCTGTGTAGATAACCAGTACACAGAACTCTGAAAACTGAACTGCATTAAGACTTTTACCTCTGAAATAAGGAAATAACAGACAATTTCAAATTTAAAATGTCCAGTACTGTCATCTTATAGGAACTGCTAAACTAGCAGAATGTGAAGATCTCCAGCACTCAGACTTGAATTAGAAAGTTACCACATTTTCTAATCTGTGATTCATGAGTTGGGTTTAATGCACTACTTCAATATTAATAAAACTATATATAAAAAGAATAATTTAAGACTGATTAATATTTTAGAATTATTATTAGTATTATGCAATTATTGAATACTTACACAAATTATTTTAAATCTATTTTGTAGCTCTTTTTTATATACATACATCTATATTGTTTCAAACTACCCACAGGTCAAAAATAATACTGTATGTGTGGTTATTATTCAACTTTCTAATCTTTCTTACACTTGTTTAACTACAAAAACCCACTGTTGTGGGAAGAGATTCATTCTTAAAGGAGCAGTTCACGTACATTTGCGTTGTACACCATATAAGGAATTTTCATGACAGAGATATCAGCAGAGACCATAAATTGGAATTTTCCTATCAAAAATAAGCAGTAAAACCCACTGAATCACTAAGTAGATAGAATAATGAACTATATACTTGTCTCCAAGTGAGCTGGTAAAGGACAGCAGTGCACATAATATATTTCTTACAAAATTCCTGTGCAATTAATAGGATGAAAGCATGACTGCAGATCTCACAATTTAGCTAGGATTTGGGGTTTAGTTGGCCCATACTGGCAAGTATGAAGTCAGACACAATAAACAGAAGCTGTTTTTCTAAAAGCAAGTGTACTCTAGGAAAAAAAGAAAATCAAGGTATGAGTTAATATAGTGCAAATAGTTTAGTTTGCATGAGAAACACTTCTTGGAGAAGAAGTGAAAGGAGAACATGCCTTCCCCATGAGAATATGGATAGTAAAGGGAAAACATCTCACTTTCTGAAGGGTCAGGAAGAACTGTACATTTCTAACTCCTTCCTGGGCCTTTGAGGAACAAAGAGAAAATAACACTGCCACTGATCAGAAAACTAGTGAAAGAAAAGACAGGATAGTGAACAATTATAACTGACTGAATCTTTGGCTTGTCTTCTTGATCAGTTTTTTTTTTAAGTAGAGAATTTTCTACTCTTGTTATTACACTTCTCTGACTTCAGGCTGCACTGTCCATGACACATAAAGTGGCCACTTAGACATGAAAATGCCTATGAAAAAGGACTGTTATAGAAAGGAACTGCAGAAACAGAGGGGCATGTCGTCTAAAACTAAGATTTAATAAAAGCTAGCAAAAACTAAAGCTATCAAAATATCTGAACAGGCATGCTATACATATTTTTCATGACATCACTATTGTTTACTAGAGACACCTTTGCACAAGGAAGCAATGATGTCCACAACATCTCACTCTCTTTCTATGGCAATGCTAGTGGCAACCAGAAGGATTAATCCTACTTTTTTCTTGATTCTGAAGTGTACTACTGAACAATACATTCAGAGAGACATTGACTTTTTAATAATGGGAGTAGATAAACAGCTCTAAGTAACATTTGCAACCTTCATGTTAAATTTCCATTCATGTAAAATTCCCATTTATTATGTGAATATGCCAAATATTTTACAGATGGAGATTTTCGTTGGAAAAGGTACAGAGTTTGAGTCCTTGCTTAGGTTTTCTGAATTTTTCACACCTACAAAATATTGTGAGTAGCTTTCAAGAAAAGCATTTCCTGAGGTTATTGAAAACTCCTAGGCTGCATTAGAATAAAATTTTATCTCTGTAGACTCATATTATTCATTTGTGGATGGAACATATGAAAAATATAGCAGGGAAAATTAGAAAATACAGATACATAAATAAGAAATACAAATACAATAATAAATAATATAGATCACTATGAATTCTTCCTAAATTAAAGAAAGTTTAATTCTGAATTCAGGTGAAGGTCAGACCTGGCTTCTTTAGAGAAACCCATCTGCTCATATATAGTGTTACTTGGGGTTTACAACAGATCTTTCCCGTCTATGGAATTTTACTCCACGGCCAGCTCAGAAAGCCCATGTTCAGATTTTAAAAAGAGTACATCCCTGCTGTATCTAGCGGAGTTTAAGGTCCCTCTGAAAGAAGTGCAGGTCATACAGAGCAAGACTGGTCTGAAAACTTAGCCAGTATGAGGAGGATGAAAGGGAGCATGACCAAGGGGTTTGCTTCAGAGCTGAGCTATGGCTCCAAAAGAAAAGATCCAAAGTAGACATAACCAAAGGCCACCATCTGTAGTTTCTGGCATGCACTGGAGTTTCGATTCACAAGCAAATTCATATGAAAAAGAGATAACCTCTCTTCACACAAATAGAGTCGATGAGATGTGTACAATGGCTTTCATGGAGTTCTGTCAGTGTCCCCAAGCACCCATAATGAGAGCATTGCTCATAGCTACAGGAAATTAAAGGCTCAAAACACAGTCGATGCTGTCTGACAAGAATGGTGAGCACAGGGAATGACATACTGCATTTAGGTCTGGATTTTAGGTGGAAGGGACAACTTTTCTTTTTGAAAGCATGATCCTTAAAACCAGAGATGAGACTGCTTCCTTATAAAATTGTGGGCTCATGGAATTCCTAGGTATCTCAGTTATGGTCTCCGTGTACAACTAAGAAAATAACCTAGCTTAGGTTCCAAAATTCTCTTGATATCTAAGAAAAAAGCACCTTCTCCTGCCTACTTGTGGAAAAGATTCTAAACTTTCGCACTCTTTCACAAGTCTGATAGAAGGGAATGAAAAAGATTTTGTTTGCTTACTGCGCTCATGAGAGAGTCCAGCACGCTGACAGCAAACGCGGTTCCACATGCGAAGGGCTGTGTGAGGTACAGTTCTGTGTCGGGATCATCATCATCATCTTGGTCCAAGAACTGAACATTTGAATCATTTACTGAAAATAACAGTAATAATATTGAGAGCAAAGTCGAAAGCTGTCTCTGGGTCACCAGCATGTAACCTTACACATCACACAGTCAAAGAAAAAGAAACGGCATATGTCTGGAAACACAGACTCGTGTCTTTGACGTCACTGAAAATGAAATCAAGATGGATGTGAAAATGTGCATTTAAAAATCTGTTGCTCGTTATCTTGCTCGTAAGAAGTGATACTTGTTCTTGACAGGTTCCTATCCCTTTCCTGTAAAGTAGCTTCGTGACCAGTTGCCTGTGCTCAAAATGAGACACATTATGCTCTTGTATGTTAACACGATATTGGTATGTTGGTGGGGTACAGTGACTGAGGCTGTATGCACGTACAGTGAAGTGTAATCACAAGATACAAAGTTAGAACCCTGTTTTAAAATAAAGGCTGGCAATCAAACTCTGGTATAGCCCACAGGCACCTGTTAGATGTGCTGCTGTGATTCTTACTAGAGTGGTTTTAATGCACTTACGGCTCAGAAGAGGATAAACCGTCCCTTTAACATGCATCTATCTGAATGAATGAGCAGTTATTCTCTTGCAGCACTGCCTTTTGTTCAAATATTTGTCTCTATAACTTCACTTTCTCAGCCACGAATTCCACATTAGCCAGTGTGAAAAAGAATCTATATCAGGCAGTTCTAGAGAAAAGCCCAAATAAAGTAATATTTGTCATTTTGACTTTCTCTGGCATTTCATTGTCACAGTTAAGCTCTCTGCTTCCAACTCATTCCAACTAAAAGTAGTTGTTTCCTTGAGATCAGTGTATCAAGTGGATCACATTTCATGAAATATTTCATTTCCATATTAGTCTCCCTCAGGCATGAAAGCACAGACTGCTTAGCTATGCCATTGAAATACCCTTCAACTTACTAAATGACAAATTAATTTCAGTTCCCATGCAAGAAAGGGAAATGAAAAACTTTTTGAGCATTTGAAACTGCACACACTGACTATATCCCTATTCCCCATGTGAACACGTCTCCTGAGCCAACCTAGCGAACTTTGAAAATAACATGAGAGCTGCTGTTAACTTGATCAGATTTCAGCTCTGGACTTTTTAAGTCAGAAATTCTTCTGCCTGCCATTCTGATCTTCCTTCTTATATGGTTTCATTCCTTTCCATATAGTTTTCCTGTACATCTCCTCAGTTTCACAACTCTACATACCATGCCTGCTATGTTTAGCTTACAAAACACGAATTACTGCAGATAAAGCCTCATGATAGCTGTCCTAATGAGATGAGGATAGAATTTAAAATTCTTGTCTTTGCACTGCCTGATGTAACTGTTAAAACATAACAACTTAAAAGTGTAGTAAGATAAATGTTCTGCCCTGGGAATCAGAAGACTGTCATCCAAGAAAACACCATTGTCCACAATACTTCTTTCTTTAGTACAATACGTATCAATTTAATCTCCAGATTCTTAAGCAATATAGTATTTGAAAACCTGCTGTATCATTTCAAAATGTACTTTTTGAACAGCTTGTACCTCAGTTTAATTTGGTAGTTGAGACTAGGCACTATTGACAGTAGCATCCTTTTTCCACTTCCATGTGGCAGACTAACACCTGACTTAGACACCGTGGTAGCCATGCATGGGGTCAGTTCCTACAAATCTGCTGTGAATCCTGCAGGTGTGTGTTTATCCTCAGTATCTTTATCTTCCTGGTGCAAGTCAGCACACTGGGATTTGTGGGCCAGGAGAGCTGGGTTTGAATGGGTGCTGCTGTGCCACAGGGAAAAGCTCATCAAACGCCGCTCCAAAGGCTGGTGAGAGCACTCTGTGTTGAGAGGGAACCACGCAGAGGTTTGGCTGCTTCTCTACAGCTTCAAAACCTGAGCTTCTGAGAAAAAGCCTACTCTATAAAATAAACAAAAAAATAGCTTGAGGGAAAGTATGATGCTTGGGGTTTTTTCTGGTATCTTTTACTTCTTCTTGGACTTCCTCTGAAAAGCTGCTAAGGCATGTCCACCAAATTGACAACAGGCTGAAGTAACAAAAAAGAAAGAGAAAGAAGAGAGAAAAGGAGAGAAAAATTGGTGTAGGAGAGTGAGGGCCAGGGAGGTGGGGACTCAGGCCAAAAAAAATGAATTGGTGAGGAGGTGCTATGAAAACAGCCGGCAGGTCAGACGAGTGTGATCAAAGGTTTACTGATGCTGCGTGAAAAAAAAAATCATTAAGAAAGACCAGAACAAGACAGTCAATTTCAACCAGAACCACAAATAAAACACATTCAAAGCAGTGCCATGAGGGTAGCCCCTCTGATACAGCCAGATAAATAAAGGAAAAGCTGATGACAGTAAGAACAACAACAACAGAAAATAAGACAGTGATGTGAAGGAAAAAGGCACTTCTTACCCAGTTCAGTTATCATTAGAATGTGGGTTCCACTGTTTTTTTCCTGACTGATTGAAACCAAAGGCAGAAGTTTGCCAGGCTTAGCTAGTAAGTAAAGTATTTAGGGGGGAAAGAAAGTACAGAAAGAGAATAAAGTAAGGGAAAAAGACAGGTAAGGCTCTAAAAAATAAAACTGAAAAAGAAAACAGAAGGACAAAGGACCACAAATCAAGTTTGTATTTGCCATGAAAGAAACAGAACAGCTTCTGCACTTCACATCACACCACTTGACAACATAAATACCCACAGCTAGAGTGGAAATCAGGGTCTAGTTACCTACCATCATCGTATTCTCAGGAGCGAAACATCTCATACTATTATACAGAGTTTTGGTTACATATGATTAAACAGTTTTGGACCATGAAGAAATAAACAAATGGGCTCTTACAATTGATTAAATGCACAGGAAATATCTGCTTATACTTACTCTGGCCTTTTCCCTTTTCTAACCTTAGCCCAAAGACCCCTGCTTGTTTGTTACACTATGCAAAAAGTGCCTTGTCTGATAGAATATTTATTTAAGAAAATCGAGAAAACCCAAAGGAGGGAAATATATTTCAGTGATTCAAATAAAGTGAACCAACTGTTACTAAAATTTCTTTAGAGAGATTAATTCAAAACAGTTACCAAAAGAGAAAATATAACAGTGTAAGATACAGTATGGGTAATTTTTCTATATCTCCATAAAAAGGAAAGAGGGAAAGAGACATGGGAATGTACATGGAAGGATAAATATTAGCTTGTCTTACCTAGCTCTGTTATAATAGGGATGTTGGCTCCTGTTGTAATGGAGGGTTGACGTAAAAGGCCATGGACTGGACTGTTGTCTGGAGATGTCCTATCCATCCCAGGGGGTGTAAAGCCTAAAAGGAAAAAAAAAAAAAAAAAAAAAAAAAGAAAAAAAAAAANACAAAAAAAATCCCAATGCAAACACCTTTCCTTAAACAGCTATTAAGATTTTAAAGAGTACTGTTTGTAAATGGTAGCAGAACCATGAGGAACAAACTGCTTCCATTAGCCAGTTTTAGGTTTGATCAGGTATCAAGATTTAAAATTATCTAACTGTTTTCCAAGAGCACTATCGCCCACACATGGAAGGGTCTTTGTAATTTTCACGTCTACCATTTATAATATGCATTGCTATGAGGATCAGAATTGTAGGAACACTGTGATGGAAGCATCCATTCTAAAAGACAAAAAGATAGGATGAAAGGAAAAAGACACAGGTTTTCAAATGGTATGTGAGATGACTGCTTGCAAAGAACTGGAAAGAGTGACAATTTGAAGGAAACAAAGGTGGGAGAAGAAACATGTTGGAAGGCACTCAAAAAAACTCCAAAATCTGGAGAACAGCAACATTCATCTCCAAAAAGAGACTGTTTTCAGCCAGATTATCTACAGTTTGAAATGGAACTCTTGACATTGAGCATTTTTTAATCTATTTTTTTCTTTAAACAAAAAATACCCAGGCAAAACCTTTCAGAGTTTGATTGTAAGTACTGAAAAATAGTAGCAGTAATACAAAAGCCCATGCAATAGCAGGACTGGAAATTCATCACTGAGACTAATGCATTCAATCTCCCTTATCCAGTAAAGCTACAGAAAACATGGGAATGCTCATTTAATGTCATTGCAGAAGTGATGGTAAAGCTAGAAAGTGACTTTATGGTTTCATATAGACCAATATCAAGGCAGCATTTTTAGACAAATATTTGTCTGCTAGGAATAAAATTGAGCCAAGCTTACTTTAAACCATACTTTTTAAAAAAAGACATTCCTTTCTTTGTGTTTTGGTTTTTATTTTTCCTCATATTTTTCCCAAGTTCTTTGATTTCACTTCTGACATCCAGGGACAGACTTTTGGTCCTCTGTCACTAATTGTGAATTCTCCATACACTTATTCTCCACTAATCACAGCCAAATTAATTCCTGACTTAAATTCACCATCTTCTTGCAATGTGGAAAATGTTTCACTCCATTAAATTCATTGATACATTCACCTGTTACTGAATTCAGAGGAAGATAATATGATATTATCTACCTTACCTTTCTTCAATTCTGGGACCAATTTACAAACCAGGAAATCTCTAAACTAAATGGTAGTTGTTAGCATATCATACTGGTTCTATATTGTCTTAAAGACTTACAGTTCTCTTCCAGTGATAATTACATGACTCTTAAACTGCCTCTAAACTACAAGGACTACTAGATCTGGGCTTCTTGATTTAATGGGATTTGATTTTCTCTCTCCATTCATCTATCCCTACGTTTTGTCTTTATCACACAGAGAAATCATATACAGGTAATAAAACTAGAATCACTGGGAAGAGACTTAGATCTGCAGAAGGTACTGGATTGAATTTCATTCTGAGTATCACAGGAAAACTAGATGCAACATGGTGATTGTGCAGACAGGACAGTTTAAAAACAGAGTGAAAAGTCAGCACAGAAATTCCTCAGGAGAAAAGAAATGGATATGGCATCTTCAACAGGCTTGCAAGACAAAAACATTGTCGTAGAGAAACCTAAGTCAGTAAAGCAGCTCTATATAATATTACCAGTGGATAGAAAATCTTTAGAAAGCGTATTTCTTAGAGGCAAGAGGAAATGTTAACAGTCACTCATGTAATACCACCTGTTGTGCTGAACTCAAGAAAACCAGCTTGGTGACAGTGAGTTGCAGTCCCAGCCAGTTTCAGTTTGCAGATGTTTCCTTGTATCTGGAACTATGACTGAGAGCTGCTTTGGCACTTTGAATGTTTACCTCTTCATGGCAGAACCTGAGATTCCTCAGACTTACCAAGTGAGTCTGACGCAGGTCCTTCAGTCACCACCTCATAAGTTACAAGTAACACTGACACTCTCACAACAGCAGAAAAATTAAAGTGGGACTTCAAGGGGAGGAAATGTTATCTGAGGACAGGTGGGTATTAGTGTGACACCTTTTGAAGCAGAATCCAGTGTTTTAAATCTTGTATTCTGTTATGGAATGCATTCTTCTAGGAGATGCAAGATATGGCCTTTGTCACATTAGAAAAAGCTCAGGTAGCTGCAGATTCCTTGAGCTGCAAAGGTGGCAGGCCCAGTTGAGTCCTCTGCTGAACTACAAGTCAAAATGGCAACAGAAAGATTTTTCATGCTCACTTATCTAAAAGCAGATAAAACTAATATTGTTCTCATGCACTCTAGGGTTTGTACTGCTGGGAATATCCCTAGAGGCTCTGCTTCTCCCTTTTTTCCTGAAGCCTTTCTCCCCCCATCTCAGGATGCACTTCCTAAACCACTTCTAGTGAATCAGGCCCTTCAGATGGTAGGAGCACAGCAGTATTTCCCAGTTAAAAGAAAATTGAAATAAGTTAGTGTAACTCATCTAAACGTGCAAGTTCTTCTTGCCTCCCCTTCACTGCTATGTGCACATACACAGAGACACACACACTCTCCATCAAAGGCCATTTGTAGCCACCTCTGTAACCCTTAGAATATCTGTCTTCCTGGGATGGTGTCAGGAGATTGAAGTAAATGTGGCGTTTTTGTTAGACACAGATTGTCAGAAGCTCCGTAATTGCACACTGCACACAGAGTGCATTGAGTCTGAAATGCAGGAAGCATGTTAAAGGGATTGTGTTTTCTCCTTGAATGAAAAATAGACTCATGCCTTAATATTTTTCATCCTACTGTCTTGAAAGATGTGAGAAGTATCTGATAATTTAATTTCCTTGCTCGTACTTAATTCAGACACTTCTAGAAATTTACTTTTAAGAAATATAAAAATCTTGGAGTATTTTCAGGAAAAAGAAAACTGGTGTATTTGGGGATTTTGTGTGCTTATATTTTGACTCACATGCCATCGAACACCTTCCAGACACATTCCTGCTCCCAAGTCACAAACTAATTTCCATACAGAGGCTGTCTATTTTTTTCCCTCCAGAAGAGAAACCCAAAAAAAAAAAAGTGCAGGAAACTAATCTGCTTTATCAGAACTTTCATTTAAAGGCATGAAAAACTACAAGTGACAGCTGTGCAGATTCAGTGAATGTGACATTTTTGAATTTCTTCAACTTGACAAGTAAACACCTTAAATCGGTAATGCTATATGCATAATACATGACCTGTATTTTGACATCCATCATCAGATGCTGACTTGAGAAAATACAGGTTTGTACGTCAAGGAATAGCACCCATAAAGCAGGGAGAAATTCAGGTCACAGGGTACTAGGAAAACTCTATTTCATTACAGGAGCTGAAACAAGCTAAGGCATCAGATTTAAGATCCATTTTCAGCTGTGAAAAGATTCAATTCCTCTGCACAGAGCATTCATTTAGAAATGACATGCTTTCCCCACAACCCCTTTTCATTTTCCTTTTCATATTCCATTTTCTCCTTCAGTCCCCAAACCCTGTTCCATTAATGGTCATAAAAATCGTAAAACAGGGCTGATAGTTGTGATCTTACAAACACAGTATCTCCTTGTTCTACAAACAACTGAGGGAGCTCTGGCTGCAATTGCTTAACAGGATCAGCCTCTACAGTAAGCTCACATGTCTCTGCAAGTCTGAGCACAGTGCCTGTGGAAGGAAATGCAGTGACAGTGGGGGGAATTCTGGAGAAGGAAATCCTCTCTGCCAACAATTAGGAGATAAGGTAGAGCAAAACTGTATGAGTTCCAGGAGTCACTGCATCCGGTACTAAATTACTGTACTGGGTGAGTGGTTGACTTTGTATCATTTGAATTTTGCTATTTTGTGGCTTGTTTTTGTTCTCCTCACATATTAAACTGGCTTTACCTCAGGCCATGAGCTTTTTTTTCACTGTGGGACTTGTCAGTCACAGTCAACCCACCACCACTGGCTACTACAACATCAGAGTTATAGAATCATTTAGGTTCCAAGTGACCTTTAAAATCACCAAGTCCAACCACTAACCCAGCCCCACCAAGTCCACCACTAAACCATGTCACTAAGTGTCACATCTAAATATCTCCTAAATACCTCCAGGGATGTTGACTCCAACACATCCCCGGGCAGCCTCTTCCAATGCTTGACAACCCTTTTGGTGAAGAAATTTTCCCTAATATCCAATCTAAACCTCCCTTGGCACATCTTGAGCCCAATTTCCTTTTGTCCTTTCACTTGTTACCAGGGAGGAGAGACCAACTCTCAGCTCACTACAACCTCCTTCCAGGTAGTTGGAGAGCAGTAAGGTCTCCCTTATCAAACTGAGGAAGCTTCATAGGAGGCAGCCCACCTCTGTCTGTCTCTGAAACAAGACGCTGCCAAGCAGTGGATTAGGAGTATCATGGCTCTGAGAGGAACACAGGTTTTGGTCTCATGACATGCTCCAAAACAGCAAGGCGTGGCAGCTAGCAGTCACTGCTTCTCTCGCCTGGCAGCAACCTCCCTCCCTGAGGGACAGGGACTCCCATGCCCTAAACTCAGCTATCTGCTCTGAAGGAGTTTGAGTCTCCCTGCCATTCTCTGCAGAAAGCTGATGGTTCAATGTCCTGATTCTGAGCAAAGAACATTTCCCAGCTCCAAGTATTTCTCACAGAAGTAGGTGAAAAACAATCAATTGCATCAGAGGCAAAAATCTAAGTCTTAAAGATATTCTCATCTTTGTGGAAAGAGAACACAGGGGAAATTTCCTTCCTAACAGGAGGCAAGCTCTTTTTACCAGGAGATGCAGGTGCTCCCCTGCTCTGAGCTCAGCATGGCCAGGTGGCTATAAAACCTCACTGTCCCTTACAAAATCCCACCTACACAGGGATGAGCAGCACTGGGCTCATGGGTTCTGTGCCTCTTGAGCCAGCCTGACCCACAGTCCTCCCAGTGAGGCACTAACTGTGTCTCAGCAGTACCCTGCAGGTATTCTGAGATCCGCAGTGGCACTGTGACGAAGTTCAAAATTAAGGAATGGTGGCATGGTTAAACATGCCTTCTTTCCACTGAAAGCACCACCAGTTTTGCTCTGTTTATGTGTGAGCAGCCGGCCTGACGGCCAAATGATCTGCCAGTTGTGCTGGCCATAAACCACCAATGTTTGTTTCTTTGCAGGTGATTTAACTGAGCAATGCCCCAGAAAATGCAGGAAAGTTTGCTCTTCATGGCAGTAAATATATTCTTAAAGTTTGCTGAGGGGACCAATAGAGGATCACTGGGGTTTTCCTGCAGAGGGGAATTTGTCTTGTGGATGTGCACTGCTTCTGTTCTACTGACTCCACCAAGGCCCAAATGGGCATATCCTGAAAAATGGATTTTTATGCTACATTTATAAGATACTTTCTATTCTTAAGGATCATAATGGACCCTTTATGATTCTTCCCCTTTTTCTCTCCTGCTTTCTTTTTTGCCTCCCTTCCTTTTCAAAGATACACATTTTACTAAACTGGAACTCCGTGCAGGTAGGAGGCACTATCACAAACTGAAAATCCACTTGATAAAGCTAAAGGTGGTGGCCTTGTTATTAAAGCACCTTGTAAATTCATAGTGCCCTTTAAATAATGCTAGTTTAGGGAAAGATGCCATGGCATTCACTGGGTGATATATGCACCGGAGTCGTCAAATATAATTTAAAAAGCATATATACATTCAGCCACCTCTGGTTCACCTAAGGAATATGAGATAACAATAACATTTGGAGCATATATGAATAACACACATGTGGTGAACTGCCAAACATGCCCCCGACAAGTTATCATGCAGAAATATGGGACAAAGTATTTTCATTAAGCAGAGCCAGCCAAAAAGAAATAATTCTCAAAAAGGACCTCACAGTTGTATCCCTTTGCTACTGTTTGCTGACAATGTCATTAATATTCCTGTGAATTCAATTGAATGAGAGACTATACCTGTTATTCTCCCAAGTACAGCCCTTGGGTATACCTGGAAAGTTCAGCAGCAGTCATGCAGCTAAAGAGCTGCTGACATTCACGGGAATCTGTTACAGCCATTCAATTTAGAAACAATTCTAGCTTCAGTGTCCCATAGGGTCTGAGACAGAGAGTTGTAGTTTGGCCTGAGAACCTGGAAATCCTAAATTCTGGCTTCAGTTCTGACTTTTACTGCGATTTGTGCTGAAGATCTAATAATCTCTTGGAGATTATCGCTAAAGGTCTGGAAAAGGAGAGGAATGTGGGAGAGCTGATGTAACCACGTAAGCTCCCAGCTCTCTCAGAGAGAGAGAGCATCCTCAGAAATGCTCCACACCCAAGGCCCAGGTAAGGCCCCCTGTGCTCCACCTAGGTCAAGGTAAATCTACAGAGAGTGGAGGCTGAAGAAGGACATCTTTCTCAACTTCAGCTATCCTCCAATGCTTTGGGACTGGAACAACACCTGGATCTTTGAACTCAAGAGACATTATCACAGAAAACCAGCTGCCACCTCCCTGCCAAGAAAGTGCTCTTCTCTGATGCCCCTTTGTTCACTTTCTGCTGAATTACAGAAACCTACAGTGAAAATGTCCAAATCAAAGCTCTAATGGAAGCACAGGGCAGTGGGATCAATGCTAGTTTCCATTCCCCAAAGTGTGAGATCCATTCCTGGATGAGTTAGTGGCCCCATGTGCTGAAACTGTAAATGATTTATAGGTCTGCTGGCTCTTGGGCGGCTCTAACAAGGTAGGATTAAGCTGTAAAAACAAAGATCAAGAGAAAGATTGGAGTTTCATCAGCTTGAGGTCTAGCATTGCATGACAACACATTGATTGCATTTCAATTGTGAACAGCATAATATATTAGAAAAGCATAATATTTTAAGCCTAGGGCAGAATCATGTAAAACTTAGAGGAGTTTATTCACAGGTACTTATACAAATCTTTTCCCAGTTTAAGTGCCATTTTGAATTTCATTATCATACACACCCCAAAACATGAAGTCCACCTGAAACTGCCCAGTTTTTTTGTCGTTGGCTTTGTAGTAATTTTTTTCCTTTCACAAAATCTTATGTGGTAATTACCCAAACCCTAACTCTGCCAAGCTTCACCACAAGTTTACACAACCCAAAACTGCCAAAACAAATGGGCTTTCTTTATTAATGCTTTGCAGAGCACAGCCCTAATGTTCACTTCTTGCTATTTTTCTCACTTTAAGATAATATGTAGTTACTAGCCACAGCACTTCCCTTAAGTCTGCCTGAACGGAAACTCTATTTCTCTATACAATAAACAAAATTAAATTTCCCTTTTTTACCTTTATTTACAAACTTTATTTTTTAATTGTTCTTACTCTCCATTTACCATTTAATAGTTTTCTACACTAGCTGCTTCTAGGGCACAAAGTTGGTAGCATCTAACTGTAGCACAGGTTTGCAGCTAAAATGATTTAGTATATAACAATGCCAAACTCCTTTCAGTTTAATCATTAATCAACCCTGCATATTTAGACCTCAGGCAAAAATAAATGTGCTGAATAAAAATTATCAAATAAATTAAGCTATATTACCTAGTTTAGAGAGACAGGTATTCAATAACTAGAAACAAAATGGAAAACTCACCACTAAAAATGATATATCGGCATGTTAGATGAGACTCTATATTATGTCATTATATCAAAAAAGTAAATTTTTCCTCAGTGTAAAAGGAAGAGCAAAGCCAGATACCATAGCACGTAATCAATTAAAATACTTGAAAAAATAAAAGTAAGAGTGTTGCCCAATGTCTGATTGGCAACTACTGAAACATAAATTAAACAAATTTCCCATTGCTGCTTATGGGAAAATTATGCAGATTAGAATTTGATTAGGTTTATATCATGAGACTCAATTTGGACTTTTAATCTATTAAACTCCAATAAATGAGGCATCTGAATAGCTCCCCTGAGTAGCAACAGTAATAACGACAGCAGTCGTTTTTTTGGAATATATATTCTGACAATTTCTTTAGCAGACAAGTCCACATCTTTAAGTACAATTACTTTGTAACTTCTACAAAAAATTCAGGTGTTTGCCGTGAGGAAATGGATATGTACAAAATGCTTACACAGACATTTTATGATAATCAACATCTGTCACTCTGTTCTAGCAATATTGTTTTTCCATCAACTTGGACTGACTTACGGTCAACTTCATGGTCTGTGTGGGCTAAACAGTGCCAGCAGACTTGCAAATTACTCAAGCTGGAACTGAGCTGGAAACCTATGGTAAAATGTCATTAATTTCTCTACAGGCTGAGTCAAAACTAAAATCCCACATTCAAGGCTGTCTTGGGGATCAAAGATTGAACTGTGAAGGCTAAAGCCCCATTTTATCAAAGAAATCTGAACTAAATTCCCAGAGCTGAGCTTTGAGACAGGTTGGATTCAGATCAAGACCACCTCTAATTTAAC
The DNA here is from genome assembly GCA_008694505.1 of Cyanoderma ruficeps. NCBI lineage: Eukaryota > Metazoa > Chordata > Aves > Passeriformes > Timaliidae > Cyanoderma > Cyanoderma ruficeps. Next base: position 8,111,295 of record VZDJ01000116.1, on the reverse strand, counting down.
TGGCAGGTATGCTTCATAGTCCTCCTGCATATTTCCTGCAGTCTAATCTACTTGCAAGTATACAAAAGCTCCTCTCCTATATTACTCTATTGTAAAATGCAACTCCTCAAAGCCTGCTGACTAGAGAGCATGTTGTGCACATGTCCTGTCCAGCCAGATTTCACCAAATCCTAGAGAAGCTTTGTTGCCTTATGCACATAGTCAGGTGCCAGTAGGCAGATGATTAAAAAAAAAAAAAAAAAGATTTTAAAAATTTTAGGGCTTTATTAAATGCTCATAGTGGATGAGCATGGATCCTGTGTTCATGTGTGAATATATTATCTTTAAAAGAGGTTTTAACATGGAATTTAATTCTGGAGCTCAAACTTTCAACATGCCACTACAAAGGTTTTCTTCAAGCCCAAACTTTTTACCACGACTTCAAATTGAACATCATAAATAGGCAGAAAAAAACCCCAGTCATGCTCTTTGACATTCAAAGGCTACTGCCTTTTGTAGCACAAAACTTCAGAGTAGCATGTCTATTAAAGACATCTTCGTACATATCATATGTGAAAATGAGTATTGGGCTGATTTTAATTATACCAGTCTATATAACTCTTAACTCAACCAATGTTCCCTTGGAAAGCACAATAAATCACACAATCTTTTCTTTTTACCCCTTTTTTCCCCCACCATTTAAAAGACCCAAATATAAACTGAGCAGTTGTGCAATCAGGAGGAATCTGAAGCAGCTCTCTAATTAAGTGCTCTTGAATGATAAACCAGTGGCAACATATAAGCTACTGATAATACCTAAGGCTGTGTCAGAAAAAACTGCCTGAAGATCAGCAGTGATACCACTGGTATCACTGGCTTCACCCAACCTGTAAAGTGTGGGAACATTCTGCTGCAGTCAGAATCAAGAATTCAGAAGGCAACTTATGCCTCTGATGGCCATATCCAAAGCATACAGTCAGCAGCATAAATAAAGAGGTAATTTGCTCAAATATATCAAGAAAGAAAGAAAGATATTCAGAAAACAAGTGAAGTAAAGTCTGCTCTTAAGACAAAAATTCCATTGCTAAGTCTGCACTGTTTTGGCTCACTGTCTTTCTCCTCTTACAAACATTAATCTTAAAAAGAAAATGAATTCCTTATCATGACAGAATGACTCATTATTTTATCAGAGTTTTTTTCTAAAATCTATAAGAGTTTCCCTTACCTCTGACAGCTCAAATGTCTTTTTATATGTAAAGAAGTATCAGCAGAAGTGTCTCTACACCATCTCCTTATTTATTTTATTTATATGGGATCTGGAACCATTACACTAGCAAACAAGCTGGTAAAGACAGTGATAACAGTAAAATGTAATGTGGTATTCTTTAAGTAGTGAAAATTAAATAGCAATCGTAAAATGTATACTACAGTATCCAGTCACAGTACAGACATCCCGAAAACTTCCAGCAGTTTTTTTCGGGTTTGATTTGTTTTGGTTTGTTTTATTGTGGTTTTGGTTTTCAGTATTGACCACTTATTATCATCTATGCATCTAAATACTACTTTAATCTCTATGAACAATTAACACATTGACTTTCCTATCCATTATTGGTTAGTAGAGAGTTAAATGGCTTGATAAAAAATGAAATGTTCTCTTCCTTGTTTCAATTTCATTAGTACCAATATCACTGGAAATAGCTTTCCTTTCAATTAGGCATTTTGAATATTTCTTAGAGTCTTTAGTCTATTCATTATTATTTGATAGGATTCTGAGAAAAAATATTCAAGTTTGCAATGTGGATGCTTGTTGCCAGTGAGATAGTTTAAGGAGAGGTGATTTTGGGCCAATCTAAAATATAAATCTGCTGATAAATTGCAAAGGCCAATTTACATGTGACAAGGTGAGCAAGTTGCCATAAAAAAAAATTCTAGACACAGTCCAAATTTTTAGAAGCATTCTGTCTATACAATTCAGTCTACATCTTCCACTGAAAATGGAAGCTATCTCCAGAGAGATGAGTTTACATTGCCACAAAAGAACTGGATATTTAATTAAAAGTTAGACTAGAAACAATTTGCAAATTATTGAGGATTTACAATAGATATATACAGTTTTTAAAATACACCGCTGAATGTATTAAATAAAACGGCCAACCACCTGTTCTGAATTTGATTTTCTTTACAGCATAAACTACTTTTGAGTAAGCTCACACTTGGAGCTAATGGCTAAAGAATGTAACTATAGGGTTGTTAGTGCTATTAATCTGCCCTCAAACAAGTAAGAAACAAATTTTTCTCAAGTCCCACACTACATAGCCTGATTTCAGTCTCTTGTTCTTTCATTTTAGAGGAGCTGTTTTAAAAATGCCTGCCTGTCTTTGCCCTCACTCTGAGGTGCATTATTAAGTCACAGAACAGGCAGACTGGCAGGAACTTAGAAACAGGAAAACCTACATGGCCATCCAACCATACTCTAAGCCTGTCTATGTGTTAAGAAAAAGCTGTGTCAAACTTACAGAAATATATATGAAACTTTCAGAAAATATATATGCTGTTAACACTGTAGGAATACTTTCCCTCTCACTACTAACCACTAATGCTCCTAAATTAGTATTTAGAGGATTTGACAATTTAAGTTGAATAGAAAATTTAAGCAAGCAACAAAACTTCAAATCAACATGAAGGTGGAGTCTCCACTATACTTCCACAAGATCTACTTCGAAGTTCTAAGGAAAGTTTGCACATATTGCTATGACATTACAGACATTTTGTAAGAGCTTAATCTTGTCTCTAAATAAGCCACTACAAAAATTCCCATTAGCCATAAACTTATTTGGGTGTGTTGAACAGAAATAAATTACAAGAACTAGTTCAGAACTTTCTTCAACAAAAATTCCTACCCTACCATTTACAAAATTAGTAATTTAATTTTTCAGCTCTGGTTTGTTCAGATGTTGAAAAGCTGCAAAAATACATTATTAGGAGCACAGCAGTACTGATTCTCCAACAAAGGCTGTACCTCAAGTCAGCCTGAATATCCCATTCTGCAGATGCTCAAAGAACTAGCAGGTTCTTGATAACCAGAAGCTAACAAGCTTTTAGAAATTGCCTATTATGGAAAGTCTACGCTGTCTCACATTTAATCATGTCCAACTTAAATCAACAGGTTTGTCTTGAAAAGAGGATACCAAGAATTTTATAAATTTTATCTAAAGCTGTCTAAGTTCTGCAAACCATTAGCAGGTGATAGACTCTGCTTTGGAGATGACAGACTAGGATTTACCTGGAAAGAACAAAAATCTAGCTTTCTCCTTTAATGCTATCAGACTGGTAAAGTCTGCTAGTTACTGACACTTTGTATCTTCTTTCACAGCAAAGCAAAACCAGTGACACTGATCTCTGAAAAAAACCATCACCTTTATGAATATAAATAACCATTTATTAAGCAAACAATACGTAGTGAAGCAAAGAAAGACACCAGAATTATGCTCATGAGGCTGCCTGCTGTGGTACATTACTTTCAAACTATCTTGTATTCCTGCAATATATTATCTATATGTTCCATTTTCTTGAAGTTATCTTCATAATCAAGATGCTATCACAAGTATCATGGGCACTGGAACTATTTTTAATTTTCATTTAAAGAGCAATTAAAGAAAGACAATGGATACACAAGATAATAAAGTAAGTGATTAGCAGCATGCAAATGACATAGGCTTAATGATAATACCCTGTTCTATTCTCCAAAGGGCCTGTTGAGAGAAACCCTTCCTACATGTGGTTGTGCAGCTAATGTGCCTCAGCCTACAATTACAACATTGCTGACACCATTAACCACAGAAACAACATCACTTCACGAAATCCTTGTTGTCTCATTAAAATGCAAAGGGTCAGGTAATTTACCAGCATTGTGTGTCTACTTTTTTTTGTGGGTAATTAGCAAGCATTACCCAGCATGGACTCCTACTGGGAAATAGTTTAACTGTGAAATATTAGAAAGAATTTTTTACATTTGATGGGAACTTGAAAGGTTTAGCATTATAACCTCAACATACTTCTGTATTCAAAGCCATGAAACACAGACCTTTTACACATTTAATGTCATAAGATTTTTACGGTTGGTTATTTCTGAAAATTAACTTCAAATTTTAAAATTTTTCCTTAGTATAATTGGAATTAGATATGCATCTTCTTATGCAATTAAGAACTTTTAGAAAATACACAGAGGGAAATGCAAAACACAGTTTCTTAAAGACTTACATATGGTTTCTTAAAACTCGTTTTTTTAGAAGTTAAAACACAGAGGTTGGTGCAGTACATTCTAATACTCATGTTCCCTTTCGTCTTGCTAATTGCAGCCTCATATCACTATTTAAGGGAACCTTGATAACATTCACTATCAGCTCACATCTTGTCAGGAAGCAGAATAGTCTCTTATTCTTTAAATGGAAGTTTTGGAACATAAAACACATTCCAATAAAAGTGAACAAAAAATTATGAATTCATTAAACTACTTTGGTATCTTGTGCTATATATAATATTTATATTCCAACTACTGTAAAATATGCTTTAATATCTTTAGGCAACTCTAAGGACTTAAATATTTATAAAATGGCTAAAGATAAAGTATAGCTCTCTTATTCCTACATACAGATGATGTAAGGCATGCAATCAAAGACAATAACACTTTCAACCCATTTGTCATCTTAAAGGAGCCTTTCAACTTCAGATCCCTTGTGTGCAATCTACATAAGAGTTGTTGCCTACATAGGCAACTCCAGAGGAGTTTGCTCCTTAAAAACTACCAAGAGTGCTATACTTCACATAAAACAGGGTTTTCTGAAAATGGAGACAAAACTATAAATTTGCAGGGAAAACAGCTCCAAGTGGGGCTTCAAAATACTGCTGTATTTATCTCTGGGACATCTGGGAACAGGAAGCATTTTGATTTAATATTTCATAACATAGAGGCAATTGCTTCCTTGCCTGGTGTATAATTAATGCTCATAAAAAGAGTGCGTTTTTTTTATTCCTCGGCATCAGAAATGCACAAAATAGTACACCTTCATAATAGGGGGTTTGCTTTCGAGATGTTTAACAGCAAATAATAATAAAACTGAGGTACCATAAATTTATTACAGTTTTGGGATGCTTAAATATAGTTTAAGTGAGATCACATATTTGATGTACTGTATTATCTACCTTCTTCACCCTGTTTTATTTTTTCGCTGGCTGAAGCAGAACATATCTTAAAGTAGAAGAGGAAGAAGCAATTGTGAAAATGTAAAGGTATTTGAGCTAGAACCTTAAAGCTTATCTCAAATACAGAGAAATTGTGTCAAAGGAATGTCTCTCTAGCAATTCATCCAACACATTTTTAGTGTTTTACAAGCAAAAGAATTGAAAAAATTCTTTTCTTTAATAGTTTTTCTCTCTTTCACGGAAAACTTAGAGAGAGGTGGGAAACTACTTTGTGTGTGTAATTCCAGTAGGCAGCACTGGTGTCCAGGTGCAAAGAAAAGTACCAAAAAATATGAAAGATGCTGCATGGTATCCTTCCTGTCAAGGTTTTCATGAGAAGCAAGGTCCCAACAAAGCTGATTTCTACAGTACAGGAAAAAACTTAAGTGAAAAGCCTCTCTCCCACCCAGTCTCTTTAGTTTATTTAAGTCCAAATCTTGCAAAGACCTGCACATAATCTAACTTTACACAGGTGGACAGTTTCATTGAAACCAGAGAGATTTATTAACCTGTATAACATTGAGCACATAAGTTTTGGAACAAGCAAGGCATTAGATTGTAAACTTGCCAGGGCAAAGGCCGTATTTTATTCTTGTATATATCAGGACTATGACAACAAGCTCTTAATTCCATCTAGAGCTCCAGTGTGCTACCATAAAATAAATAACAGCTATCAGATGATCCATCTAGTTCAGCAGGATAAGAAATTATGTGCATGTTGCAAATAGGTAATACTGAGTTATTTATCACAGTGACCTGATCTTCAAAAATTGGACTATTTTTTTGTGAGTAAATACTGATATGAGACATGTCTGGCCCTTATCTCATTTTTCAGTTATTAACTTCATTACTTACAATGGTCAGCCTTTTTTTTTGGAAAGTGCTAATGAAACCAAACTACAACAAACACTTCAAAATTCAGCTGGCTAAAAAAATAATCACTCAACCAAGTAGAAAATTTTCTTAATTGGATCATTATTATTTTTGCAACAACTGATGCAACAAAAATACAAGGAACGTTCAGAAACCAGTATAAAAACATCCTTAGTCAGATGTTAACCCCTACTCTAAACTATCAATCCTGCAAACCAATAACCCTGATGTCAATGCAAAAAAACCCATTTTTGAAAATGTGACTGGTAGGATTGATTTTGTCTGGGAGAACATCTTTCAAAACATCTGTGTGGATTAGATAATTACGAACAAGCTTTAAGTATAACAAGCATTCTGCAGTCTAAAATACATTGATATACAAAGACACTGAGGAATCTAAGTGTTGAAAAGAATAAAGCTAATATCATAGTTCACTTTGACACTTTAAAAACTACCCCAAATCTTTCACTTTCTGTTATCACTATTCATTTATTTATTTTTAATATTACATCTACATTTAACATTCTACATTTACTTATAAGCTTTCCTAAGGAAGTTAAGTAGCTCCTTAAGTTCTGCAATCATATAGTGAAGCAAAATAGAGTTTGATTTTCTGTATTTCAAAGTAAGGTTCTTTATTCTTATGTTTTCATGAAATATAACAAATTAAACATAGGACTGGAGTTGCCACAGAATACTGAATTCCATAAAAGCCTAAAATTAACTTCATCTATGATTATCCAAACCTATATTCTGAAATATTAACTTTAAACCCCGTGGCTATAAAATAAGAGAAGTAAGATTCAACATTCACTAAACTCCCCTTCTTCAGGAATAAAACTATTGCTTTGAATTTATAAAAGGTTTTCTCTAACAGCATTGAAGTACAGTTATCTCCAAAAATGGCACAAAACCTTTGCTAACAATGCATTTCAGACAGTATTTATCCTTTCCCCTTATTTAGGAATTTTTTCTCATTTTCAATACCAATAATATGGTTGTTCTGCCTTTTGCTAACATTTCAGAGATAAAGCAATCCAGATTTATTGATCAGTAGAGATGGAAAAGAATATATATCTGCAAGCCCAATGGAAAGCAGATCTCAAACTCATTTTAGTAAGAAATTTCTTGCAGCAAATTGTGAGACTAAGTTCATAAAACTTTGCAATGATATGAGAATTAATGATTAGATTATGAAATAAATCTTATGAGACTCTGTGGCTATTTCTGTCCTTTCAATCAAAGTTTAGGACAGCTCCAACAAAAGGTGACAATGAAGTTGTAAGTGATTTTTAAAGGAACAAATCAAATGAAAGTAAACTTGTACAGGGCTATTTTACCTTGTGCAATCTGTTACACTTGAAAGTCAGTGTGTAAAATTCTGAGTATGTTTACTTGATTTTATAGGATTTTCCCCAGAAGAATCCTGCCATGATGTATGAAATGTATTACCCAGGAGTTCATCCAATCTTCATGTTTTGCTCTTTATTCTTTCTTGTTGGAGGATCTATTATGAGAACTGTAAATGAAGGCCCTAAAAAGATCTCTCATGTGTTGAAATAGTGTTCCTAGGGAAAATTCTCATAAGTTGAAGTCATTCAGAAAACAGCTGCAATTGTTACTTTGCTGAAATACGTCTCCACTGCTGTGCTGTGATCTGTCTTAGAATGTCTGTGGACAAAATGTTACTATACAGCCTCCCCTTTCTGTACTTTAGACCTGCTTGGAGCTATAAGATCACTTTTCTTTATTGTTTAGTAAGTGTTTTTTAATGAAATGTACTGCTCTTATTATATAGGACTCAAAATAAGCTCTAAATCACTATCCAATAAAAGAAAATTATTGAGTTGGATATCTAAAGTTACTACCCAGAGGCTACTCTGGTACAGTATTTATAAATCTCTAAACAGCTAGGTATAATTGTCTTTCTGGGTTTTGGGAAGAAAGCCAAATAGCAGCTTTAGTTACAACTGAAGATAAATATTTTGTGTTGGGCCATGTTCATCTGGTGGATAAAATAACAAGTAAATTCCAACCAAGTAGGACTCTAAGAAAAAAAAAAAAAACCACAAAAAAACAAGAAACATGAAAAACTAAATGGGAATAGTCAATAGATGATACTTGAGGAGGAAAGGATGGAAATGTCAACAAAATGAAGGAAAATTATGGGAGGTCTCCCAACTTAACAGCCAAGGCAGAACCCATCCCATACTCCGTCCTCCTGGATGCTTTGGAAAAATGTTATGATTGAGGACCACATGTTATGACTATGGATCTAATATTCTCTGGTCTGCTCTCCAAAATACTTCTTGAAATAATCTCAATTTCTGTTTGAGGGAACAGAATGAGAAACAGAAAAGAAAATAAAAACCAGTCTCCAGTACCTGGGGGTGACCTTTTTCTCCAACACAAACACACACCTCTTTACAGATCTTTCTAGGAAAACAATCACTCAAGATCTATAAGAGGAAATCAAGATAAACACGGGGCTTCCTTGTCACAAATAAAACACTTGAGTTTATAAATAATTTTGTGAAGAGGTGGGCCAAGCTCCCACTTTACAGCATTTTGTCCTCCAAAATCTGAGATATCTTAATGAAACAGTAGTTTACTGCAGCTTCAGTGGGAAACACTTTGGCCTTTCTGTCCTTGGAATCTAGGGTCTAGGTCTCCCAAAGGCAATGAACTGCCCCGATGATTTCCAAAAGCTCATTTTCAGGACATTGGAGTCCTAACCTCTAGCAAGCCTACGGAGCTGCCCAGTCATCTTTGAAACGATCAATGCAGACAGCCCTGAGAATGCTTTCAATGTGAGAACTTTGAATAGCACAGGTTTAATTCCAAAGAACTTCTTGTTCTTTTTGAGTGGAAGTACATATTTTATGTAAAGGAGACCAGAAAATCCTTTCAGAACTGTTAGTAAGCTTTTCGTCCTAAGGAAGACAGCTTGTTTCCACACACAGTTCTGTGTAGCCATGCATTTGGTCGTATGTTGCCAGACAGCTGATGATGAACATAGATTTGACAACTTAGATAGTTTACTGCCATCCCCTCTGGATATGCCAGGTCATTTGTAGCTCTGGTCCAGATTATTATTTTTTTCCTGTGTCTTGGAACTTTGAGTTGGATTTTTCTTCTGTGGAAGGTCAAGGCAGAGCACTGTGCTTGGATAAGACGCAATTCTGGCTGGATCAGTTACAACCCAAGACAGGCAAGCCAGAAGACAAAAATGTTGCTGCACGTCTTACAGAAGGTCCAGATAATTACTGTTAACCAGTTCAAAAATGTGGGGGTATTTTAACACCCTAAGGAGATACTACCCAGTCTTCATTTCTGTATGAGAATGGCTGTGCGTGTTTTAAGTTCATCTTGAACTAGTAATGAGAAAATCCTTTGTTGATGCAAACCAGATTAATTCAGAGCTGTTTTTTCAGCATTTAACTTAATTCATTGGGAAATGCTAGCCCTATTGTTATAGAACTTTCCCTTTGAGCAAAGTTTGCTGTCATGTGTCCACCCACCTGTTCTTCTACAAGATCTTTCCTCTCGGATTGCACCTGGGTTCCATTTCAAAGCTATGTCCCTGCCTGGAAAGGGCATGTTTGGATGGATACAGATGGTTAGCTACTGATGGATCTTTATATGCCTAGGACTGAGAGTGACTTTGGTGTTGAAGCAGGTGATGAGGATGAAGCTCTAGGAAAAAGGGAATGAAATCCCAAAATTTGTGGATTCTTTTCCTGCTACCAACTCTAAAGCAAAGGAGCTATCAATATAGCCCTGCACTTCAACACTTGGCAACAATTATGGCTTATCTGATGGTTAAATAAATTTGCATCCTGGTTTTATGGCACCCTTCTTGTATTGGTGTCATCTTTTGCCTAAAGCTGAAATGAAATAATCACAGATACAAACTATATACTTGTATATTCAGTAACCCATCAATTAAATGACTGTATTGTTTTTCAGAAATGTAAACATAAATTATATACCAGGTTTTCATATGATATTCCACTGCTTGGTGACTACACAACTACATACATAATACTATTTATTAACTCAGAATAGAAAGGGTAAGATCATACTGCTAAATCCTTCACCAAAAATCTTGCAGCTCGGCCCATACATTTCTTAGACTGCTCATATATTTTGTTCTATTTCTTCTCTTTTCAACACCCTGTCACGGGTCAACTTCCCTCCTGCCACACCTCCAGATTTTCTAATGTCAGTGTTTCTGATGATCAGAAGTAACATAAAAGAAGGACACAGAAGATCTGAAGCATGATGTTGATGAGGATTCCTTAATTCAAAATCATACATTAAGGTCTAGAAAAACTCAGACTGACAATACTGGAAGTTTACACCAGCCAATGTTTTAAAGATAAGTATGTCAAGCAATACACAAATGTAAAATGACAACTTGCTCTGTAAATAAAGGTACTTAATTGCCAGTAAGAATCTATGAGTTTTTTCTAATTCACTGCTTGTTGACCAGCAAAAGTTGAATCACATAGTTTATGTAATTGTCATGATAGTTGTGTCCACCGTATGTTAAAGCTGCATTTCACAGACAAAAATGTCACACTGCATATAATTTCCAGTAAAGTTTGTGCTATCTACTGATCTAACTGCTTCTGACAATCTAATCATTTTGTTCAAGGTCTTTCATGAAAATTTACTGTATTGAAAGGAACACAACCAATTCAGGAGTTGTGGATTTCATAAACAGAGAATTTACTGTGAAGATAATTATTTTCTGAAGCAACTGGGCTTGCAAAAATCCCTCCTTATTCGGTGCTCCCAATTAAAATATTTTGCTGGTTACCTGCCTTATGTCATGCCCTGTTTCCCCAGAACAGCTATGGAAAGGGCCACCTTTTATTTAACACACAGTCTTGCATTTACCTGAAGAAATGTCAAAAATTTCTAAGAATGTGCTCACCTATTGTTCCTCTGCTTCTCTGCCTTAGCAACATTTAAAAGGGCTAAAGGGGTTTGGATTATGGCCAGTGTACACCTGACCTACAGAGGCTATTGCTGTAGCAGCAGCCTGGGTATTACAGAGTCACAGAACAATTCAGTCTGGAAGGGACATTTGAGGGTCTCTGGTCTTATTTCCTGCTCTAAGCAGGGTCAACTGTGAGGTCAGATCAGCTTCTTTGAACTTTATGCAGTCAGGTCTTCAATACCTCCAAGGATGGAGGTGTTCATGTGGTGCACAAGACGAGATATTGACAGATTTCTCTATCCTCACTGAGGGATGGTCTGACCCTGTTACTCCCAGAGGTAAAATACAACCTTCGAGTGCTGGAAGCATCTCTAACTTTTGAGCAAAGATAGAAAATTCTCACAGACTGTTTGTGCTCAAGAAGAGATTCTTGATTATTTTAATTATGTGTGTGGTAGGAGAGAGATTCATCAAAGAATAGCCAGTAGCCTGGTAGTGAAAGTACAGATTTAGTTTTGAGATACAGAATTTCCCCAGGTCTAAACCAGCAAAACAAGGAACCTCTGTGCCTGTCTTCCACTTCTGCAACGAGTTTCCTAATCATGACTATAAGCTATCAGAGTGTGAGCAAGTCGGTTGCACAAATTTATGAGGAAAGAACTCTAAAATATTTGTGGTTGGCTTATTTCCAGACCACAGATTTGAAACTTTCAACACTCATGGGATTGAAAATAATCAGTTTCTTCCTTTTCTTCTCTAAATCTAATTCTTATCCATAAAAATGTCCACTTTGGCTTTGAAAACTTCAAGCTTTCTGGTACAATTTAATTCCAGTATTAAATCCCACTATTTTATTGCTAATTCTACAAAAGAATTTTCTATGTTCAAGTTTCTATATTCAAGAAGTTACACTGCAGCATCTGAGTTCTGGCACATAATTCCCATTTCCTGATTAAAGTGCAAAGAGGAAGACCTGAACTTAATCTTGGTTCTCACAGTCCTTGTGGGAAAACTATCTCTAGATCAGGCTCACAAGGAAACTGCAGACCAAAGCACAATCCTTTCCACCTACATTTACAGCAGAACTAGATCCAGAGGGAATATTTACTGCTGCAGTTAATAGGTTTATCAAAGGTAGGACTTCAGCTGCATAAGCTGCAAGACCCTTCAGGGATGGGAAGATGATTGTTTTTACACTGATGGTCTTTGCCAGGGTGCTTATGACTGCTTTGCAGCTGCTTTGCACAGGCACATATGGTGTAAAATAGCCTTTGGCTACCTATGAATCAGTCCCCTACTCTCAGGAAAGATTGAAAGATTTTGTTCAACGTCCTTAAATGGGATGAGTACATGTCAAACCATGGGAAGGAATCAGCTTTGAGTTAATTCTCAGTGGCTTCTTGAGCAAGAAGGTGCCAAAGCTGTAAAGAAAATTTAAAGTTCTTATTCTTCTTTATTTTACTTTTTTGGCTTGTGTTACTCAAGCTTGTATTTTCTCTGTAGTTTAAATGTGTTTTACATAAAAAGAAATTTTGTTAGACAGCAGCTTCAGGTATTCCAAAGTATAAGTGCAAGTTATCATCAGTTATATAACAGCAACTCACCCTGTAAAGGAAGCCACAGTGAGAAAACAACATTTTTTTATATTATCTAGGAAAATTGTAAAATGAGAAAAAATGCCAGTTTCATGTTCATTCATTTTTCCTCTGAAAGATGTGCTTTGTGATGTAGCAGAGAAACTACGTGGCTGTCCCTTTAAAAGCCATCATACCAATCAGCAGGTTTAACTGTCAAGCGAGCTGATGTAGGGCTCTTTGAATTACTGAGTGAGGGATATTCTTCCTGCCAGGTCCTGTCCCCTGTAGGCACTGCAGAGAAGTATTATAGGGCAGTCCTTACCTTGGGAATTAGCCTGCAAGACCCCAATGCTGTCATCAAACTGCATAGATTTGATGTTGAGTGACGCCAAGATGCATTCCTTGTCCTGCAGCGAAGCATCATCAATATTATTCTGATTGGCTGACAGGATAACGCACATGTCGCAGAGGTTGATGTTGACAGCCCTTAAATCAGCCCGACTTAATGGCGTACCCTTCGGCACAGGGAAAAAAAAACGGGGGGTGGCAGAAAAGGGGAAAAAAGAAAAACAAATTAAAGATTGAGAAGGAGCTTTGGGAAATTATTTAACAAGTATCTTTTTTATGCTCTGACATTAAGCCGGTCTAACTATGTGCCAGGGAATAGGAGATGTGTGCTAATCTAAAGGGTAGTTGGTGCTGATGGCAGCATTTTAGGTTCAGTCTCAATACTCAGTCAAGCTATTACTAACAAACAAGAAGCAGGAATAATGCCAGCATTCTACATCTCATCAGTGACTTGAAATTGTCTTGATTTAAGTTGCTATCATGTGGCAACCTCTGGCTCTCTGAATGTAACAAGGGGGGGTGTTTTAAATGTCTATTTATCTACTACCAAGTCACAATGGTCTTGGGCAAAAGAACAGCAATTTAAACAGGAAAGCATTACGTGTCCTGCACATTTGAAATGCAATCAGGACAAAGCTATTTTTTCTACCTAAAGCAATACACAGAAAAGGTTAATCCTTTTCAAAGCACGCTTTTGGTGCTTCTAGAAGGAAAACACACTGAGCTTCAAAGCTGTGTGATTAAACCCTCTGAAACAGAAACAGGACTTTATCCTAAAGTGCATAACTTGTGCAATGTTCCCTGTTCCACAACCCTCAATCAGAGAAAGGAATCATTAAAACAAAACACTGTGGTAGCCTGTGGATTTTTTTCAAAGTTAACAAAGCTGAGACAGGACACTTAACATGGTATTTTTTGTTTAGAATTACACTTGCCTTTCACATTCAACAGCTGCAGTTACAGAATATTAAGTCTGTGTCACGGAGGCTGTGAGGTCCAGGAAATACACATCTTTTTTTTTTTTTTTAATGGAAATTAGATTCTACTCGGCTGCCTCACATGGTTTGGTACCCAAAGACCCTAATGATGAGAAGACATAGCTGTCCCAGAGTTACACAGCAACTTTCATAAAATCATGACCCTAGTCTTGTATCTCCTGATCATTCATGGTGAATATCTCCTGAACTCCACTGAGAGTACTCAATGCAGAAGTGAATTTAAGATGCATAGTGAAGGAAGAGCTCAGTTCTTATTTAGTGGCTACCAGTCTAATTATTCCATGTAACTTTCAATAATTTGAGGCATGAAACCTTGTGAAAAACAGTATGTATCGAACAGATATGATTTCATTATAAACTGTTCCAAAGTTAGAATATGATTATTCCAGGCACCTTAATCCTGCCCTTTGTGCCTGTACTGTGCACCCAATGAAGCAGGATTCCTGTGGGGAAAAAAAATATGCAATCATGTAATTAATTAAAGGCTCACTGCTAATGATTTTATGCAAAGGGACAGAATTAAGGCTGCCTGAGGATATTTAAAATTGGCATTTGCCTACTTTTTAAGAGTTTACTCAGCAGCTGAAAGGCCTCTTTTAATACAGACTTTGAATTCCACTTTTTTTTTTAAAACCAAAACAAATGTTTTTATATTCAGCTGTAACCACATCTCCATCAGCAGCAAGTTTTATCTCATGAACCAAAGCATGGAGAAGTATTAAAGTGGTCTCCCTTTAACAGGTTCCTACAAGTATAATCTCGGAAATTTAAGTACATTTTAAAATTAGTACAATTAGATCAGAAAACTGTTGCTATTTTTAACTTTATTTTTAACTTTTTAACTTTTTTCACTATTTTGAACCAGATGGGCTGGGGGAAAAAAAAAAAAGAAGAAACAGTTATGAAGTCTGTGTGGTCTTCAGCACCCTTGATTACTATGTCAGATACAATTCCTTTATAAAAATCTGTATTTTTAAAGCTGCATCAACTAACTATTGAAGCTGTTCAAGTCAAAATTAATCTAAAGCTATTCTGAATTTTGGAGTAAACTGGGGAAAGTAAAGCTGGTGTACATTTCTTTAATGTCTCTTCAGAATTAAGAATCAAAATTTTGCAAAAAGGTATTATAATAATGGATAGACATTATATACTGGAAGCAGTAGCAGGATTCTATTCTGCTCAACAGTTCAGCACTATTATCAATTTAATTCTGATTCCCTAGTCTTTAGCCTTCACAGTGACTGGAATTAAAAGGAATTGGCAGAAAGAGGAGGATATTAACTGACCAAATCTGATATTGACACCATTTTTGTGACAGCAGAGAATCTTGTGACACCATCTGGTGGATCAGGTTACAGAAAAATGCCAAGGGCTAACACTAAAACTGCATTTACAGTAACAAAGACCTACAGTCTGAATTAATCAAAAAGCAAAGACAGTCCTTTCATTCTGTAGCTATTTTCCAAATTATTTAGCTAAAGTTACATCCATCATCAATTTATTTATTTTTAACTGCTGAAATGAAATTATTAAGAACTAGTAAACTCACAATTTTTCATTCTTAAAAAAAAATCTAAACTAACTTTAATATATAACATGCTGAGCATTTTCTTTATACTTATACCATGGGCTCCCATGTGTCATTTATAGCTATGGTCACCTAAGATCACCAGCTTGGAGGGCTTCATTTGTTAGTCCTGGAGCTCTCACTTCTACATTTTGGTCATATGAGTGAATCATAATGATATATAGGAGAAAAAGGACCTTTGCAGTTTTAGTGGCTGTGCCTACTAAGATCAATAGGAGCTTTTCATTGATTTAAAAAGAGTCAGGGTTTTGCTGAACTTCCACACAGGACTCCAAACTGAAATGCCAGGACAGTGCTCCTTATAAAGCAGGCCAGTCCACAGGAAGTCTTTATGAATACATATAAATATTACGTAGACAGAGTAACAATAATTTATTCAAAGGTTTTTTGGGTATAAAACCATAAATAATATCATAAATAACTACTGTCATTCTGTCAGGGAAATCACATCAGAACTGGCTCCATGCAGGGCACTACAGTGAATGTTCAATACATAAGACAGCTAATACATCTGATAGCAGCTGAAATTCATTCGATGAGGATGATGAGGAACCGAACACTGCAGCAAATATCTTCTAATAAGGTCTCACAGGGCTCTGTTTTTATAGACACAGTAAAGGGAAAATCTAAGTCCTCAGGCCTATAAGTAGACAAAAGTAAAAAAGCCTAAGATCAAAGTCAATACGAATCTGTCCAGTTGGTGTCCTAAATAACAAAGTATCAATAATATGGCTTTTGAACTTACAGGCAAGATTGAAACCTTGGGGAAGTTATGCAGTGTCTCCCATTCCCTTCTCAGGTATTCAAGTGAACCCACAAACACAATGTGCTTGAGTTCATGGTAGTGAAAGTTGCTGGCTCGTAATGGCATCACTAAATTTCTTAATCCAATCAAAGCAGATTTAACATCCCCAAATATGCAAACGACTACATGCCCACTTAAAACTGTCATCGCCGCTTCACTTCGAGTCTAAAAAAAAAAACAAACAAAACAAAACAAAATGACAAGGGAAAAATGAAACAAAGGGAATCTTAAAACATACATTTAATTTAAAATCAGGAAAAATACAACTGTCAATATTGTTCATGCACAAAAAAGCAGTTTGATAACAGCTTTTCATTTTATCCTTAGTTATATTTCATTAAATGTATCCAGCTGATTTTTTTTTTTCTTGTTTGCAACTCCTTCAACATTTGGGAAGACATTGTACTGGGCCAAATTCTGGTCCTGTGCAAGTTTCTATACACGTGGATTGTGACTCTGGTTACAAAGTACTGTGGGTTTAGCTAAGGATTATTATTATAGAGAAAAGATTCAAAATCATGCCCTAGCTGACAAATCACTAGTTGTTTTTTTTCAGTTTGAAAAGGAAGATGTTGAGTCTCCAGTGCTCCTAGTAGGGCTTTGTGATATTTCCCAGATCTTGTGAGTTGAAGACCACAGTCTTTTAAGAGTCAAAGGTCTTATTTAAGGACAAGCTGCTGTTTCCCTGAGAAGCAATCCACAAATGCTCTACACTGCTCTGCTCTACAATGGATGCCCACTATATGCCACAGAGCTTCTCCCAGTGACAAAATAAAAGTGCAAGTTTGTGACTAATACTAAATTTTCAGACCAGTTGGACTTACTGATGAAAAAAGTCTCATGGAGAATATTTGAACAGTGTCCAGAATTATCTTTTTGTTTCAGTGTTTGCACTAATTTCAGCATTGTTCAGCATTCAGTTCAGTTGAGCGGGCAACTCAAACGCCAAGATGATGAAATAAAGACACACGGAAAAAATGACCTTCATTTCTAGAGCCAGTCTTGGCATTGTTGCGCTCCGTCAAGTAGCCAGAGAACCATGGATACCATACCGCCAAGAAATTGTACACTTTGTAACATTACACAGAAGTTTTGCCAATGAACAAAACTAAAACAGTGGTGAGCTGCAAAATCTTCCTCTCCCTTATCCACACCATACATCATTTTTCTAAATTACAGAAGCATGGTGGTGTGCAATTAAGATCGGAATATGCAGCAGATATGGTCATTATGTCAGAAGAATGGGAACTCTGATTAAAAGTTTTCTCATCAGTTAAAAAATGCATCAGCTTTCAATTTCTCCAGGACAATCACATTGACTTACATACAGCTTGACCAAAAGAGTCATCTTGGCCCTTCAAACAGCAGAAAACATGAGCGAATCCTCAAGTGAAGCATGTAAGTTGTCCCATGCCTCTGCCCAGGTGTCTGGAATACTCAGACTTTACAAGACAGAGACCAAGTCTTGAAAGCAGGTATGTAAAAAATGTCACTCCATAAACCAGCCATAAATCTGTATGTAGCCATGTATGGAAAAAATCCCTTCTTACTGCCTGATACTGCTGGAATGTTGCAGAGCCAAAACAAGAAAAATGAATTATTTTCTGACTAGGACATCATCAAGTATCACTTAGAAGATAACCTGGGAAATCCAACCATCTTCAAATTATGCACTAATTTATATTTGCGTGGTCTCTAAGGACAGCATTAAATTTGCATAGATACGCATGTAGACATAAATTGTGGACTGTGAGTTGGAAAAGGTGTAGGGAAGCGTTTTGCTGGCAGTGTCTTTAGTGGCGATGATGCATGAAGCAGAAAGAACCTGGACAGACTTCCAGATTCACAGGCTGGTAGTGGAAAAAATTAACATGGTCTAACCAAGAGATGATGATTGAGTCACTCCCCAGCACCATTTGTGGAGGAATACTTTTCAAAGTAGGGCAGCATGTAATCTGTCAGGTAAAATGTGTTTGTACCACAAAGGAGGATTTCTATCTCTATTATAAAGTGTTTTACAGCAGGCCTACCCCTTCTTGCTTGCTGACTACAAATAAATGATATTATTTAAAGCTGTTCAGGCAAACTCCATCTCAAAGCTCCATCTCTAAAATTTGGAATTTACTTGCTCGACTACTTAAACACTGATATTGCAATTCCAGGCAATGTCAGAGTTATTACAGAAACCCCTGAGGAGAACTAGAGACAAGCTTTTAACCCCTGATTGCTAAAATAACTGGCGCTGTCACCATTGTTGGCTACTCCATGCCACAGTGCAGGAAAATCTAAGAGAGCAGGCTCTGGAAAAGCTTTATGAAGTGCGACAAAGTGAAGATCCACAGGGGAGTTCATTTCAAATATAATCAGTTTTGCCTACAAGATCTGGAGTTAGTTACTTGCTACTCTTAGGTATGAGTACATGAACACAAGTGGCATAAACTTTCAAAATAGACTGTGATAGGCCTCCTAATTATTTTTAATGACTTTAGTCAGTTTGATGGTTTTCCCAGCTAAAGAAATGAAACAAACATAGACAGGGCTCACTGCAAACATATTAGAGTCAGAGCAGGAGCACTACTTGCTCTGGCCTGTTTGAGCATCTTGAAATATTGGGAACTGAGAGAGAAGCTCTAAGAGAGCAAAATTAATAAAAAAAACAGTTAACAATAATTAATAAAACATCAATAAATAACAGGTAAGTCAAAACAACACTTTGCTGTGTTAGAGTCATTATTGCCTTGTGTAAAGAGAAAAGTGGGGTATTTAAGCATCTAAGTATTTCTAATCTTAATTCTCTAAAGATTTAAACCAAATACACAAATTTCAAAATATGAAAAAGGAATTGCCTACACTGGATGAGTTTTAATTGTTGCACTGGGCATAAAGATTTGTGTAACCAAAATTCTTTAACCAAAATCTTAGCTTTGGTTTTATCACTGCGCTCCTGATTTCAATACACTGGATTTTGTGACAGTAGAGACTAACTTTTTTATCCATTAGACATCAGTTCTACAGTTTAAATAACCTCTTTTCAAACACAACTTATCATCAATACCTACCAAAATGACCTTTTCGATGTCTTTGGCTGGACACCAATGAAACATCCCTGTAGAGTCGTATTTTTTCACGTTGGCATCCATATTGTCAATCTGCTCGTTGCCAGGAATTAACAAGGGGTCATGCCTGGGGAAAAACAAGTTGAGGACAACATAAATGGAAAATACTATGAATTATGGATGGAAAGATATCCCAAGAGCTGTGTACAAAGAGTGGTAAAAATAAAAAAATGAAATGTATTTACACTTTAACATGTTTTCAATAAAGACATTTTAAAACAAAAGCTGGATATAAACAAGAAATTTAATTTCTAAATTTTGGGTGCAGTTTCGGTGATTTTCTAGCCTCTTCTACACCAATAAGCATTTGATTTTAAACAGGGTTTTCTGACACCAACACAACCATGTAAGTTTTTTTTCTTTCCAGTCCTGCCCCTCTGAAATACATATCCAAGTTCCTATAGGCATCTGCAATGAAGTAGAAGGGATAGGAACAGAGCCCCATGCTGACTGAATGGCATAAGTATGGAAAGCCAATTACTTGCTTTTACCACATACAACTTCTGACGTGATGCTCTTCACAGTAAAAGCTTTAACAGGCTGCACTTTAAATATTTTAGCAATTTGCCCAATCATATTTTGCTTTCCCAAACTGAAGCCCTTTAAAGATTCAACAGTATGTCATTTTAGAGCAGACTGACTAACAAATGCCCACATCTGGAATACATGATTTTAATACCAAACAACAATGTCCATTTTCTCTGACAACTCTACCTGTGATAACCTTCTAAGTGTTTCTGCAGCAACATTTTAAAGCACAAGGCTTCTCAAAGGAGAAGCAAATGAAAGACATTTTTATGAACTTGCTCTCCAGCTACACAGCTACATCTAAGCACAGACACATAAGAGTTCTTTAATTTATATGCTAAAATCAAACATTAAGCTAAGTACTAAGTGACTCCAACACTCTCACATGCTGGTGAAGACCCCTAAGTGACTGCATTATACAATTGCATTAGCAGAATTGTATTCACAAGGTACAGGGTAAACTGACCCTAAAATCATAATACTATGATTTAATAGTGCTTTGTCTGGAAAGCTACAGTATTTACCTCAGGTTTTTGTCATGAATGCTTGAAATATCTTGATATAGAATTGTAACATTTCAAAGAAGAAAGTATTTGCAGTGTAAGAATATGCTAAGTACTCTGAGACAGGTATTCAAATTTTAAAACAGTTTGCCCTTTGAAGCCTGTTAAAGAAATGCCCATATTGTCTGAGCTCTTAAAACAGGAAAAGCAGGAAAGTTTCCTGCTTTTAAAGCATTTCAACTAGCACACTGTGGTGAGATCCTCTCTACTGCATGGACTGTCAAAGCAGACTTTGAACATAGTGTGTGATATAGGTTAATTTACCTTGAACACAGTATGCTAAATTACCATGCAACCAACACTTGCATTCCTATGAAAAGTATGATCTCGAATTCAGTCAGGGTGATCAACTAGTGCAATTTCAACGGCCACTTATTACAGATCAATTGAAATCAGTGGAAAATTTCCATGCATTTCACTCAAACAGGGCCAACTCCAAAAAAGTGGCTCAAAAAAAGTTGAGAAACTATTAATACAATGTTCCATTTAAACCAGAATCTTCTGATGCTTTAAGACAATCAATGCCCTACATGGCAAAGACATAAGTCAGACTCATCTGGATAAAATAAACACTATGTTTTCAAAGTTTTTAAATTCTCTCAATAAAGATTAAGTTCAGTGATTTCACTGTAACCCACTGGCAGCAGACAAGCCGTAGTGGACTACCTGGGGTCTCTGATCCTACTCCAAGCTGAATAATAATAACAGGCCTTGCAAAGTGTGTTCCATCTTCTGTAGGAAGCAGAGATGAAAAAGTTGCATCAAAGGGGGTTGTTGTATTGATGGCTTTTTTTTTTTTAATTTCTAAAAATGTATCTAGACTCTGCATTCTCTTCCTCCATCCATCAGCAAGATGGTAGCTTTGTCTGAGAGCTGATGGAGAGGTTGCTCACTGGGCACACCCCACCTGCTCAGAGTTGCAGGTGGTACAGTAAGACCTGCAGCCACGAACACACTTCCATTTGAAGGCTGTACTAAGTCAGACAACATTTTGTGCTGCTCTGTCCCATCTGTTTTTTCTAATGGAATTTGTTAGCTATATATTTGAAAATTAAGAAAGTTTGCCAAAAGATTAAGAATCTTCAGGAGTTTGCACTGAGAAATGTTTTTCTTTCTGTTGTTTCAGGGTTAGGGTTTTTCCTCCAATACTTCAACAAAACATTTCTTCATGTGTTTTTCTAGGGGAGCACTGAAAAGTTCACTTTCCAAAAGCAAATTTCACCATCAAATTACCTTATTTTTCTTTCAGAAATCAAGCACACATAGGAAGGAATTTTCTCCCTATCCTTCATCAGAGGAACTATAATAAATCAGTTTTTAAAAAATGCCACATTCTAGTTTTGTAATCAGTGTTTCCTTTCTACTCTATGATTTAAAATTAAATAGATGATCTGAAGCTTTAACACAAGTGAGTATTTAGCAATACTCTAATCCCAGACCCAAAAAAATGCTTCATAAAAATGATAGAAATTTAAAGGAATGTTACAACAAAGCAGGTGGAATCCAGTATCTGACACCCAATTACGATCAACTGCCTTGAGGTTTGAGGCAATTTTTAGAGTGTGAGTGCTTAAAGCCTAGCATAGTTCTTTTGGGCTTTGCATCCTAACAGAGAACATTGAAAGTAGCTTCTGCCAAAGGTTCATTAGAATATTTCAGGCTCTAACATAAGTACGCTGAGGGAAGAACAAATTATATGAATAATCAGATGCAACTCCCTGTTGAAGTTTTAGGTAACAAGTTGTGATATTTTTTTTTAAACCTTTAGTTTTTGTGGGTTTTTAAAATCAATACATGCATTTATTTGCAGTATCATAAACTGTTTAGACTCTGCTTTAGTGCTTGGAGTATACCAAGTGGGAACCTTCAAAGAAGCAAACAGGATTGGACACACAACATGAAAGCATGCTAAGAGGTATTATTGTACTACTTTTACTCCAGGATAATGGATTATTGCCTGAGAAGGACTCTGTGATATGACTAGCCACATTCTGTTTCACAATATGTGGGGTTATTCACGTGTGCTTATTAAATTTAAATCTTCTGGCATGTTATTTTAATCTCTCTTTAATCTATGTTCTTTCATTCTCAGTAAAGTGATCCCTGAAGATGTCTCTGGACGTTGGAAACTTTTCCCTACTTAGGTCCAACTTTGTCCTCCAATGTTACTGAGTGTATCAGAAGATACGCTGACTTACATATTTAAAAACTGAATTGATCACAACAGTGATAAAACAGTATTGCTACTCTGGACATATGCACCCTCATTAATCTGATAATCCAAACCTGTTTTGCAAATACTAAAAATTAATTAAGATAGACACACAGAGAGGCCAAAGCTGTCAAATCTGCCTAAGGCATTTGGACACCCTCTTCCCATTAAAATTTATATTACACAAAGCATTACAGTTGTTGCCCTTACAGCCAAATCATGGGCTGAATGTTTCTAGAGCCTCTCTGCCTCCTCATCCTTGAAGATGGCCTTGTCAAGCTGTGCTTGAGTCACATTGGCAGGTTACTGCAGAAATGCTTATATTCACGCTGCAGAATTATGTTCTCCAGGGCTGCAAAGTCCTCTGATTCAAAAGTTCAAGTCATAGGAAGAAATGTACTTTCTGTCAATTAAACTCCTAGTATTTTTTTAAATTGAGATGTTGGTTTTTATGACTTGCAATGACCAAAGCATTTGGTCCTTTTGGCTACAAAAAGACATGTAAAGCCTGTATGGAAGGAAAAGAACAAAAGTTAAATTTCCCTCATCCATAACCCCAGTCTAAAAATAGCTTCCTGGTTCTTATGGCAGATATTACATACGCATGACTTAAAATGAAGAGCAAAATACCATCTTTTCAAGGTTTTGAAGAGCATATAATGCCACTTATGTGCAATTAAACTTGAAAACTACGCTAAATGCCATGCTACAGCTGCAAACCCAAAAAGCTTGCCTGGAAGACAACAGCCTAAAGCAAAACCATAAATCCCACTTACAGCAAGCCTACTGCAAGAAAGTCAACATTACATTTTAAAGAGCACTGCTTCCCTAGAACACATTTATAACCGCTGCAAAATCCGAGTTTTTGAGTCTGAAACTTTCGGGTACTGACTGGGGATGGACAGAACTGCAAAGACCATTCAGGACTAAATGGCTGCCTCATTAAATGACTATTGTTAAACATACCCTTGTATTATGTCACCCTTGTCTTAGCCCTCTTGCTATTATTCATATGCAATTGAGAACTAGAGCAACATACACTCCCTGATCTGCAGTGGAACTACTCCCTGTGCTGAGCACCGAGAACAAGAATACTGTGTGACCAGAAGGGAGGACTCTGGGGTTGTATAAAAATAAACTGTAATCTCTTAGTAAGACAATGTCTTGGATAGTTTTTATTCTGTCCTCCAATAAAATACTCCTTCTATAAAGTCAACACAAAACACACCCGAGAAAAACACTATTCCTCTTTAACCTGTGTTTGTTAGCGTCTGCATTTGTGTCTTTCTCAGGTAGACATATCTGGATTTTGCACACAAGAAGATGTTTAGCAGTGGCCTGCACAAGATTCAGGGTCTTTAGAGACACCATGCCATGGTTCAGGAATTTTGAGTTTTCCTACCTGACTTACGGGTTTGTGGGTATGTCTTAGCAAGTCTATGCACACAGACGCTTAATTTTAGGAGGAAGAAGTGGGTTTGCTGAAGATAAGAGAGGAACTGAAGACACAAAAAAGAATGTCTCATGCCTTCGAAATTTCTCCTACAGCTACCCTAACAAATTGTGGCAATTAACATGCTGTTAGTGTTAGATGTAAGCAGCCAGTGCAGGTGCTAATAATTGAAAAAGCATTTAGAGCTTTTACACCCTGGCTGAATATTTCATGATGTGCTGCATGTTTCACTATTTACTCAGTGGGCCTCTGTCACTTCAATCTTCTCTGAGTGCTTTGACTGGAGCTATAAAGCTCAACCAAGATAGAGTGACGGCTTGTCACAGGAAAACTCCACTGACTCCAGCAGCTCGCTGGGACTAGCTATGAAGGTTGTCACGACAGTCTGATGGAATTCAGCAAATGTTTTGTGACTAATACACCCAACATTTGTCGGCTACCATTAGCCATTCCCTGTGACCCTGCGGTCTGTGTGGATGGCATTAAGTTGTAATGAGAATTTGTTGCCTCGGTGTGTTACACTAATGACACTCTCTCACTGATCTTTCCTTTCACAGGTTAATCAGAAACGAAATTTGTAAGGATTCAGTGCCCGGATGCACCAGGCTTTAGAGAAGAAAACCCAGTGAGAGAAAGAAAACCTACATTTTACTGCTAAATGCTTTCGCTGACATATTCAGAAGCTATCCTAATATTACTATAATCTCATTCTGTTATTTTCCCTAAATCTAGGAAGAACACTATATCTAATACAGTGGTTGGTACTAGTGCCTTGTCCAGTTTATGGGCTGAACTACAGTGTTAATTCTCCTTTCTTCCCTCTTGCTCTGCCCAGATGTTGCTGGTTTTATTATTCTCAGAAGCCTTACTGAAGTTTTCTCAATAATTTTATCAAGATTATTGAGAACATTGATAAAAAGCTGTTTACTGTAAGAATCTTGGTTTTTAAAGTATCTTGGTACTTAAGGACGTGACCAGAATATGCTTCTGAAGTATGAAGCCTCTTACATAAAAAAGCATCAAAATAGTTAACTTTGAGACTTTCGCATAAGCAATTTAATGAGGGGGAGAAAAGGCACACAGTCAATGTGTATTTTAGTATTTTCCATTTAGATCTTCTGAAGCTGTAGAACTAGCAATCTTTGAGGGATAGGAGAATGTACCTGAAAAAATTAATTTCTCATTTGTAAAAAATAAACCCACAGTTAAGTGGCATCATAAAATATAGGAGTGTTTTTGTCATTTAAATGAAGTGTGTGACCTTATGATAAAAGCTACCACTATTGCCAGTCAATGTTTATAAGAATACATTTTTTCCTTTAAACTCAGTTTATAGCTAAAGAGCTTTTTCTTTCTTTTGTCTTGATCTGAGTGGATCTTCTCTTACCCTGAACTTTATAAAAACAATTTTTTTCTTCTGCAGGAAAATTCTCCTTTCCTTTCCTTGCTCTCTCATCCCAAAAAGACTTGTGCAAGATTTCAAGTACCCTCAAAAATAAACCAACTGTTCTTATGCTGTTTCTTATTCCCATGGCTTATAACACAACTACTGTATTGGGTTTGCATTGCCAGGTTTGGGTAGCCAGGGGGCCACAGGGGTCGCTCCTGTGAGAAGCTGCCAGAAGCTTCCACCATGTCCATCAGAGCTCCAAGATGGGCATGCTGCTGGCCAAGGCTGGCCCAATTAGAAATGATTGTTACACCTCGGTGATAACAGATTTAAGAAGGAGGGGAATAAAAGGTTATTGTGCAGATGGAATGCAGCCAGAGAGGAGCAGGGTGAGATCATGTGAGAGGAACAGCTCTGCAGATACCATGGTCAGTGGAGAAGGAGGGGCAGGAGGTGCTCCAGGCATGTGAGCTGATGTTCCCCTGCAGCCCATGGTGAAGCAGGATGTCCCCCTACAGCCCATGGAGATCCACGGGGATGCAGAGATCCCCCTGCAGCCCAGGGAAGAGACCCACACTGGAAAAAGTGGATGCCTGAGAGAAGGCTGGGACCCCATAGGAGACCCGTGCTGGAGCCCCCTGGCAGGGACCTGCAGACCCATGGCGAGAAGAGCCCATCCTGGAGCAGATTCCCTGGTAGGATTTGTGCCCTGTGAAGGATCCATGCAGGAGCAGCCTGTCCTTGAAGGACTGCACTCAGTAGAACAGTGACCCAGATTGTGGCAGTTTGCAGAGAACTGCTGCCCGTGGAATGGACTCACACTGGAGAAGTTCATGGAGAACTCTCTCATGGGATGGACGCCACACTGAAGACAGGGAAGAACTTCTCTCCCTGAGCAGCAGGAGAAATGCCATGTGATCACTGACCATAAACCCCACTCCTTGTCTCCCTGCACCTCTGGGGGGAGGAGGCAGGGCTGGCAAAGAGGAAGAAACCGGGGGGAAGATGTTTTAAGGTCCGTTTACACTTGTCATTATCCTGCTCTAATTTTGTTAGCAATAAATTTAATTAATACCTCTAATGCAAGTCTGTTTTGTCCACGAACCCTTTCTTGTATTTTCTCTCCCCTGTCCAGCTGTGGAGGGAGGTGAGAAAGCAGTTTTTGAGGGTGTCTGGCATCAGCCAGCATTAACCCACTACAGTCTTTTTGAAACCTGGGTACCATTCTACAGATCAAGAAGCCAGTCCTTCAACTCAACAAAGAAATGGACAGGAGACAAATTAAACACAAAACCAAAGTTACCAGTTCCTGGTCTACCAATGGTAGCAAGTCAGGAGGTTAACAGATACTACCACCTAACATTTAAATAATTTAATTCTGTAATATCATTAAAAACTTGTGTAAGGCAACATGGCAATCACTGAATTACTCCTGTTGTTCATATTGGTTGTAGTGAACTCATAAAACAGAATCAAGAAGTGAATTGTGCCATTATATACCTGCTGGGTTGCAGCTTGGTTATCGTTGCATATTAGCACTGTATAAAACCTGGATATAAATTTGAGAGTACAAAATGGAAACTTCCAAGGCTGAGGGACATAAATATATACTATTGTTATGGTTAATCAGTGGCCTTTCACCTTTTCAAACATTACCTTTATGTCTTAAATATAAATGGTTCAAGGCAGTCATGGAAAATCATCAGAGTCAACTTATTTTACCAGTTTTAGCTTGAGAAATGCTTCCCTAGATCTGCTATCACTTTTTTTTGTTGTTTCAATGAGAAAGCTCACAGTTTCAGTTCATGGAAGGGCAGCACTACAATGGCAGAGGCAATGCAAATTCATGCTGAGTGGCACTAGCAGAAATGTGTATGTACATTTAAGTGTATGTGGCTTAGTGGGTGGATGAGAAGATAAATGTGCACAGCCATTGTTCATATACTTAAAATATTATATACAACTTCAGGAAAAAAGACAGGAGGTCTCCTCCTCAGCTTTGGATAGATAATCTCATTAGGCTTCTGGAAACGTATGCCAAAGAGCTCACTTTTTCTCTGTGTCATTTAGCTGGGTCTTGACAGTTTCTGAGCAAGTTTTATTGTCTGGCTGGGAATTATTTTAGATCCCCGATCAAAAAAAATCCTCAGGCTTACGAAATTCTCCTTGGCAACACACTGAAAACCCAGTGTCCTCTGATGCCTCTGATTCTTATGTGATCAGGGACACTAATGATAATGACCCTTTGCTGAGTATGCTACTTGTCTAGAGGCCTATGTCAACTACACCACTACATCCAAAGTGGACAGGGACAAACTATTTGTTTGCTCTTCAGGCCCCTTGGGCCCTGTCATATGCTATTTGTTCTTGCATTAAGAGGTAGTTTGACTCAGCTGGGCTGACATTTCCTTCAAGTCAGTGTATTCCACTCATGCAGTAGCAGCTACCAAAGCATTAAGTATAGACTTGAGGCTCAGCAACAATCATTTAAGTGCCTTTTTTGATTCATATCCAGGGCTTTTCACATTTTTACTGGTCATTCTGAATCCAAAATGACACATTTTTTTTAAAAACTAGCTTTGCTATTTGATATTCAGGCAACATAGCCTCCTCATAGTTCACGTAGCTGCTCATCAATAACACGTATCAGAACCTGCAACTGAGATGATGAACAGGGACTGATATTGCTGCATGATACCAGAGGCATTGATCAGTTCTACTTTTCTTCTCCACCTCATGAAGGACACCTGATACGTGATTACTCTCCCAGTCACAGCTTTCCTTCCTTTTCCTTCCATTTCCTATTTAAATTTTACTTTTTACTGTAATAAGATGTCCTTGTGTTCACATCTAAACAGGAGGAGTATCTATTTTTTTCCTGTGGGAGTTTCAGTTATTTAAAAAAAGTGCCCATGCTCTTGTGGGTTTAATGGGGCAGCCTTTTGCTGATGTAAAACAGGTGAAAACAGTAACAACAATGCCGAGTATTTTTCTGGTTAATTTGCATTTGTAGGTATTGTTGGAATTTGAAAGATTTGTTTCTGATTGATTAGACTCTCCTAGTATTGCATCAGTGTGATTCTCCTCATGCCATTTGATGTGATGCAGCATTCAGTTAGACCAGTGACTTCCCAAATGTGAATCCAGACCATCTGTGATGTACACAAAGAGTATTTGTATGTCAGTCATTTCTTTATATCAGTTAGTAATTTCTTGTAATGTAATCAAAAAGATGCCATTAAAAAGATGTCTCCAACGTATCTATCCAGATCATACTTGGTAATGCAGATTTCTACTTATGTTTTAGTAAATCTCAAAAATTCCCTCTGTCTAACCAGGTCAGACAACTTGTCATGAGGTCCCAGCAAATCCCTGTGATACCATTTCCATCCTCTGTTCTAATCCAGCAATACAAGAACTCATGAAGTTTTTTCTCATACCATAATATCTTCTTCCCTGATGCCTCCACCACTTTGGGAACCTAAAACCTACGCAGCACTTCTAACATTATCTCAGCTGTATAGCTGCTCAGAATGATTTGAAAGTCACAGTTTGGATTTCAATTTCTAATTTAACTTTTCACATATTTGTTGTTTTCATATTCCAGACTTCTTGTCTTCCAGGCTCCTTCTAGACCCTCTGGATCTAAAACCACAGCTGAGAAAAAGTTTGCAGGGTAGTCAGCTATTTCTGGGCAGGTGGGACAGGGGCAAAGCTGACTTGGAAAAGGAGCTTTTGAAGTAAATTTAGGAAAAAAAATCCCAAGATAAATATCAGCTGCAGACATGACAGTGCTTTAGCTGATTTACCTCTTGGGTACTTCTAGCTGACATACGCTAAAGATCTCTGGGCAGGAAAGCAAGTCCCCGCCACTTTCTGTAATTTATGAGGATATGGAATAGCAGATAATACAGGCCACCTTTGTTTCAGAGAGGAGAAAAGAGTTTGACCATTACAAACAAAGCTTAACAGAGCTCTCTTCTGATGCAATCCACTTTGTCTTTTTAGCACCTTGGACCTAAGTTAAGTCAGTGTAGATAAACAGTAAAAAGAAGAGATGGTTGGGTCTGGGGAGAAGCTGAGGGTGCGAACACTGGGCTGGAGAATAAATTTAGCAGCAACAAAGAGGAAGAAAACAATGTCTGGATTTGGAAGCCTGGCAAGTTCTCCACTCACTGCTCAACCTGTGTTTAGCAATTCTGATGTGCTACTGAGCAGACAGCTCAGGCTCAGGACGACTACTCTCCCTCAGTCCCTCTTCAGCAGGCAATGAAAGCAGGCTGTACTTTGAAAATCTTCCCCCATCATGCAAACTGACACAGGCATGCTTTTCAAAAACCCACAGCCAATCTGTTGATCATTACTTATTTACAAAGGCCTTCGGGCAGAAAGTCCTGTAAAAACCATACTTGATACGGTATACACTAGCTTTTTCTGCTTGTGGAAAAAAGTACCCCTAAGGCTACCTCAAACCATCACTTTCTATTGCACATAAAATGTACCATGTAACACTAAAGTATTTAATATATATGGTATAATATATCTACAGGAAAGGCATTTGTGTAGAAGTATGTTACCCTGTATTTGGTAATTTGATGTTTTGCTGAAGGCTATGACTTGAAAAAGCCTGCACCTAGTACAGAGGACCTGTCATCTCAGTACCCAAGAGCCAATAGAATAAAGAAGTACCCTTAAGCAGCAAAACTTTGACACAGCTTTGAAGCATATGAAAACAGTATAACTCCCCAGAATTATTATTACTCAAGATCAAAGAAATGAGGCATACTTTACATAGCAAACAGGGACAGTGTGTTCAGCTCCAAATGTTTCAGCTCTTTCTCTCTCTCCTTTTCTTTCTTTTTACTTTTGCTTCCCCAAAATTACAATCTGGGAGAAGGTGAGTGGGGGGAATCTCCACGTTTAAATTTTAAGCAGTTAAAACAATTAGCACCAGATAAGAGGACTGTCCAAAGGTAAGTAAATTGAAAACGATGCTAGCATGACAACTGGCACTATAAAAATGAGAAGTTTGCCAGTATGCTCATTTTATTTTTCCTCATAAACTGTAAACAAGCATGTAAATCAGCGTCATACGGGCAAGGCTGAGCTAACAGGAAGGCAGAGAACTTTTAATGATACATTTAACAGAAATAGATGGTCAATAGGAAAAAAAAAACAACACAGCTGGGTGCACTTTCCCTCCATGAATCAATCTCACTTTTGGTTCTGTAGTCTAAACAGAGATGAAGACGATTTGTGGAAGTTATGTCCTTGAATATGCCCTACACTGCAGAAACAATAAACAAATATGGATGCTTCTCTAACTGCCCAAAGAAAATTCCAGTCTAGTGACTCAAATACAAAGAGAAATATCACCTACTTGTATCCAGAATCGTTACAGGAACAAAATCATCGTCAATAATAAAAATCGTAAGAGATTTTATTTATGGAAAGAATTATGTATTTGTATCAATTTTTTTTTCACTTAACTTCTGTGAGCAGGCATAGTTATACACACAAATTGCACGAATGTGTCCGTTTATACACGTAAATAAGTTTACATTTTTCTCTGTGTGCGTGCATATACATACACACGGAGTGGAAAATCTCTGCTATGGTATTTATGGATACAATTATGGACTGAGAGTCTAGCCTGGCAACGGGATATGCAAAAAGAGAGCAGGAACAGCCTCCTTGAAAACTCCATCTACTATGGGATCACATTTTGACTGACTTGAGCAGGCAAAAGGCAAAGCACTGTGAGAGAGAATGCGAATGACATAATATTTTAAGAGATTACAATTTCTTGTTGAAGTTCTAGTTTTAACAAATCTCTTAGAGGTAATTTGTCCTATGAAAGGAAACTACATTGTTATACAAAGGAGTACTATTGTAAAATAACGTACACATAGCAACAGGGGAAAATATCACTAACAAGATGTTGTTTTCATCACCCACTTTTAGAATATATACTACCCTCTTAAAAATCCCTGTATTTCATAATTAATGTGCTTTTAGCTTGACTAAAACTGCGTTAGTTTTGAACTTTGCTTTGGCAAGTACATATATTATTAGACTTTTTTCATCAGTCTAAATCAATTAACAGAAATTTGATTTCAATCGACAGGATAAAAGGAAGGTAATATTCAGGTTCATTTTTGATTGTGATGATACATCTCACATATGGCCTTAAGTACAGAAAACAGTACTCAGAGGGAATCCAACAAAAAGAGAATTGCCTGAGGCAAACTAACCACATGAGTTCCCCTGATTGGTTAGTGCTATCATTAGTGCCACTGCTGTTTAAGAACTACACATGGACAGGACAGGGTGACAGCTAAGACTTTAAAGCCTATGTATTTTTCAAACAGCTTTTCAAACTGTTTTTCATGACAGAATTTTTTTTCAGCTCTATCATTAACTGCTGACAAGCTGACAGAATAAATACTTCAGCCTTTCAGAAACCATCTAACAATCTTTTTTTTTCACCCCCTCCCCTTATTTTTGATGTGGGGGGAGGAGGGGAGGAAAGAAGAAAGAAAGAAAGGAGATGAAGATATGAGTTTCTTACAGTCTTACCTCATCAGTTTGGGTGAGGAGTTGGGTGAATTTCGCATGCCTCCATTTCGCTGCTTTTTTTTGGGTGATAGTGTTGACGGCTGCTCATCTTCAACTGGAAATATAAGGAACTCATGAGATTAAGTACTGCTCCGAGTGCAATATGAAATACAAGTGAAGTAGCAAAGAACACACACTCTATGTCCATTCACGCACTGATACTTCATCCCAACAGTAATAAAAATCAAATACATGTTAGTTGAAGAGATTGGTTTGAAGGAGAAGCAGAGAAGAATACCAGGGTTTTGAACATAGGTGTTCAAATTGGTTTCATACTTCAAAAACAAAGGCGGGGGACCACATTCGGGTTATTCTTAGAGTTATTATCAGTTAATCTGCGCTACAGAAAAATAGAATTAGTGCTCTGCTGTATTCCCAGACAGATAAAGTACTATTTGCAATATCAACATAACAGCTGCCAGCCTGCTTTTGCTAATGAACTAGATACCAGTTGGTTCTCGCTCCTCACATGCCAAACAACAGAGTCTTCATGAAGAGATGTAAAATATTCAATGCCTTGATGTTCAATGATTCAGTTAGTCGGGAATGTGAATGCAGCCTGCCATTGTGCACAGATCTCCAGCACAAGTCAGACCTCATCTCCCTGCTCTCCTCACAAAACGGAGTTTTAACAGGAGTGAACAGAATGAGGTTGAATGGAAGTGGGGAGACAATACCTGTATAACAGAGGATGCATGTGTTATGCAATCTTTTAATGAGGATGAAGTGCATTTTAAAGGACAGATCAATTTCCAGATATAAAATCACTTACAATTTTGCCAGTCATAAACTACCCTTGGAAAATTTATGTCACAATATGTATTGCTCAAACAGGTGCAGCTTCCTAAGAACTCAGCTATAAGAATTAACAATCTTTACTGTTTTGAGATTGTAACTGCACTGGATAATCTGTCTGTAACCTTTACATGTGCTATCAAAGGGAATAAACTCATGCCTGCTTTCTCAGGTTCATGCTAATGCTAATTTATTCTGATATAAAGAAGAAAAAATAAACTCTTTTCCCTTCCTATTGGTAACTGAAAAATTAATTAGAAGATAATATAGCTGATGCCTAGGAAGCTTTTAATTTAAAGCCAAAAGGAAAGACATTAGTAGTAGTAGTAATAGTAGCTGCTATATTTAAAGAGCTTAGTACACATTAGCAGTGCACAAGCAGAGGCTGAGAAAAAAATACTACTTGCAACAAGATACACAGGAAAAACAACAGAACTGGGATATATGTCACCTGCCTCAGACTTATCTATGAAGAAATGAAGCAATAACCTTTTGCTATAACCCTCTTCTGACACTATTTTATTACAGACTGCATGCCACCCTGCCACATCTGTTTATTTGTCCAAGCCTGCTACGGAACTTCATTTTGCTTAGTCAAGACCAAAGGGCTGGGCCCTGAAAAGACAGATTTTGCTCTCTTTTTAGATGACCTGGCATCACCTAGCACAAGGGAGTCACAACCAAAGAAAGCACTGCAAAGAAAAAATAACAAAACAAAAGCAACCAAACAAAGCTAATCCCAAAATAAATGTGCCAAAGAGAGGTGTAAAAGATCATACTTAGATCAGAACAATGACTGTCTAATAATGATTTATTCACTAAGTTTCTTCTCTTCTTGGGCAGCATCCCTAAAGACAAAGGAATTTTCTTCTCATTTGACTTCTTTCTTTTTCCAAATCAAAGTCCTATGGTGTAAATGCTCATTGATGGTTAGTCAAATGCCATTCCTTGGCTGAGAGATAAATGAGCCCACAGAAAATTCTCAAAAATACACAAATTGAAATTTTCTTTCTGTGACAGTTTCCATGTATTAAACTAGATCACTTCAGTATTTAGCTATGTGTACCATGAAGTGAAAATCCACAGAAATGTTTTGTTGGTAATATCTTTGCAGTTCTGATTGCAAAAACGAGCAAGTCTTTGCACTTTTCAGAACACCCTCTTCAAATTATTCTCTAGAAAATGACCTAGTCTTGTTTTAAACTTCTCTATCAAAAAGTTACTTGCATGCTATTCCACACAGGAAATAGGTTTCAAGATATCCACTGTGCTCTCTTGTTCTTTATTGCATATAAATATTCAGTTCCAGCCCTTAAAAGATCAAACATACAAGAACCGTGATAAAAATCTTTCTTCCAGAAAACAACCAATGATCTATTTTGCTCTCTTGGGAGTAAAAATTCTAAATTTCACTCAGTCTATTACCATGGGGTTATGGAATGTTTGTCCACAGATGCAGTATGGCACCACAAGTGTACTGTATAGAACTTTAGCAGTTCAAGGAAGACACACAGCCATCAGGCAAAAATCTTGCAGTAACACTAGTCATCTGCAGATAATATTATAACCAGAAATATTTCTCTGAACAAGAGAAAACAATATTAAAAAGTAGTATTTTTCCCAGTTTTCAGCTAGCTAATAAGACTCCTGTCTGATCCTTTCAAATTCTGAAAGTTAATACAAGAAGGATTTTTTTGTACTATATGGTCCAACACTTGTGTTCTCCAGGGCTGCCAGGTGATGCTAACCTGCTGCCCAATTAAAATCAAAGTCTTACTAGTAATCACCCAAAATAACAACTTGCTACAAGTACATTTCTACACTGCACTTATTATTGGTACTGCATATGCAATAAATAAGCTTCCATTTTGGATATGTGCTTGTCATATTCAAACTATGTTACTGCCACCAGTTGCCTGGAAAGTCCAAGGTGGACTGTCTCACCTATTAGCAAAGCCTTCTGAGGGATCTCAATGTGTTGCTTAACCAAGAAAGCCAATTGTAGCAATGAAAGGAGATCTATATTAATCATATGACAGAAAATCAAGTTTTATTTTTGATTGAAATCTCTGCACAAAGTTTACAGGGCATCTGCAGTTTAGCAACAGAGCTCCATAAGAACGGGGGAAGGGAACACATGAAGTTGAAATATGTGAATAGTGTCTAATGGACACGATTACCTATGGCTTGGTTCCCAAAAATGTCGCAGTGATAACTCACAAGTGGTTTCTTTGTAGTAAGTAGGATATAAAACATATTTAATTATTATCCTTCAGGTACTCCTGTCAATTTCCTGCCTATTTAAAGAAGTGGACCTAGCAAAATTTTTAGTAAGGTTATTAAGTATTTTAGTTTCATGGCTTCTGTGTCTGTGTTAACTTAAAAGGGTGTCTTAAACTCGCTTGTTCTTATGAAAGACAAACATATTTGAATAATGGGGCTGTGATGTATGACAATTCAATTCTGATATTGTATGTTCGCTTTTGTTAATGAGTTGCCACTTTTTATGTCTTTACATAGATTACAAGATTTGTATTAACTACCGCCATGTTATATTACACAGACTTTTTTCTCATGAGAAATGGAAATAAGTTTATGAACTGGACACAGAGTTTTATAGATTTGGAACTCAATTCAGCCTCTGAGTTTTAATAACATTCAAGAGCTTCTTTGCACATCCCTAAGTATAACACTTACTGTACTGCTGTAACAACCCAGACCTCACTTGTCTAATAACAGTTTTGCAGTTCAGGAGGAGCTCAATGCTAAAAAATGCCAGGCGAGTCTAATGAGGCTTCAGATACTCAGTTTTATGCTGGAGTTTAATTTAGAGTTACACTGATGCTTTAACATGTTTGCTTATTCTTGAGTAAAGAGTGTTCATTATTTCAATGACATAACCTCCAGACAATGTTCCATGAATTGGTTTAAGATGTGCTGGTAATTTTAACAGCTCCTTAATGTGGAGTTGAACATCTGTAACAACATATTACTTGACTTTTATCCTCATTTCTTTTTTAAAGCAAAACAAAGGGAAAGTCTTTCAAAACAGTGGACAAGTTCATAACTTTTTTCTTTGTTATTTCCTAACTATTTTTAAAACAACACTGTCTCCTTGACGGGCTCTCCCAGGTCACACTATCTGAACCAGTCTATGGATACTTTTTTAGACACCAAAAAGAGCTGAGATTTCAAATAACATCTATGTTACTGAACATCACATGAACTGGGATACCTGTTAAGTTCATTCTGCCTAGCATGTAAATGCTTCAAAACAATTAAATCCTTTGAAAGGTAAAGCACAAACCACCCAGAAACATTAGTTGACCAGCTATCTCGATTAACTTATTAATCACCAATCTGGAGAAACCCACATCTGTAAGCACTTAATAGAGCATTAGTAATGTCATAGTCACATTGAAAACAGACTGCAAAACCATGCACAAACCATTCTGTATTGCCTTATGCATCCAGCTACTGGGCTACCTACGGAGATCTTGGTTCAACCCAGGCTTTTGGGAATGGTAGCAGTATTTTACAGGCAAGCTGAGTGCCCTTTGCAATCTACAGTAGGTAGATTTTCCTTGTTCAACAGAACTCAGTAAGTTAAGGTGCAGCAGCGAGGGGTTGTTGGGTAGGAAGAGGCTCCCTTTACGGTTATTAACAAGTGGAACAGGTTCCGGGATTCCTTCAGTGGACTTGGCATCAATCAATGCATTAGTAGTTGCATTCTTGAATTGATATGAATATTTTGGGTAACTTGATCTAGCTGCATTCTTTACCTCTAAATAATAAGAAAAAATTTAAATTAATTTCTTTGTACTAAAAATTATTTCAAACCACAGGCATGAATCAATTTTGATATTATGTGGAAATACAGACATTAAAGCTTAAGGTATCAGTCCCAACAGCAGAAATAAAGGTTTATACCTGCAGCTTTCTTATGTTGTTTTCTTTTTTTTTCTCCTCTAAAATGACTCTTTATAAAAGAATACTTATAAAAGGATTATTCAACAATATTATCAGCTTTAAGCAATAATCCCATCCTAGGGTAAGTATGTCTGAGGTAATACTTATTCCCCCATGTTGATAAGGGCTTTGAGATTTACTATCTGTGCAGGATGTTTATTTCTTTGAAACTACTGAAAATGACAGGGGAGGTAAAGCACTCTGCTGCTATTAAAATAAATAAGGAATCATAGAAAACATAAGGTCACCACTTCAAAATTGTGCAAGCATACTTATGGAATTAAACTGATTTTAAAGAATCCACATAAAAGTTGTTGAGTATTCAACAGTGCCGCATACTGTAAATTTCAGGAGGTCATACATAGTACTTCTGAAAAGAAAGTTAAGAAATTCAATTTTCTAAATATGGATTTAGCTTACAACTGCGATTCTTTGTCTCCCATTAATAATATATCAAGGCTATTTAAACACTACCCCCCTAATTATACCTCTAACAAATGGCACCCTTAGTAAAAACCAACAAAAAAATGTTTTTCTGGTAAAAATACAGAATAGAGATCTTCTCCTAATGCTTGTTTCATTCTGAATGAGTAAGTACAGTGTAGAGAAGGTACATGATTGAGCCACTAAGACCTTATATTTGGTTATGTTTAATGAAGTAAAAGTTTAGGTAGGGAGTAGTTGGTGGACCGATGAACTTGCAGCATTATTTACATACGGTTCAATTGCCTTAAAGAGTCAATGGAGAACATTGAGCAGTAAGTAGAGGCAAAGAATTTGAGGAGGTCAGCATGTTTTTTGGGATCTTCGTTTAGTTTACCACCAGCTAGAAACACCATCTGGTAATAGGAAAGAAGAAAATAGCATTCCCATGCTTGCCATTTTTCTTCAAGCACAAAATCTGTCTCTCTCACAGAAACGGTAAGTGTATATGAACTACAAGAGTCATTTGAAGGTTTTTAACAAGGTTGAACTGGTTAGTGACAAAGCACCCATTCCAACTCAGCAGCCTTTTGATGGCTTGCTACTATTCTGACTGACCGAGATAGAAAAATTAGTGAGAAAACTAAAGTCTAATTTACAATGTTATTCTGATTTTTACTAATAGAACTAACATTGGAAGCATAATAATAATAATAATAATAATAATAATAATAATAATGCATACTCACCAGAGTTCAAATATATTTTAAATGATCAGAGGAGAGCATATATCTTTGATTAGCAATACTGCCAGAAAAATAAAATATACTGTAGAAAATACTGAATACACTACTTGAAAATTATCAATTTTACCTCAGAGTTACCGAATTTTTATCAAATTTTGTATTTCTACTTTTGATATTCCTCCGAGTGAAACAATTTTCAGATGACAAAATAAATCTGCAGATATCTATCTCCCTACACATGTCACTGGTCAAGCATGTATTTCAAGGCCTTGATATGCATCAACTCAGTTCTATTTTTAAAGTGCATATAGTAATACTGGAAATAATCTTTAAAAATACACATCCTGTATCAAAGTAGCTTCACATGCCAAGGAAGAAGACCAGAATCTATTAAGTTTATCAACTCTCCAATCAAGTTGTTTAAGAGACACCATAATCTTTTTACAGTCTCTCCTGGAGTTCAATAAGTGATGGTTTCAGATACCAGACCTGACTATTAAGCAATAACCTTCCATAGCAGTGTATGTCTTATGGCATATTCCATGCGGACAAACTCAAGCTTTCCCAAGATTTTGTGCTTGCAGTGGCACAGCATGGGTCAGAACAAAAATACTTGTCCTTTGGTATGGCTTCATATCTGGAGCTTGGCACCACATTTAACAGCACCACATGATCTTGCTCAGCAGGAAAATAGACTGAGCTCCCTAAAACCTAAGTTACTTCCCTTACTTCCAATAGTGTGGACAGGTACTATTACTGAGCATGAGCATAACAAGTTGCCAATTGGTTTTGGTCAAATTATTCTAGATTTAAAAGTTCCAGCTACTGGTTTCATCCCATGACTTCTAGCTCCCTGCCTCTGACAAGAGCTCAGATCAAAGTGGAAGAAGTCCCACAGTGGATCAGTAATGAAATTCTTTGTATGTAGGACAATTTTCTTTCTTACTTCAGCAGTTTATGGCCCACGTCTTTTTACTCAATCTTCAAAAGCAAGGATTACAGAATAATATCTGAATGACTTATCTTGGGTAGAGAGAATAATCTCTTTCTCCATTCCTCCTAAAATCATATATATTTTTTACCACAGAAGTGCAAAGCTGGTTACTCTTAGTGTAAATAACCTGTCAAGCTGTAGGTGCACATTGTGCCACACACATGGGGCTGTCAGGATACACCCTGAACAAGCATGGAGCTTTTGGATTAAGCAGTACTATACAACTGGGTGAGAAACAGGACAAATTCAGCAGACACAGACTACAGTGTGCAGAACCTAAACCACTTATGCAGCATTCCTCTGTTCAGCAAAGACAGCTGATTTTTATTAATAATTTCTTTAAAATACGATCGGGTTCTTGCACTATTATGTGGGCTGATTTCCATAGAAAACATATTTGGGAAACAAAGATTGCTGTTAATTATATGGAACTAAATACATCCTTACATACTGTCACTGCCTCACTAGGTTTGGCAATCAAACTGTCTGTATTGGGGTAATTTGTCGTACCACTGTGCAACATCAAATCATAACCTCCAAATCCACCAGGATTCTCTTCCAAGTATGGGATGAGTTTAGCCCCACCAAGTCTACTAAAACAGGACTATTTTTCTAGCCATAGTTAGACTAATTTCTTTTTACGTAGTATGACATATGACCTTATTTCCAATGCAAACGGTCACAGGCCTGCATTGTTTATGCTGCTGAGGTTCCTTGGAACTGTTCAGTATGTTGTCATGTATCCAAAAGGCATTATTATTACCTAAGAATATTTTGAGAGCCATTTTGAGGGCAAATTGTAAACTACTTTTTGAGAATGGCAAACAGTAAGGAACAGGATAAAAGTAGAGCAAGGGTAAGAAATTCCATTTTCTGTAGTATTTTCTAATTGCACCCTGGGTGAACACCACCTACTTTTAATAAATGCTGTACAGAATTTGCCCAAGAAGCCTGTCACCATTAAAGAGATAAAAAAATAATATGTACAAAACATGATATATTAATGCAATTGCAAAGGTATTTTGAAGTTTCATATACTCCTATTCCTTACCCCCACCCTCAGGACCTCCCTTTCAAGCTCAATGAATATACACTTGCCTACAGACTGCGTTAGGGAATCATGCCTGTTTCTATTTCTATACATTTTATTTATTATAATGAAGATAATTTGAATTGCAATCTGCAACTCCCTGAACATTTTTAAAACAACAAATGTAGTTAAACTAATGCCTGTGGCAATCTCTATTTATTCCTTGTGAGCACACACTTGCCATAACTTAAAACTGGGCTGAGCTTTAATTTAAATGTAACAAGGCAGAATACCAGTACAGTGCTTTCAACAAAATGGCTGAAACTGGCTTCAGCATGATTTGCCTGGAAGGGAAGATGAAAATGTGTTTTAAAGGAGAAAAAATATCCTGACCAAAACCAGACATTCTAAACAACCACCACCGATACCCAGTGCTCCTTTCCTCCCCCATCTCTATCAGCTGCTAGGCTTTCAGCACTGTTTTTCGCCAGACACTAGCACAGTGTTTTCCTTCATAGTCAGCCATCAGCCAGAGCTGTCACTTGCAGATACTTCATTTTTGTTTCAGTCTAATTCATACTGCACCCCCTTAATCTCTGCAGTGAGTAATGCCATGTCACTGTGAAGATATGTCAGATCCAGCACTAGAAATACAGAGAGCATTTCTAACAGTTAAACTATCTTGGTTTGAAGAAATATTTTATTTCTTCCCCCAACTTAATGGATGTCTTTCTCCTGAACATCTTCTGAGCTGACCTCCAAAGGAGCAGTCACCATTCTGCAATCTGGCTCAGCTTTCATGGGTTGGGGGGGGTGAAGACAAGCTGCAGCCCTCTTTTACTAAATGCAAATAATCAATATGTTTATTGGGCTTTTGGCTACCAGAGATCTTTTGATGGGAGTGACAGTGAGCATGACTTGCCTCATTCAGTGACAAGCTTGTTTAGACTTTTTGCTACCTACCACTTTGTGAATCAGGCAACTGAAAATACCCACAGCAATTCCTCCAAACTGTCAGCTATTGCTGTGATTCCACCCAGCACCCCCTGTACAAGACAACAGATTAACCATTAGGCTAGATATGTTGAAAATATACAGCTTCAACCTTTCCCCAGCTAGCTCAGAGCGATGTATAGATGATTATTTCAACCGTCAGCTGCCGCACAGACTTAAACCCCTGCACAATAACTCCTGGATTCATCTGCCCCTTGTCAAACTTGCACAGCTTTAGTTTGAGCATACATAGTGTGGCAGTTTCACTGCGGATCTAGAATAATCCAGACGGCTGCTGTCTCTTTGTTAACAGGAAGCTAAACTGATGAGTTTGTAATGCATTTCTTATCAAAGGTAGCTTCAAAAAAGAAAATGTGCCAAATCAGTTGGGGTTGGAATTTAGCATAGTATTGAAATATGATTTAATCAAAACATTTGTTATTTGTTGCGGAAAAAAAACACCCCATATTATTCATCATCTAAAAATCACTTTATGCCAATGAACTATT
Source organism: Cyanoderma ruficeps (assembly GCA_008694505.1). NCBI lineage: Eukaryota > Metazoa > Chordata > Aves > Passeriformes > Timaliidae > Cyanoderma > Cyanoderma ruficeps. The sequence goes on along the minus strand of VZDJ01000116.1, from coordinate 8,069,599 downwards.
TATTCTACAAATTAACTTGATTTTTTTGGTGGTAACAGATGTAATGAAATCATTGACTAGAAACTACAATATAATGGTGCTTGATGAGATACAAGAATGTTAATTTTAGAATCTGTGGAGCAGCCTTTGCTTGTTGTCTGAAATGGTAATTCAAATGAAACAGGATCGCTGCTTTTGTTTCTATGTGCATTACAAACTCAGGGAAATGCATTTCATCCTGTTTTCTTAATACAAAAAGATACGCTGCATATCTCTAGACACTAGCACCATTAGAAAAGCAGGTAAGGCTGGCTTTTAGTTGCAGTGTGTGCCACTTGAAGCTGATAAAACCTAAAGATCAAAGAATGTCAAGAATGCATCATCAGAACATTTTGCAAATACTGAATGGTGCTTACATGAGACATTCTCTTTTAAACTGCAGATCAAGAAATATTTCTTTTCTTTTCTCCCCTCTTTTTGTCCCAGGCTTGCACCTTTTTGGCAAAAGGCACATAGAATTTCAAAACAAATGCATTGTGTCTACAATTTTTTTCTTTTTTCCCTTTTTATATCTATTAGCATCCAATACTTAAATTTTGTATTAATAATACATGGCCTTTCAGTCTTAATTCTTCTCCCATATAAAGAAATGATACTCAGACACAGATATATTCTTCATCTTTCCTTTTCCTTGAATGCTATAAAAAAGACAAAAATAGTAAATGTGGAATTTGGCCATGCTGGATCCTGTTATTAATTTAAGATGGCTGCTCTGATATTCAGTGAAATCAATATAAACTTTAAGTTCCTAATCTTTCAGATTAACTTGTATATAGAATGAAAAATAGACTACAAAGGAGTTTGGAAAGCCAGAAAACTTGAATCTTTTGGTGAAAAAGGTCTGGCATATGGGTTTACACCATTCGTACTTATTTTTAAGGGTAGAGAAACTCCCTAAGGTTACCACAGAAATATGATATTTTTTTATTTGCTCCTCCAGTTTAATTCAAGAACAGCATCTTATGAACGCTGTATCAATTATTATCACTTCTCTGTTACTATGACTTCAGCAAGCAGTGGTTTAAGGCTGTCCAAACTGTGATGGATCCAAAGTCCATGAAAGTCAGAGAAAACATTTACACTGACTTCAGTGGACTTTAGATCAGGAGCTGTTCATACCTCATGTATATACTGTCAAAAATGAGAAGCAAGCCTTTCCCATATACACACCATGTTACACACATTGGCATGTGCGAATTTGACAAGAAAGGCTTCTGATTTCATGGATCTGATTTCTTGTTCCAATACAAAGGTATATAGACAACAGGACACTATTTGTACATAACAAACATGTTCTCTTCCCTGCCAAGTTTGCACAGTAGAAAAAAACCTACTTCAATTCCTAATCAAATACTAATTTATATTTAGACTAAGTCATAGGTCCATTGAACCTTGAACATCTTTTCTAAATCAAATTTTGGTATTCCCTCATACATTTTTCCTGATTTTTAGTCTTCATTCTCCACTGCCTTTTCAAATTATGATTCACTCTGTAATTATTTATTCAAGTCATTATACTGTTATTGGAAAGCTGTCAAATGAAAAGTTAAAAAAAAAAGCAAAGCATCAGTGGACGTTTTTTCCCCCCTGTTCATTTAACTGTCCATCTGACTTCCTCACATGCCATATCCATACAGAATACTGTTTGGATAAAGTAAAGTTTGTTTTGGGAAAGGGTGAAGAAATGGAGATGTGCCTAAACCGTAGAACTTAAAACAGAACACGGTCTGTTTTCAAGGGGGTCTGTTTTCCAGAGAAACATCAGAGTGAAGGGAACTAACTTTGTCTTTTGAGAGTGCACTTTGGAGAATACTGAAAGTCGAAGTGTCTCATCTGCATGGCAAGTGTAAATACGCCGAGTTAAATTTTCAATTATGTTACTGCATTATAACAAGGTGTTCTGCTCTGAACATGGAGGAGGAGCTATATAAAACGTTACCCCATGTGTCAGAAAAGAGCTGTTCAGACCCTGTGTTTCCTACCAAGTCACAAGCAGCTATGAACTATGATTTTGGAGCCCCAGCTGCTGTCTCTAGCAGAGCAAAGTACAAAAGGATTGCTTAAAGCCACGTTAACATTTTAACAGACTGATGATCCCATAGCTACAAGCAGAGGACTGGGAATCTCCTTACTGGAATTTTTTTTTTACCATGATCTTGGGTTACACAGCCTTGGGTGGCTCACTTCCAGTCAGTTCTATTTTAAAGGATTTTCTTACTCACAGATCTCGCTAGAATTCAAATGATCAAACTATCTGAAATTGTGGCTGTTCATCTCTAATTTTCTCAGATCTAGTAGGTGTAGGCCTGCGATGTTGCTATTGCTGTTTCAAAAGTACATTTGGAATACATTCCATAAAAATATACTATATTCATATGTGATAGTGTATTTTTATTACACTGTTTGGTGGCTTTGTTTTAAATTGGACATGAAAGTATGCCTCTAACATTGAGTAAATGCAACATCCTTTTTGTTTGTGTTTTCATTTTCCTTCCTTAAAAAAAATAGTGTCAATTAAAAGACACTGATTTCCTTACGAGCAGCCCTTTGACAGTTGCCCAAGGCATGACATGCAAAGCCAAAAGGCACATCTTTGGGAGATTCTTTAAAAGTAGCAACACAGAGCAAATTATAATATTCTGTGCATTGTCATAGACTATCCTTATTTCGGTGCACAGCAACCCAAAGTGTATTACCCTTTGTCCTATTGCCTCAAAAAGGATTTTGACACCAACTATAAGGGACACAGAGGAAGAAGTTGCAACACCAGCAAGGGCACACTGTAGTTATGCAGTTCTGCTAAACTGTAGGAGCAATTTGTCTTGTTTTTACCAAGTTAAGGAAGTTTCCCCTTTGTGACTAAACACACTCACAGTCTGATCAGTCACTGCAGAAAACAGTGAAGTTCTATTTGTGGACAAAAAATAAGCTTCTATTAAAAAAAAAAATCTAAATTTGAAAGGCCACTTGTCATTGTGCCTATGATCACTTTACTGTTTACACTCCCTCAGCTCCATTAAATTCAGAGAAAAATATACAATGCCTTGAAGTAACTAAGAGTAAAAGTAAGCACAGGAGTCCTTGGTGATTGCTCTGCTCCTTGGGATTAGAAATCTTGTATTTACAGCACAGACTGTGTTTGTCAGGAAGAGTATTTCAGTGCACAGGAAAGTGATATTTCCATGCCTTTGGAGCAGGACTCCACAAATTTCAGCTCAGTCTTGCTGCAACTGTTTCCTTCCTGTGAACACTGGGAAGCATAGATTTCACCCTGCAGAAATCTAATTACACTTATTACTTTTGATTTCCACTTAGACGTGTCAATTTTTCTTAACATCTTAAAAATATATATTTCCAGTGTAATTCCAACCTGCATATCCTAAAGATTTAAACTGAAATAAAATTTCATCTACCTTGCTCATTACAAGAAGACAGACTAGGTTCTGCCAATACCATAGTGAAATAAAGGTTTTCCTACCCTTCTAATAAATCCAGCTGATTGCATTCTTAAATTCTAAGATTTTATGTATTTTTTTTTCAATTCTTCCTCTGCTTCCCCATGAGTTGCCTTACTTTTGAAAACACACTTGAGAGGATTTGGCTGAGGTGGTTTCTTTTTTTAACTTGGCGGTTAATATGTGATTGATAAATTGGGGGTTTATTCTTATCTTTTTACTTTGTAAAATTTGATATCATTGAACTTCTTTTGACTTGGGTTTATCCTTGAAAAAAAACAGGTGTAGAAATGTCTGTGTCTCTTAACAAGAAGAACTGAAATATTAACATTTAACTTGTGTTCTTATCATTAGTCTTACTCAGTTTTCACCCACAGCGGTGGAAAAACTTCCATTTACTAAATTTTCATAGGATCAGACTTAGTGATCCCTGATAGTCTTTCAGACTTAGCTGTAATATTTCTCTGGGATGGAGGTCTTCACACTACTGTTACTTGTGTGACCATCATACCACTTCATACGTAAAGTATAAAATGCTGAACCAATGTCTGCACACAGACAGTGGCTCTGGAGACAAGTGTATACAACTTTATGGAAAAAGCTGTATACAATTTAAAAGAGCCATCTGAAATATTTTTTTAACTAAAATTGTTTCCTTAGCAAAGCAATATATAATGAAGCTCTTGCAGGCGTCTCAGCCACTACTGATTTCTAAGCCAGCACCACCACCTGCTGGTTACAGGGAGTTTCAAGACCCAGTGCTGTTTTCCTGTCTGCAAAACCATGCATAAACATACAGCAGTATTTCTCAGCTGTTCTTATACATAGAGATGTTGTTACCAGAAGAGATTTTTAGCAGATTGGTTGCAGTTTAACAGTACTCTATTAGCTGAATTATGGCTTTCATAAAAGCAGGGAATGTTAACAAAGAAATTATTTTATGCAAAGTACTGTAAGTCACAGGGTAAACATTAAAATTAATCAAATAGATTGAACCTGTTTTATTAAAAGGCTATTGTCACATATGCAGGTTTTATTACTTACAGATACACAGTTAAATACTCTTTATAACACTAAGAAATGAATATCTTTTTTGTAAATGAACCCTACTTCAGTGTATTCCACAATGTACTCCATTCTTGTGAAGCTTTTTTCTTGCTCTGAACAAATGCATCTAAAAAACCAATACCACCTGTTAAATCTATTAATATAAAAACAACCAAGATATAAATAACTAAGATTAAATCTATAAAACAATAGCAAAAATAGTGATAGCAAAAATGGAGATGGAATATAATCAATTACTATGGAAATTTAGGGAAGTATAGTACATAATTTCTAGGTAAATACTGGGGGAAAAAAAAGAGGAAGTAAACCAGCACAATAATAACAAAAACCCCAAAACTCATATCTCTGCAAAAATCTCACAGTAGACTGGCTGAAATTGATTGCTATGGGTAGAAAATAAAGCATAAGCTAAGAAATCCAGTGATGACAACTTATAACAATGTTACTTGCATCATAATTTTGATTTCTAATGGAAGAATACTCAAAAGGATGGATGTATATAGCAAAGATCACATTTTTCAAACACAACTTGAATAGGCTCAAAATACCCCCACATAAAATAAAAAAATTACTGTAATGAATTCTCTCTCGTAATTTCCCTGTTACTAAAAACACTTACTTAACTGGTAAGATTGAAATTTCTGCAGCAACTAGGGTTCAACTCTTTTGAAATACTGTGAGAGGAGAAAGCATGCCATCTCAAATTCACTTCATGTAAGACCAACTATAATGGCATAAAATTACACAGACCAGCAACAGAGAAAGAAAGCAAATAATACTGAATCTACCCAACTAATCTGATATCCATGTTTTAAAAAAAATTATATATGTTTCGTCCTTCTAGTTTTTACTTTGATACTAAAGCTACAGGGAGATGCCAGCCTTGCTCAGTTCATGACAAGGATCAGACAGATCACAACCCATGATGAGGAGCAGCTTTAGAAAGAAACTTTGATCAAACCCAACTGCATTGTGCTTGGTACTTCTGGATTCAGTAACCAAACCTTGGTGAGAATATGGGCATTAACAAAGAAAGAAAAGGCAGCCCAGCAGAGCACTCTCACTGTTCACACATAGTGCAATGAACCAAGAGGAGAGGAAAAAAGGCATTGGAGAATTCTGGAGAGAGGATTGTCAAGGTATTGAATTAGCAAGTTACTCAGTTGTGTCCTATAGAACACTTGGTGTGCTCAGCACAAAAATCACTTCCACACTATGAGTATAAAATTAAATACAGGTATACAGGTGATGCCCCTTTTTCAAAGTAGGTAGCATGATAAGGAAGAAAGAAGACTGATAAAANTTAAAAAAAAAAAAAAAAGAAGATCCTGCAGGAAACCACTGAACTGCCAGGATTTCTGTTGTATTATCACACCAACTTCACAATAAACTCTACAATCACGTGGAGCTGAGGAACTCTCTCCAACAAATAAAAAATTGATGTATAAAATTTCCTAAGATTTACAGGCCAGTTACTACCCTAAAAGAAACTAGATCAAATACAAATGCCACAGGATGCCAATGTATTTGGAAATACTGTTGCTGCCAGATGTTTTGTGAGTCAGATACTGCAAGCATCCAGAAATCCTATGCTCAGGGGACACTGACAGCTGTCAAGAAAGTCATCTTCCAAAATCAAATTGCTTGGAGCTTAACCTCTGCGGGTTTTATTTTGTCCTGTTTGAGGAGAAAGCAGAGGGCACACAAAAGACTCATATGCTAAAGGCAGATTAAAACCAAATGCATATTTTGACATATTTTATATTCCTCGTGGGCAGAACTCAAGGATACTGCTGAGGAAATCTGTGAGACCCAAGGGACGATTTCAGGATGTTTCCTGAGGAGTATGTGGGGTTTGAGTATTGAGGCCGAATGTACGAACTTAAAGATATGATTCTGGCATGCCCTCATGCTAGTTTTAAATGCAAAGCAAGAATTTTGCTATTTAGCAGTGGAAGTACCAGTATAACTGTGGATGAATGAGCTGTAGCATTCAAAGACCAATCAGAAAAACGTTTAAAGTTTGATCAGTCACTAGACATGCTAACACTACAAATCCTGAATCAAAAACAGAGAAGGCACTTTCATTAAAGTAGGAGATAGTATTTTCAAGGATTATTCACAAAAAAACAGAAAAGGCACAAAGTTCTCCACAGATGATGCTTTAATAAGAAACTACATGTGGTAGTGTTAACAGTGGAGATCTGAAACAAAAACTTAAATAATCCTATGCTTGAAAGAGGCAAATTCAGGCGGAGGGAGTTCTAAGAAGGCCATAATCATATGATAATGGCATACTGAAGTGCAGATTGGGCACAGAACTCATAGTTCATAAATTAACATGCAGAAGGATCTGGTGTCTGTGAGTTAGAAGAATGTCAATCCCTGCTCTTACAGAATTTCACACTAATGTAAAATGAGTCAAGTCCAGACTATGTGATTGGATTCTTGGCTTGAGTCTTCCCTGGCACTGAAAATTGTTTGTTCATCTACTCCTTTTCCAAACGTAACCAAGGGCTTCTGCTGAGTCATGTAACTCTCCAAAGTGTAAAATGCCTGGACATGGGACTCCTTGTATGGAAGGATCCTGTCAAATAGTGAGGATCACATTACTGACTCCAGGCTCTGAAATCTTTGCACTATGATTATCATTACAGAATCCCTGCTGAGACTGACATCTGTCCCAGCCCTACTGTCTTCTCCTCTTTTCTCTTTTGTCTGAATGAAGAAATCAGTAAGGTACATCTTGTTACTCAGGGCAGGGAGAACCTTGAATACAAATAATCAAAATATATTTCATTATTCATATATGTATTCATCTATTTATTTATTTATTTTTCCTTGAACAACTTTTCTATGGAACTCAAGTTTTGGTGGGAAGAAAAAAAAAATCCATCTTTTAAGAACTACTGAAAAATTTAGATCTTTTGCAAATGAAAACCAATTTAATTCTCTGCAGAATTTTGTCCACAAAATGAAACAAAATTACACTTTCATGTCTCAATTTATACAAAACATCATTTGTCAAAAGTTAAAATTTAACATCAGTAAAACCTTAAAATGTGCAACTTCACACAACAGGGTAAATACTTTTTTCTGTGGAACACCAAAAGCGGTTATTAGCATCCAAGACTTTGCCAACCATGCTTTACTCATTGGAAAGCTCATTGGCTTTGTTCAGAACCAAGTAAAAACCAGTGGTTTTTGTCAGAACATGTATGGTTAGGAGTCCATTATTGATGAGAACTACTAGCATGTCATTTGGGAAATTGTGAATATTTGGGGAACATGTCCCATATGTTGAAAGGACAGTACATAGTGGAAGACAGGAAAGTACAACCTGTTCTATTCAGCAGTGCATCTCACTTCTTATCCTTCTGCTGTCTCATTGTGTGAATGATAGTCATTTTCATACCCTGCAATTCTAAATAAATACCGTATCACTTCCTTGGTGCCACCCATCTTGTGATTGACTGATCACAGAGAACCTGGTAAGTCCTTGCATGATCTGGTAGATCAGGAATAATTCTAATAGAGGTAAAGCATGAATAAAAGAAAAAAAATCTTTGGACAAATATCTGCTAATGAAATATGCTATCAGTTTGCACCTATGGATTTACCACACATTGCTCATGGAACAGGAATAAGCATCATCTCCCCATTAGACTCAAAACTTGAAATTGTTTTTGTTCTCTTCAAGAAGAATCTTTGTCCTATCTGCCAATAAAACTTTACCAGCTAGGCAAATATTTATCCTGACTTCTAAATTACTGTCCACATGTCAAGCTGCTATTTTTACTTAATGACCCATCCCATAAGGGATCACCTAAGTATGACAGAAGTGGGGCTAATTTTAGACTAAACCATGGCCGTTGTTAGATGGCACACCTGCCGGTTCCTTCAGGCAAGAGTTTGCTCAAAAACAGAGCCTCCATTTCCTGTTGCCAGTCTTCCTCCATAGCATAGGGTGATGTAAAATCTCTCCATATTGTGAGACATGATGTGTGTCAGGGAACACACAGCACCATGGAGTGAGAGAGTAGAGATGATGTCAGGAACATGGGAATGGAGAAAGGAACATGCGCAGTGCAAACAAAATCCTTTATGCAAGAACGAACAAAGGAAATTGCATGACAAAGATCAAAGATGCTATAATGAATTTTTGGATTTCCTTCAGCAGTTCTTCATAGTAAACAAGGTCTGCATTCCAATTAAAGCTCAGAAGCAGCTAAAAACTTCAGATTATGTAAAAAATATGGCAGCAGATACTTCTCTACTGATACAGATAAACTCAAGTTACTCCTGCCCTCTCATATAGTATACCCTTTCTAAACCTCTCTAAATTAGACAGCAGCAAGGCAGTTACGGTAATTTCCCCACACCTCCTTTCTGTCTTGTACTCCATTTCACTCTCCTCTTGTTCTTGCTGTGCATCTACATTCTTAAGCAAAGATCAGAAAATTTGAAAAACTGCCTTCTGAAGGGGAATATCTATGTCATAAGAATATTCAGGCTTATATTTAGTACTTCAAAATGTTAAGATCTCAAAGCACTTCTTAGCACAAAATATAATACAGTATAATAGATTGAGAATAGAATATTTTCATTCTTTGAGGGGAAGAACAACTATAGTCACGTAGAAAGTCAGTGGCACAGTCAAGATTAGGATCTTTGCCTTGTGGCACTTTTGTTTCCCATTTGCCTAGGTAGAATTTCCAGTCAAACTAAAATGCACACAGGAGTGTTTGACCAGATAACACTGGACACATCTTACACAGTAATAATGCTTTCTCCACCTTTCCTTTTGAGAACATTTGTGCTGTGCTAACAAGATCTGATCAGTATCAGTGAAGCATGTCTGTGTGAGGTAGCACATATTATGCCTCCTAAAATCTTTGATAATAAGTGAATCACAGAATTACAGCATTCAATATTAAGTAAAATATCATAAAGAAAGGTATATCATTATTTATTTAAATATTATTTAAAATATTGCTTAAAAATGCTAAAAGAAGCTGGTGAATAGTCTCAAACAGTGAAAGGATGACTAAACTTTAACCTATTTTAAAGTATATTATCAGCACAGTTAAGAACTTCCATACTGAAATAAATGTATTTATGATTTCTTAAAAATAATTAAAACTTTTTCTCATGTGTTGTGTCCAACCCTCTCCTGTCTACTGTAACCTCAAAGCAACAATATAGTATGGGCACTTCTTTTGTGGCACTTCAAGAACCACATATGGAGTTATATGACAGCAATCTCCTCTTTTCATGCAGAACATAAATGATTCACAAGGTTGTGTTTCCTGACATACACAAATACTTCTAGGTACTTCTAGGTACTCAGTAGAAAATACAAAGACCCAGAAAAATTGTCTTGTAAGTTGCTTCTGACTTCCAGACTAGGGGCTGATCCACTCTGCTGGACCTACACTAACCCTGATAAAATCTGAAGATCTCTTGTTCTAATGCAATAGATTTTCCTGGCCTAGGTATGAAATAGGTTGGCTGCCCCTGCTTACAGTTCCAGAAGTATGAGCCACATAGTATTTATATTAGTGACTCCTAATGTCCCTACAAATCTGATTAAGGTACACACATATTAAATATGCTAGGGGTCTCATGGAATAACCAGATGATGGATCCAATGAGTTTGATTTTTTCTGTATTTCTCCTGTTTCTACATTAAAATGCATCAAAAGCAAAGACACTGCCATACAAAAAGAAAGGATTTTCATCTAGGGAGTTTTACACTAAACTGAATTCCACTATTTATGTTGAAACTATATTGTGGTCTGTTGTATACTTCATTGAGCACCTCCTATAGCATATACTACAATACCTTCAGATTACATGAAATGTGTAAGATATAAACCAGCAGATTTCTTTTTCTCTCAATCCGAGGGGAAATATTCCAAGTCGGTGAACGCGGTTTTTCCTTGAATTATAAAAAGAGCCAAAGAATAAGGATATAAAAGAAAACAAATCATAACAAGAGTATGATATGTACAGGATTTACATATCAAAATTTTTGGGTTTGAAGTAATTGGAAAAGAGCATGAATTACATATCAAAGTGGCTCTGTGATTACCATGAGCTGATAGTTTTCTGCTGTTGTTGTTTCAATATTGAGACCTTGTCCAATAACATCGACACAAACTAGCTAAGAGTCAAAATGACAACCAATTTGGGGGACCTATCCTGAAAAATGGTACTAACAACTTCCCAGCATCAATAGGCTTCTCAATCCTGCAGCTGTTTTGAAAAGCTTCCTCCCAAAGGCACATTTAGAACGAAATTAAATGCAACTTTGACTTAATTAACGTTTTAAATGATAATGAATACAATGTAGATTCATAGAAGGCATTTACATTGCGTTATAAAACTGATAAAAATTTAATAACTCTTTGTTAATAAGTTATGTCGCTCCAGACACATAAAGCCTAAGGCAGTCAATGCTGTAGTCTAGGGTCTAATCCAAGTTCCCAATGCAGGTGGTATAAGGAGGCAGGAGACTGACTTGACACTTGACATTTGCTCTAAGCCTGCTCTGGATCAAGCCACTGCTTGCTCATAAATACTTTACTTCATATAGTAAAGGTCAGAATTTGGGCTCAAGGCAGGGCTATGACAGAAATGCTCAAGCTGAAACCGAGCCAGCTCTGGCATCTGTCGCTTGAAATAGCTCGAAAGCAGTAGAGAAGGAGACCTAACCGGCCAGCATCTGTCCCACACCAAGGAGGTAACAGGAAGAATCTGCTGCCTGGTGGTAAGAAACTGTCATGGTGAGTTTCATGACAACCAGCCACACTCAGGAACTAAAAATGCAAACATAATTTCCATGTCACCTTGCATAAGACCCTCTGCTAAATTCACTCCACAGGATGCAGACAGCATCTTCCCTAGCTTGTACCCATAAAACAAGCCACTCACTAGTCCTTTCCTGTGACCCTGGCAAGAATCACTACTCAACATAAAGGCCTAAAGGAAATAAATGCAGGCTTCTTGATCTTTCCTTCCCCCACTATCCCAGTTCTTCAAAGGTTTCACTGCTAAACTTAGCAGTGCCTCCACCCCATGATGATGTGAGAGTTCATCTCCTTGTTACAGACATCACAAATTGGGCAGGGCTCACTCTCATCTAGCAATGAGCCAGATTATCTAATTTTTACCATACTACCTTCTGAAAACAGCTTAGTTTGGAGGGATCATTCTGTGTTTTTTTCTACTGCTGCATTTCTACATCTCAGAATTCACCTATATCCTCATACTATGCCTAAAAGAAGCTTAAATAATTTAGCAGCACTCAGGTGCTATTAAAGAACAATAACAGAGATTCATTTTTTGTCTTAGAGCCTAACTACACAGTTGAAGTCACCTATTGCAAAATACCTATTGTTTCATGTCACTTTCCCTCCCTTTGTAATTAATGCTGTGTCTTCCATTTTTGAAGAGGAAACACAAAAGTCAAGGTGCACTCACATATATGAAGAAAGTGATGCAATAGATATTTGGAGTCTCATGAGGGCATATACCAGCCCATTTTGATCACTGCTTCTATCTCACTGTTACCAATACAGAGAGAAGTCCAGTTAGATCAAGGAGGGGATCACCTGCAGGGCTGGACATCAGGAGGGCAAGTAAAGCAGACAAAGGGTTGGCTCAGTGAAACGACTGTTCCAGCAAGCAGGTCTTGGATACTAGTTAAGACTGTGATTGCATTTATTGAGTCAATTCATCCCATCTTCTTTAGTGGAAACACCTGCATGCACCTTTGTATGATTGCATCAAGGAGAAGATAGAAAGAAAGTAGGTTATGCAGAATTGCAGATATAAATTAAGCCTGAAAGTAGAAGAGTAATTTCCAGTCCCAGGAAAGCAGATTTTCTGGTTGGCTTCTAATTTGCCAGTACCAGGCTATGGAGCTGGCTGCAGATATGGAGATCTCCAGCATGTACAAGCTTTGACTCCATGACAGTGGCTACACCATAAGACCCTCTATAAAATAAAACTGTGAGATTCTCCCACGGTGGTATTTTTTCAATTGTTCATTATTTGGTTTTCTAGGCTTTAAAATCCCACTGTCCAGTTTTAGCAATACCAGCTTTCTCAACAGTGATTCATTCTCAGAACATGGCTAAGGAAGGTGATTCCCTTCATTCCCAAGTAGCAACTGTTAAGATGTATATGCTTAATTTCTTTCTCAAATGTACTGGATTTGTATCTTAACTGAGCTATCTAAAATAGTATTCTTTCCTAAAAACTGGCAACTAAAATAAACACAGGTACCCATTTTTACATTATTTTCAGTATTTTGAAAGGGGAAACTTAATCTTGTAGAGGTATCTAGAAGAAACATCATGTCAATTCTTAGGAATACACCACTGAATGCATGGAAACCGATGTAACTGAAGTAGAAATCTGTCCCCCTAGAAGGACAATATCTGGAACCAGTTTTACATAAATCAGTATTTCACACACAGTTCCTTTCACTGGCTTATTATTTATATTCTCGGTGCCCTTGAATTACCAAGAATTTATTTGGCACTATGTCTCATTCTAATGTTCCATTTTCATTATTTTCATTAAAAAAAAAAAAAAAAGAAGTTAGACTCTACAACATGGTGCTCTCTAATTGTCCAGTATATAGAGGTGGGGTCATTCCATAAAAGTGAGCTGTAAAAACCACAACAATTATAGTTGCTTGTTTAGGAACTTATGGCATTTAGAAAGGAGTGCATCTGTCCATCTTTTCCCAATTGTTTTAATTTCCAAGACACAATTGCTTGTTTATGCATTCAAACTCTTCTTCCTCAAAACATTAAAAGCATACTACTGGCTTTTTGTGCAGGACAAAGATGAGACTGTGTGACCACAGAGAGGTCAGTGGGTTATATAAAAGAGAAAGTACGCAGCACAGGCAAAAGTAACATTTTCAAAGGAAACAGGTCTACTTCCCTCCTGTGGCCACTGCAGAAGTCTCACAGCTCAGAGAAGGTGTGTAGAGAGAGAGAGCAGTGGTACTACCCCACCCTGTCATAATCAGAGCATTATAAATATAAAAATAAAATATAAATATATAATATAAATATAAGCTAAATGTGATGATATTCATAGGTGGATTGAGCATCTCATAGTCTCTAGCTACCACAAGGTGGTATACACATCCTGTGAAAGGAAACCCATAAAAATGGGTTCCAGGTAAAGGGTGAACAGAAAATTCTAGCACTGATAGTCGTCTCTTGACAGGTCACATACGTGCCCTTTCTGCACCTCAGCTCATGCATGACAGCAAGTAGTTCTTCTGGTCTTGGCTACTACAGCAGGACTAGAGAAGTAGGTTAGAAAAGCAGAGGATACATCCTCTGTAGAAAGCAGAGAATGCTCTCTTGCATTCTAGGAGAAATAGACTATGCTGGCTTTTCAGCCAGTATTTCAGGAACTTAGGACTTAATAACTGCCAACTCATTTAGAAAAGCCAAAGCATCAACTGATGGGTTTTAGGTACACTGACCAATGTCTGTGTGTGTTACACATCCATCTCCCTGGATAAATCAGTAAATTATACATCATTTCAACTCTCAGTATAGAATTTGGCTTTTTCTGTTGTAAAAACACACAGGCAGAGTGTGAAGTAACAGGTCAATGAAGAAGCTGGAGCTTTTCTAACTTTCTAAAGTCACATCACCCATCATAGTTTCAGCACAGTTTACCAATCTTGGTACCCAAAATGTTCACCTAACCCTGCAGAATGTGATTTTAGGTCCTTTGAGACAGATTCAGCTGCTAACTTGTCTGTACAGAATAAAACACGTGCTGACACTAGAAGACTGTATGGAATATATGCCTTTAAACTGGGTCTGGCACACAGGTAGATACACACTTTGCTTCTTTCAAAAGTTAAGCTTTTTCCAACTTGTCTTAGCATAGTCTCTCCATGTAAGATGTCTAAGAGTCTGGGCTGAACCCTGAATTCAAAATACAGTAATAATTATTCTTGTCCTTTGTCTCCAGATATCCCTGATATTCACCAAAGCAAAAGTTTTCCCATAAAGCTTTTCAGAACTACCAGAGCATGCCAAAGCATATTTTCTTACAAACTGAATTAGACATGTCTGGGCCTAATATCAAGAACATCCTTGAAAATTTATATTCCCCTCACAGTGGGTGCAGCGACAACTTTAGGAAAGGCTTCCTTTAGGAACATCAACTTCTCATGTTCTTGAGAAGCACAGCCATACGGTGATGGAGAAACACAGAAATTAAATGGTTCAGGTTAAGATTCTGTCTGTACCAATTAATCATTTGAATGGCACCCCCAAGACTTGGCATACACCTAAGCAGAAACAGCACACTTGTTAATTATATAATTTCATTGTAAAAACCACCCCAGGTTTTTCAGTGGCTAAGTGCCTCTTTTCACTCTAATTGACTTGACTCTCCAATGCAAAAAATACTTGGACCATTTGGTATTCATGTAGCAATCTACCAAATACAGCTAAACCTGAAAAAATGTACACACAAAAAGAGACCTAAAATTCTCTTTCCTTATATTTAGAAAAATTGTAAGTATTTTTTTCCAGAAAACAGCCTATAAACTCAAAGGCTCTTTTAATGTAATTATACTTAATCAAAATATGATTTTCATTTGCTGAAAGTAGAAAAAACAATATAATCACAGAGAGATTCATTCACAGTGGAAAATACACTGCGAGTGTTACTTCCTCTGCAGATTATAAAATCAGAAGATTAAATCCTGTGTACACCACTGAATATGTAAACTGATATCTTCTACTCAACATTTGATTTTAGAAACAGCACTAATTCTTACAAAAATTACTCATTGTTTCAAGAAGCTTCATACAATAGTCTGTGATTTTATTTACCTCAGACAAAAAGCCCGCTTTTATAATCAAAAGTTAAAAAAAAAAAGCAAAGAAAGAAAGAAGTACATTAAGCAACAGTAGAAGCAAACCAACTCAACTGGGGCACCACGACCAAAGCAAGCCCTGTAATAGTATAATGACCTTTAATGAGTGTCTGGGGAAACAATACAGTCGTAACATAAAAGACAAAGGGCAAAACCCATCATGGCTCCACTGACATTAATTTAAAATGATTTTCAGAACAACTAAAGAATGTAAGAGAGGTAATCTGATCCACCAATCTGACCTCACTTTGATTCTGGGGCCCTGCTGCTGCCATTTCTAATTGTCAAACACTCTACATTTCACATCTGCTCATATTTAATGAAAAGCTGACTCTCCCCACCATTCTTTGAGCTAACTAGCTCTGTCAAGATGGGCATCGTCCGACCCCTGTGCACTGCAAAGAAAACACACTGATTTCTATTGAAGCCCTGCCAGTGCAACGTTGCGTGCATATATATATTTTAATTGGAAAAGAAAGGCTTATGCTGCTTTGCAAAGAGTGTGAATTGGTATTGATTTTCGTACTTATTGTTAACAGTCAAAGGTGACTAGTCTCACAAGGGGAAGACTGAGATCTCTTTTGATTTGATGGAGCGATGAAGGGGGGAAAAGGCCCTTGAAGTATAGGATGCTAAAAATCCTCAAAGCTGTCAATATCACTTACCCTTCAAAATATAACATAGCTCTACCATGTTTCCCAAAAAGCTTTTGTTGGAAATAATACCATTATTGTGGAGGCTTTTGGCTCAGCAGGCAACACAATCAAAAATGTTTACTTTATCTGCCTCTGTAGAATCTTAAGTGGACTTGAAAGCTATGGTAAACCTACAAATTAGTTTTTCTTTCCTTGTCAAACAGTGCTAATGGCAGAAATTTTACCCACTTGCAAGGGACATACTAATTTATCCTAATCTGGTTGCTGTTAACACCTGTGCCAGGGCCCAGCCACATACTCTCTGTACTAGTCTGTACTCATACAAACTTCACCAGGGACAGTGTTACACTGTACAAAAAACTGGGCAGCAATTCTCAACACAGGAAGGTTTCTTGTTCACTTTTCTTAACAAAATACGTTTTGCCACATTTTACCCTGATAGAAGTCTTGTTAAAGGATAAAACCTCCTGTGATTCAGAATAGGACTTAAAACTAGGAACCATCCACCTTATGGTGATACATGAGCTGCAAGCAAGCAGATAGCTACGATGTTCAGAGTGCTTACACACCGATAGAGAGAGAGAATTTTGGGTAAAATCTCCAAGAAATCCTATTAGAATACTTTTAATTAATACGGTCTTCAGACAAAAGAAATGTAACAATTATATGATTGTTATATTTTTGACTGGAAAAATAGTTCATAATTCAACATAGTTAAAGCAAAATAATTCATCATTTGGACTACATACTGCAATACATATGGTACCAAAAGACAACCAGGTGCATAATCTAAAAACTACATTACAGTCTTCATAGCAGAAGGCAGTTTTGTCCACAATGACTTGCCTTGGAAAATGGACATGGTTCCTCATCAAAACTTCAATCTATTCTTATAGCTGTATCTGAATCATTTTATAGCTTTTCTTTGCCATTTGGGATGGGAAAGGAAAACAGCTCCTGTCCCAAGACATAGTTTTGCCTATTAAGAATGACTAAAAAGGACAAGAAAATGAAACAAACAAACAAAGAAAAGGCTTTTAACAATCTTTCTCAGTTGTTGACATCACAGTGATAATCCAAGCTTTGGAATCCCTACAGTTTTTCTGAAGAATTAACGGCCATGCAGAATTGTTCTAGGTTCTCTGTTTTCTCCCTCTCAACTCTGATCTTTCAAAAGAGCTTTCAGGGCATGTTCCAGAATCTTACTGTCCTATGGAACAATTCTACATTTATTTTCAGAACATACCAGGGATTTGCATCAGCCTAGTTTTTCTAAAAAGGCACTACAAAAAGCACCACCATTTTTACAAAAAGTTCAAACACTTCAGTATTAGATGGAAGATCCTGCCTTACTGAGAATGAAGAGTTACAAACAAAACTAAAGATAAAAGTAGTAGCACAGAATGGAATTTCAGGTACTACAGTTCAGCTACTACATTGTATCTTGTATGTTTTTTCACTGCCATTGTATGGTGCTCTAGTGCCAGCAGTATTAAAGCTACCCGCTTGGCATCAGTCACGGATTTAGACACAGGTCTGGTCCTCCACCGAAGCACTTATTGCTTAATTAATGACAATTTGTATTGTCTGAATTAAATAGAAAAAGATGTCACCACACTGCACTACTAAGGTCCTACAGGCTATTGCAAGAGGATGCTTCATAAAGAGCACACAAAGCAAAATAATGATTTACATTTTTTGCATTAAAAATAAAAGCAGAAATATAAATACAGAGCTGTAATCGAATTTGGGGTTGATTTTTTTAAAAAAGCATCAGCCGAGTAAAACTCACAGAACTACAATGCACGACACAAGACAGGGATGATACCACAGACACCACAGACATGGAACAGCATGTGTTGGTGTTAAAACTTACAGGCACGTAAACTGGTGGAGCAATCATTAACAGAGACAGAAGAAAGTGGGAAGGCTCTCTCAAGGGTGTCCATGTTACTATGTACACTGCCTGACATGCAAGAGCAGTCACGCTCAGAGCGTCCGCAATCAAAACAACATGCCAGTCTCATTCTCTTGTAGATGGACATCTTGGCTATAACCATGTGTTGGATGGGAGGAGAGGAAGAGCAGCAGGTTAATGGCAAGGTTATATATATAACAAGGCAGCTGGAAGGTAATTTAAGGGATTTAATACAGGCCTTAGTTAATGTTAACAGTCTTGACCCAGGAAAAAAAAATGCAATGAGATTATTGATAACACTTTGGCTGTACATTAAAAGTAGGGCAAAAGATTAATTGCTCTTTATTTCTGTTCAGTCTTAGAGGGAGACCGCAGTCATGGGGAAAAATTACTGTTTACAGTCAAGTGTTTGGATCAAAATAGAACACAGTAAAAGCACAGAATACTAACAATATGTTTTTCCCTTGGCACAATTAATACCATCGAGTTAAAATTAAAACAAAAGTTGCTAGTCCATTAGATATTTTTGGCCTATCCTGTTTCCGGTAAAAATCAGAGATTTCTTTATATATAAATATATATATGTATGTATACACACAGAAACACACATACACATATATTCTTACATACACACACTCATACACACATATGCATTATACATACACACACCTATATACATATATATAAATATATTTATTCTGAAATGTATTATAATAATTTCTCTGTATTAAACTGTGCCAAGGAACTCCTTTACTGCAATTAATCACACATTATTAAAGAGTTACAAGATATTAATAAAATTTTCCAAAAAATTAATTTTTCTTACATTATATCTTCAGGAATTCAAATTAACTCTTGACAGAATACCAAAATTTGCCCATATAAGAGACAAAACTAAAAATGGTAAATATGCTCGACATTAAGATCAGTTCACAAATAAGGCATCACCAAAAGCACACAGAGCATTGGTGCACTGAAACATGCTGAACCAATCATTGGCATGGTTTCTGCTCTGGATTCAAATGTAAGTCAATCAAGAACAAAATAACTGAACATAGAATTAGGTGTTAGTCCCAAAACAAGTGCCAGGTTAGACAGAATATCTTTATCTTTCAGTCATCTGAATACTTGTTATGTATTTCTAGAAATATAGAGCATCCTATTTTATAAATGCATGTATAATTACCATCCTGGAATGTTTTATGTCATCTGAATCAGTTATGTTTGCATCTCAAGAAATCCAAAAGCCATTTAGATTGTTTCACATGTTGCACTGAACCAACTTTTGGTAATGGTTTAGATTGAACTGACTCAATTATACTAAAAAACAAAACAACACTGACAGGCAAAAACAAAACCTTAAAAGCAAATGCAGAAAAAAGGTAATGTTTCTCTGGCCTGTATCTTCAGTTTAGGACGTCTTTTTTGCTTTATGGTAATGACATTGAATTTAAAAGAATTTTTTTTTCCAGTTTCTTAATCCCACAGTCACCAGGAAAGAGGGATTGAAATCACTCAGATGGGTCAAGTCCTGTTCTAAGGCCTTGATGGCTTGCCATACAGTATACTTGTCAAGCAAGGGTAACATTATGATTGTGGAAAACAGGCATTGAGGGAGATGGATGAGTGATCTCTTCAGCAGCGACTCCATTCCTCTAAAACTTTGCTCACATGACTAATGCCATGTTCTTTTAGCATCCTAGTAGAGTTATCTTACAGCTGTTCAGAAATTCATCATGCAGCATCAGGCTTGTTCATTGCATAGTACATCATTCCTCAGAGCTTGGCTTTTAGTAAGAAGGTTTCCACTGCAGCTTTTGATGCATACACATTCAAACTACACAAAAAATTCAAAACAGCATTTTCCCATATTTTCCCTCTGTCTAACTCTTCCCAATACATTCTTTAAAGTTGAAAAGTTGGACAGCAAAAGAAAAGTGAAATAAGTTACCAAAAGTGTGACAATCTTTCCAGTATGCCTACTTTCTTATTTTTAAGGAAATGAAAGAAAAATAAAGGGCATTTGAGAGACACTCTAACAGTAGGTGAGGGAAAAAAAACCAGGCCCATTTTGCTGTAATTATAGCTGTTTTGAAGGACTTTTTCTAATCAAACACTGTAGCAAAACACACTGCTCAGAAATTCTCAACTGCTACATTGTTGGTTAGTAACAGTCCCTGGTTTTCATTTACTTGTGGCCATATCTTGTCAACAGTCAATAATACGATAGGAAAATGAAAATTAAAAAGAAATAATCCTTAAGGGCAAAGAAGGTTGGGAAAGAAAACTTTTTGTATCATTTTCATCAGACTTAAACCAATAAAGTTGGAAATTTAAGGCCTTCTCTTCAATAGGGGAAGAACATGATGGCGTTTCTCAAAAGCAATGCCCTTCAGGGACTGTTTTTAACTATTATTGTCAGTTGTTCTGGAGATCATGCATCATTTGAATATTTCACATCATTAACATGCAGGAAACAGGCTTGGACCTGGAAATATAAGTAGCAGAAAGGACTTGCCATAAGGGTTTTAACCAGTGTATAAGCAACTGCATATCAGAGCAATAACTTTTGGAAAGAAAACATGCTGTTACTCTTCATTCCTTTTATACAGTCAGTTACATTCACACCAAATACAATACTTATTTTAAATAAAACAAAACACACATTACTGGTAGGGATGACTAGTGACAAGATCAAGGACAAGACAGAAATGATTTTAAATGGTTCAGCCACACACATACCATTTTCTATAAAACTTCCATAAACATTAACAGAAAATGGGACTCATTCGAAAGACAAGGGGACCTTAAGAACAGCCTCTGGGTGTGTGTAAAATTTATTTGACACCTGTAGAACCTGCATAAGAGTCAACTAATTTCTGTTCCTAGATGTGTTATAAATGTTGAATAGAACTGTAATTTGATACTGGTGAAAACAAAAGTTGGGACATAAAGGAAACTACTTCCCTATTTTCAATTGTATAATAAGTAGGGAAAAAAAAGAGAACAGATTCTTCTACTTAATGTGATGACAATCACACAACACTTGTAAAACTAATCAGTAAAAGTATCAGGGGAAGTTTTTATGGACATTAAGCTAAGACTGCTTAAATAATTTACAAAACAAGGCACATATGAACTACTCATTAAGAGAAAAAGGAGAGCAAAGTTTCTTTCAATCACTTATAAAGTAAATAAATACTTCTAGAAACCTTTAGATGCAATTTTTCACAGAAGGCAGTAGCCTTCCATTCTATAAAAGAAAGAATATTTCCCCAGATGTCTAAGCTTCTCACAATACTTTACTTTCTGATCTCAAAAAGCCAAAAAGTACAGTTAAAATGTGTAGATTGTCTGGATCTGAAGTATTACTTAGTGTTCGCTAACAGTAATGGGAAATATTTCCAGCTGCAAAAATAAGCAAAGGAAACTGCAGATTATTCTCTACCTAAAATGTCAAGGAACAGCTCCTTTTTTTTTTTTCCTTTTTCTTTTAAGAAAGCAGAACAAAGTATTCCTTCTTCTTTCCTGATTTTTTGTAAGCCACAGGCTGTACCCCATCCTGGTAGCGCTCCCGTCACTGCGGCGCTCTTCCCTGGGCTCAGCGCAGCCAGAGTGGAGCTCCGAGGACATCTAGTGGATCTCCCTCAGGTAGCAGCTGCTTAGGAGCAGGAACGGGAGGTTTCCTGACCACCGAATGGCACAAAAAGGTCCCAAAACACTTCAGAATTGAAACGCACAGTGTTATTTCAATTCATCAAGTTCTCATGATCCGAACTATGAGTGAAAAATTATCAGCATTGAGGGCGACACCAGAGTGGTGTGATCGCCTGTCAGCAATGCTGGCTAGCATCATGAGACTGAAACACAGACAGGACTTCCCCCAGCACAGTTTCAGTTTCCTGAAAAATACAGCAGCATACCTTAAACTGTTTGTGAGAATTTATTAACCTTAACACAACAGGAAAATCTATCCCTCCATCTTTTAATCTTTACAAGACAACTTCAAGACTAGCAACTGAGCTTTGTTCACTCTGGTGCAATTTTTGCCATCAAAGACAACTGGTTACTTGTTTGCTCCAATTCACATGGTGCTGTTCTATGTCAAAACTTTAAAAACAGCAGGAGATCTGAGTGGGGATCTTGCCCTGTTTTTGTAGATATAAGAATGACTTACAGGTTTTGATGTAATGGCACGTTTATAGACCAATTCATTTAAATTTTCAAATCTGATCATGATCTTTCCTTCATTACCTTACAGAAGACTCTCAGCCAGTGTACTCTCAAAGCAAACTGCATTTCTAAACAAGCTATTGGGGAAATGGAAAAAAACCCAAAACAAAACTACATGAGCTTTTCTATTTCTTTCACAGCATGAAGAACTCCTTGTTTATTTACTACCATTTAAAAGAATTTTTTTAGTTCAGAAAGGTCTCAACATAGGAACATATTTTAAATAAATACATTGCTTCAGATGGATATAGATTACTTCCAGTATTTTGCCTCAAAGTAAATAGGATTCACCGTTTCATCCACAGAAATGTATGTATTTGTTTTATTGTTGATTCTTATCATGCTGACCTGTTTCACAATCTGCTTTTTCCTGCTGCTTCATCTTTCTGCTGTGTCATTCTATCAGCTAAAAAAAAGACATTTGGAGAAAATTCTGTTTTCTCCTTGAATATCTTCTTCCACAACAGGATCTCAATTCTTTAGTGTAGCTTGCAGGCACCACAATAAAATAAATAGTAAATAATGGTAATCATAACGCAGGCCACCATAATTTCAAGAAGGCCAGAACTTTATCAAGAGCATAAATTATTGCTTGATTCTTTGCAGGATCCTACAGTGCATAGACCTGAAAGAGGAAAATTATCTCAATTCTGATTAAGACCTGAAGGGTTTTCACAAAATAAATTCAGAATATTTGGTAAAAAGTTGAAGTTTCATTACCTCTTTACTTAGAATAGCTGCAGCTCTCCAGTGAAGTTACAGCCTCAGTCTGCCACTGCAGCTATGAGATACTTGATCCCCCTTGCTGTTTGAAAGAACAAGCCCATATAATCCCAAGACTGCTCTATAACCAGTACATTTCTTTGCAGCACTTGTATTTCTAAGCAGGAAATTCTTTCCATGTCCCAAATGCTGTATTTACCGTAAGTGTACACACAAAGTGGCTGATGAGAGCCTTCGTAGATTCTGTGCACTTTTAAGTGGTATGACCTAGATTGACATGAAGTGGTCCATAAAGCTCATATTCTATATATAACAATACTGTAAAATTTTACAGCTAAGGTCCTGAAAAGTCAGTGTGTGTCTACTCATGTAAGTAATGTCAAATCCAGCAAGCTCAGGAAAATAATCACTGCAGCTTGTTTCCTGCTGAAGATATCTCTGGGTCTGTACATTAAAACCCACACTTCTAATTCATTGTCTGGCTTTCCCCCATAACTCTTTTTTTCCCCATCATGGGGGAGGAAAAGGTTAGATAAAGACAGTAAAAGACTGCTGTGCTACTCTTTGTGCCAGCTGTGCGATGGAAAGAACAAAGTACTGAAAAACTAAACAGGGACCTGGCAATTGAATTGTATTTAACCAGACAAAGAGTGCCACAGTGGCAATTACCCCCACCTAACCAATATCCCTAAAAATTCTTGAGATATCTCTAGAATAATTTCAAGGAAATACTCTTGCCAAGATCTCATTTTCATTTAGGGATAAAAAATAAGCTTGTAGAAAAAACGGGCAAATAGGTGGAAGAAGGGGAAACTGCTGTATTTTCTTCAACGTCACCCTAATCTCCATTGGTGTAAACAATGAGAAACTTGTGGGTATGACGTCACTGCTACATGCAACATAAATAAAGAAAAGAACCAAAATACTGAACAAAAATACTCTCTGCTAGAGAAAGACAGGTTGGACCATACTCTGGGCTACAGGGAACCCATTTTTACTCACAATAGATCACTATCAGTGTGCAGTTAAAATATAGTAGGGGCCGTGTTCCAAGGCAGCAAGAGGAAAAATAAATCAAAAGTTTGTCAATTGTCATCGATTACAAGAAATTCCTTCAAACACATCAATGTACACATGATTTGTCCCCTCTGGGGTTCAACCCCCACCGGTCACAGCAAGCACTGTCACTGGAAAAAATATATAGAGAATTAGACCATAGCTGTTGCACAAAATTAAAGAAACAGGAGGAACAGGTCATCCAGTTTAGAGATTTCATCCCAATGTGATTGCGTTTTATATAAATATATACATATATTTGGCCTCTTGCTGCAAAAACTACAGTTAAATGGAAGAGGAAAGAGATTGAAAACATTTAAAAAAATTAACAATCTTGAATAAAATTTCCATACACGTATTCCTTTGGACAATATGCCTTTAGCATTTATGTGTTATTCAGGGAGTGGGATGGGTAAAGGAGAAAGAGATGGCAAAGAAACTGCAAAAGGAAAGCAGGATTACATGAATTATCTTTTGCCTTGTAGAAATGTACTGATCTGCCCTGAATTATTAATATTAGGCCTAACAAATTTGGACAAATGGCCATATCCGTCAGACTCACATTTAGACCCCAACAATACTCCAAGCTAATGTTCAGAAAGTATCTAAATTGAAGTGCAACCTCAGCTGCACTATTAAAGAATGTGGGGTTTAAGCATTATGGGAAGCTGCATTAATTACAGCCACCATAATTAAGTTTTCCATGTAAAGATATACTTTCACATTTAATTCACCTGAATGTGTCAGTATTTTTGTATACAACCTTACCTTTCATCTTACATATTTTCCACATTCAGCTGCCTGTAATTACTGTTACTGGCTCATTAAAGCATGTATTTGTCATATAGAGCTATATAGGTGTCAGTGTATGCAGCATCAAAAATCAAATTGGCATCGTGACGTATTACATGCTGACAGAGCAGCTGAGTTTCCTAACACAATAGGGGAAAAGTTTTCTCAATTTATGCTTTGTTTTGGTTAGAACTGCATTTTCAAGACCAATGATTTGCATCATTTACAGATGAATAACATATCTAAGGTTTTTCAAAAGTGATTAGTGATTTGAAAGCTAAAACATTTTATGTGACTAATGGATTGCAGTACTTACCTTAAAAACAAACCCAACCCCAAAAGCAGGTCCCTTAAAATGATTTCAAAATTCTCAACAAAATATGAGAAACAAAAATCACTAATTACTATTGAAATTTTTAATTTCATTTTTTCTGCTGACTGACAGCTCTTTAAAAGCAAAGTAATTGCCTTATTTCTAATACTTGTGAGCATGCTCCTCATTGAGCAAGGCTGTTCTCAGCACTACTATGGGCCGCCTGCTATCATGGTATCTGTGACCCTTTGTGTGTGTAAGAAACAAGAGCAGAGCAGACTGAGAAAAGGGGAGACGATGAAAGCGAAATTTAAGATTTTCACTGACCATTATTCCTCACCTGACTCCGAGGATTCCCTCCTTAGTGTTCAGTGCTCACTGCACCAGCTCTGACAGCCACCTCCTTCTTCTGCCTCACTAGCTCAATCATTTTGTTTGTTCATCTGCCCAACACCCTTCCATTTACTGGGCTGATATGTGTGACCATGCCATTTGTAACCCTTCCGACTGCTGCTTACAGAAGTTGTTACTCTTGCCATTCCATGGCCTTACTGCTGGTAATATCCATTGTGTTGGCTGGGTCATACCCTGTTTCCTCACAGGTTTCAAAATACTGAGAGCGTTGCCTTGATTCTCATTAATGTATAATAAAGGGCTCTTAACCTAACAGATGATGATGAAAAGTGTAGTTCTCACATTAAACGGAGAGATCTTTGGGATTTAGTCTTTTTTTAAGCAGGACATGTTTAAAAAGCATACACCATGTGAAGGAGGAGCAGAGAAGAAAATAAAAACAGTTTGTTTTGTTTTTTTCTTTTTTTGCTGACAGAACCAGATAAAATTAAGCAGGTAACATATTTCTCTTTAACTGTTGAGTAATTTGGAAAAAGGATTTCATTTGAGAGTTACAGGCACCCTGAGGCATCTGTAACTGGCTTTACCAGAACTTACTCAGCAGACTCATTGGCTTTGGCAGCAGTTCAAAGGTCACATTCTCACATGGATAAACTGTTCTTGAACAATTTTTTTCCAATATGTTAGGCAAGGCATACATTCCTTCCACATCAGGCATGCTTTCCATGTGCTTTGCTCTCCTTGTGGCTACTGGGAAAATAAATACCATTTCCTGTCAGTTCCAGCTGCTTTTTCCCTATGATACTATTGTTCCACACTCTTGGTGTTTTGGATGAGTATTTTAAAAAACCTCCAGTGATAATTTTTTTTCTTTTTAAAATGATCTTCAAGATTTCATCCATTTCAGGTACTCCAAAAGGCAGAGCATGTTCAGCTTAGGCTTTCTTCCATCCTCTATAATAGTAATGCAGACTCAAGCTATAAATAAGACAGCTCTTTCCCTTTGAAAAGTAATGGTAAAATAAGCATGATCAAACACTTCTGATGTTTTTCAATTTACCTAATCACTACTTTTGAACTGAATGATCTATTTCATGGCAGAATACTATGGAATGCATATAAATATATATATATTCAATAAGAAATTGACTCCTAAATAATTTTGCTATCGGTATTACAAATGTGCATGGGTCAAACACATCTTTGGTCAAAGTGTGGTCGTGATAGTTCCTTTCAATGTATGTGGGTAAAATAGTGACGGCTACTTATTTATGGAAATTCAGATGCAAAGTCTTGTCTCCATTCAAAAAATTATTTCTTCATGAAAAACTGTCCAAAGAGTTTAAGAACTTAACTAAACCTAATATTAGAACTACAGCTAAAAGAATATATGTAAGAGGCACTACTATTTAATTTCTTCCAGACAACCCCTTTCCTCCAGTAAAAGTGTTTGTTCGTTTATTTCAACAAAAATTTCAATGGCTACATAAAATATAATTCCCTAGTTTCTTCCTTTGCAGAATCAGGTTTACCAACACAGACAGAAGCTCTTTACTTTACAGAAAACTATTGAAATTACTGAATTTCTGCATGTTCTGAATGAGAGAAAAACTTCACTGTTGGCTAATTCTTAACTCAGAAACCTCCACAGTTATATATAGCTTGACTTAATTCCTCAGTTTTTGTTAGATTTGGACTTTAACTTACTTTTTAATGAAGACACAGGTGTGAGTGGTGTGAAATGTAGTAAAAACATACGAACTTCAATAGCCCAAATAGCACTTACTGTGTTGCTGTGCATTTATTCCTTAGCTTTTCTGTACCACTGTGTAAAACATGTAAATGCATGTACAGGTATTCTTCAGGGCTGAACAGTTCATGAAAAGGAGAGGAAGGGAGGGATAAAAATATTACTTACGCCGTTTGCAGCCACATTTTTTTATCCTTTTGGGATCCGTGATATCATCATGACAGGCCTTGCAGTAAAAATATGCCCTGGAGAGACAGAATGGAAAAACTGACACATTTCTTAATCCATACCAATGAAATTAGTCCCATATTTCCTCTTGTTGCAGTGACCAATTAATGAAATGCATCAATGCTAATTTCCTTTAATCTTTGAAAAGGTTTGGACATTTAAAGTAGGAAATATTTGCTGCAAGACTAATAAATTCAAACATAAGGCTCCAAATTTCTATTTCTTTTAATATTCTTTTATTTGAAAATTTCAAGAATGTATGATAATTATGCCACAATGTATTAGTTCATTTGTTTTTCATCTTCGAAAAAAGAACATCCAATGAACTTTGTCACAAAAAAAGAATTTTTTGTTCTTATCAGCTCTACCAGAGTGATTTTTTTAAGGACTGTCTAGCACCCTGTGCCAATTTTCCAGGTTGTACCTTTAATCATTACAGTATGATCCACAATGTATGTTGATCTTTAATAAGAGTAGAAACGATGACCCTGGGAACCATTGGCCTGTCAGCCTCACGTCTGTGCCTGGAAAGATCATGGAATAAACCCTCCCAGAAGCTGTGTTGAGGCACACGGAGGATGGGGAGGTCATTCAAGACAGCCAGCACAGCTTCACAAGGGAAAATCCTTCCTGACCAACCAGCGGCTTTCTATGATGGAGTGACCACATCAGTGGACAGGGAGGTACTACAGATGTCACCTATCCAGACTTCTGTAAAGCTTTCAACATGGTCCCCCACAACATCCTTCTCTCCAGTCTGGAGTGATGGATTCCATGAGTGGATTAGGAATTGGTTGGATGGTCACATCCAGAGGGTAGTGGTCAATGGCTCAGAGTGCCACCAGGCACTACATTAGAAGTGGAGTCCTTCAAGGAACTGTACTGGGACCGATGTTATTTAATACCTTCATTAATGACACAGACAGAGGCATCAAGTGCACTCTCAGCAAATTTTCTGATGACATCAAGCTGAGTGGTGGTGTTGCCACACCTGAAAGACAGGATATCATCCAGAGGAGCCTGGACAAGCTCGAGAATTGGCCCTTGGGAAACATGTGTGGTTTAAGAAGACCAAGTGCAGGGTTGGGGCAACCCCCAGTATCAATCCAGGGGAATGAACGGACCCAGAGCAGCCCTGCTGAGGAAGACTTGGGGGTGCTGGGGGATGAGAGGGTGGACAGGAGCCAGCAAAGCGCATCACAGCCCGGAAGGCTCAATGTGTCCAGGGCTGCATCCAAAGCCCCGTGGGCAGCAGGACAAGGGAGGGGACTCTGCCCCTCTGCTCCACTCTGGTGAGACACCACCTGCAGTGGTGGGAGTCACCAGCATGGGAAGGACACGGACCTGTTGGAGTGAGTCCAGAGGAGGCCACCCAGATGGTTAAAGAGATGGAGCACCTCTCCTACAATGAAGGGCTGAGAGAACTGGGATTGTTCACTCTTCTCTCTAAAAGAGAGGAGGATTCTGGGTGACCCAAGTGTGGCCTTTTAGTACCTGAAGGGCACTTACAGGTGAGATGGGGCACAAGTAGTTACAAGTGCATGTAGAAACAGGACAAGGAGGAATGGGTTTACATTGAAAGAGGGTATGTTTAGATTAGATATTAGGAAAAAGATCTCATCTTTTAGAGTGGTGAGACACAGGGTGCACAGGGAACTTGTGGATGCCCCATGCCAGCACAAGGAGAAATAAGGAAGTGAGAAAGGAAGAAGTTTTTGCTTTATATAGGATTTACTAAAATTTCTGATTTAATAAATTTGCATCAGACTGTCCACGGGAGAGTTCAATCATGACTGCCAAGTCAACATGACATGTAAGGCTGCCATGACACATTTCATGAGGACCACCCAAGCTCAACTCTAGCAGGGCAGATACAGTTTACCAGGATTCTTGCCAGCTTAGCAAATGAAACATACTTATTAAACTGATGATTTTTCCCTGCACTTGTCCACACTCAGTAGAGGCCAGCTCCCTGTCTATCTTCTCTCCCCCCTCTTATTGCATATTCCTCAATACAATTTGGCAGTAAGAGGCAAAGGCCCCACTTTGCAACCTCCCATACATTTTGCTGACACAATGAGATCATTGGATTGCTACAACAGTTGGGAGGCCACTGAAACAAAACAATCTGCAGTCCAAAATATGAAAAAAACCAAAACCAAACCAATATTCATGCACAGCCTCTGATTAGACACAGCCTTTGGCCGTGTAGCCAGGATGATTACTACTATTTCTTCTAGATTAACTGCAGCATGGCACTGCCGGTGAACTATACTGGTAGTTAAGTGACCTATCAGGAGAAAAGACAGCAGGTCTAGCACACAAGAGATGAACCACATCAATGCTTCATATTGGTTCAAATACAA
This sequence comes from Cyanoderma ruficeps, assembly GCA_008694505.1. Classification (NCBI taxonomy): domain Eukaryota; kingdom Metazoa; phylum Chordata; class Aves; order Passeriformes; family Timaliidae; genus Cyanoderma; species Cyanoderma ruficeps. The sequence continues at coordinate 8,039,715 of VZDJ01000116.1, read as the reverse complement.
ATTGAAATTGCGAGGAAGCCTCATTAAATGATAAATGCTTTTTCTAAAAACAATATAGCATGAAGGTACCAATGGAATATGTAAGTCCTAAACACAGCATGCTTTATCTCTCTTAGAAACTTCCAGGAAGATTGCTCTTTCAGGCTGTGAAATTGCCTTAGTATTTCCAAGATGCAAAATGTAAAAGGAAAATGTCTTCTCTGAGCATGTATACTTTGCTGCAGAAAGTTTCTGGTCTTCAAGATATTCACATTCCACTAAAAAGAAAATAAACTACTTCAAGGAAATGAGAAGGAAATGTTTTTCAAACCGTGAGTTGATGTCAGGATGTAAGCCAGGAGGAGAAAACTGCCTCAAATTTTTACAGTTTCTCTCCAGTCCCGCTGTAAAGCCCCTTTATTAAACAAGAATCAACTACCACAAGTAGTCCCTCACCTCACAAAAACTTCGTAACAGGCACCAGATAATGGTCCTATCTAGAGATCATGTTTCTGAAGTTCACTGCAGGACAATTTTCCTAAAGGGTACCTTCAACCTATGTACAAAGTAAAGAATAAATACCTAAAGTGATTGTTGTAATAAAATTATTCTAGATAACCGGGGTAAACTAAGTAGATTTGAAGAATGTGGATTTCTGACGCTAGTGCTAACTAACATGTAAATGAATAAAGAATAATGAAGATGAAATTCATGTAGTTTGTATTGTATTTAACAGTCAACATTTTATGTGAAGCTATTTACCTAGGCAAAATTGTTTGTAGGTATAATTGCTTCTTATGGGAAACTATTATTCTAAAAACGCAACAGTGATTCTAACGGAAAGAGTAATTGAACATCATATGTTATATTTCATTGTGGGATATATAAATATGAATAACTTTAGCTTAAGGGAGCTGAATTGTCTTCATTAGCAAAGCCAGAATAACTTAATTTGCATTTCAGGTACAAAACATGTTTAATTATGCTTTATTAAAAAATCATTTTTTTCCCCTCCAAAAGACCTCCATTTTAGAACATATTTCTGACTCCGGTTCATAGCTCAGAGGGTGAAATTAACACTTTTCATAATTGGCTTTGTTAGTTGAAACACATCTGATAATCATTTGCTTTGCTCAGAGCAGCTAAGAAATGTGGCAAGGGAGGCAGGATATTTCTAAACAAAGCCTTCTGCCAAAAGCCAGGCAGAACTGGAAATCTGGCTCCATACTCACTATCAAATAAAACGTGGTAGATGAATGATGTAAAAAAAATGTCAAAACTCCTTAATAACACTTACCTTCTCCCTAGCAGTAGCAGTTAAAATACTATGCCCTTTTACTTACAGTCTGAGAAAAAGTTCATTGGAGAGTGTAAAATGCCTTATAAATGAAAGAAAACTAGCAGCCCAGTAAAGCAGTGTGAAGACAGCTCTATATATTCAACTGGAGAAAAGCAGCAGAGAGGAAAAGAAGTGCATGCTGCAAGTCAGAGTCCCGGAGGCAGTGCAGGATGCACATGCTCCAGAGATGGTGCTAGAGATGTGACAGGACAGCAGCACTGCTGCCCTGCTCTGTATGTTTCACCTAGCAAAAAACAATCTTAGCTCTTTCAAGAAAAAATAGAATTTAAGTTCTATAATTTTACTGGTTTGGTGTTCTGACTTTCTTTAAGTATTCATAGCAAGTATGCATGATCAGGCAATATTTTACTATATTTAATCCTAAAAGGGTGGAACCTAATAAAGGATATAATTTTAATATTTTTTTCATTTTAAGTATAGGATTTAGTTGAAATACCCAACTCGTGGAGAACATCAGTAAAAATCTGGTTGCATGACTCATAACAAAGATACAAATTATGAGGAAGTACTCAGCTGCAAATATTCCTTTTTTCTTTTTTTTTTAAATCCTAGGGGCACTGAATATTTTTCTTCGAAAAATTCTTTTATGACATTGCTCTTTTGTTCCTTCCAAGCATACTATAATCCTAACAAACAGGAGTACACACATTTGGTCCTCAATGTAATATCATAAAACTCCTTTTCATTCATCCCAAATCTAGTACAGCCAGGTACATTGAGCCTGTGAAGTTGTCTGCAATGGATACAATGCACTTTCATAGTTTGACTTATTATTATGAGGCCATAGAGTAAGAAAAATGACAAGATCATAAATATTATTTTGCTAATGCAATTACAGAATGAACACAGTAGCTAACTTGTATCAAGAATCTGCTGAAATCTGTGTAGATAAGAGCTCCTCTAAACCCCAAACTAACAGAATTGTAATCCCTGTCCTCTCTCACAGTAATTCCTCTGAGACACAATAAGTATAGAGAAAACAAATGAAAATATTTCACATTTTCTGGGAGGACTCAAAAACCCAGCCTCTATTTCTTTTCCTATCTGCTGCAAATTTCATTTCCTTGATATTTAGGACAGTACTTAGGAAAACTACATGCACACAGGCGGTTCAAGAGTAACAACTCAAATCCTCCTCAGAATTTTAAAACTGATAATAATAAAAAATAGGTGAAGCATCTACATGTAAAGAAAAAACCTGTAATTAAATATATTTATTCTTATTCAAAGACAAAAACATATTAATTACCTTTTTACTTCTTTGGCATCACTTGCAATGAAGAATCCTAAGGTACCTTCTTGAATCTTGACGTGGTTTCCAGGATTGATTAATATACTGCTCAGTGAAACAAGAACAAAACCAACAAAACAATAAGTTTACATTAATTTTAACTGAATCTTCCAAATTAGCTTTATTTGATTCTGTTATAGGGGACCCACTAGTCATGAAAGGCTGCAAGGAAATTTTAAGCCATTCTTTCTTGATATTTCCAATCAAATAACAGTTTCACATGCTTTTTACAAAAACTTTAGTTTGAGACAGTGTAATGCCTCTGCTAAAATCACATGATATAAGTGCTTACATCTGTTGTCTTAGCTTTTTGCTTTGAATATAGACTACACAAAATCCTCTCAGAAACGTGAAGTGTGAAGCTGAGCATTGCTGTTTGCTTGCTCTGTCATGCAAAGTGGTGAGAAATTCATAATATGGTGAAAAAGAAAGAACCATCAACCACCACTCAATAACAACAAAGAACATCACTCATGAAACTAAAGCCTTTGATGAAAATTTTTGCCAATTTCTAGTGAAATAGAAAGTTAATGGGACCCCTATCTGGACATATAATGTTATTGTTTAAAATAATAAATGCACACATACACTCAAGGGGAATGGTACAAGACAACCAGTCACGACAGCTGAAAAAACATAAAACGAATAGAAAATTTTTAAAACTCTGCTGTGCAGCCATGAAAGAGCAAAAATAACCCAACCACCATGACAGAAGAGCCTCAGCTAACTTTGACAAAGGAACTGTATCAACAAGTGAGGTACTCCATGTCTCTGAAAGATCTTCTTTATTTTCATAATAATTTAACTGTAGACTTTAGGTAAGGCATTTTGCAAAGTACCCAGCTAAATATGAATATACAGATAGAGAAAAATACAAAGATATTCTCCAGTAAGTCTTATTCACTATATCTTAGCTTTTGACTCTCTAAAACTTAATATAGCTTTTCAAAAGTTTCCTCTTTTTTGTCTTTTATTACAGTTCAGCTTTTCTAACTCAAAATGTAGTAACAATATGCATTTGCAATTTGGAGTAAATAAAGACTATCAGGAATCTAAACAGTTGTCCATCTAGGCAAAAATTGATTTTAGGGAAGTACATATACACAAAAATAAATAAAGCATAATGCTGAACAGACATACATTACTAAAATTTGAAGGTCCAAAGTCTTTCATGCTATTGTTAGGAGGGAAAATGGATCTCAGTACATCTCTTATTCAATGTTATTTATTCTCTACACATTAGAAATAAATTAGTATGACAACATAATATATCTGAAAGATTAATAATGTGCACATTGTTTTGTGTAATTCCACATGCCTGCAAGGCCCTATGACAAGAATATGCAGGCCACAAAATAAAGTGCTCATGAGTTCAGAAGTAAAAGGTTGGTCATGAAGTCATATTTCAGCCCCCATTATGTAGATCTTATGATACAGTTCTTAATTTAATACCCACAAATTCCTTCCTTCTCACAATCTAAAACTTCATTCAGTGGTGTTTTACTGCCATTACTTGAGGCATGGCTTTGTGTAATTTATCTCTCTTTAAAATCAGCATCATATTTTTCTTGTGTGTTTTTCTGCAATGTTCATCACTACAGCATGCTAAAGATTCACAAACATGTGATTTCTTTTACAGGAAGAATGAAGACACAGTATTACCCCATTTTATAGAGGAGAGATTAAGTCACTATGAGATACAGTACTTATTAATTGGGGATGCCAAGAGGCCAACTTTTTCTAAGTGTTTGGCTTTGCATAGCTTCATATACACTTCCTAGGAACTTTTGCTGTGGGAATGCTCAGCATTTCCAAAAGCCCAGCCTCTGATTCCCCAAATAATGAATGCACTTAATCAGAGGTCAGCTGCAGAAGGTTTGGTTTAAATTATCATCTCTTTCTCATACAGATAGCCTGTGTCATAGGCTGGAACAGAAATTAAATCTCCAAGAAAGCGTCTACCCAGATATCCTTCCCTTCCTTCATTCACAGTTTCAAGCTTTGCAACAAATAAAAAGGTGAGCAGAACTACAGGAACTGGAAGATATCATCACAGAAAGCAGGTTCATCTCCAGAGCACACTTTACTAATATTTGCAAAAAATTAAATGTGATGGTAAAAGTAACCCCTGTATTACACACAGAGATAAATGGGATGAAATAAAGTTACACAGCTAAACTAGTATCATCCCTCATCAACTAGTATCATCTAGTGTCATATCTAGAATTTCTTTGTTAGTGAATTGGACCTAATGGCTGCAGTTGCAAAGAAAACTTATTTTTTCTTTTCATTTTCACAGGTTTAAGATGGAATAAAACAGACAGGAGAAAAACTAAAAAATAATAAAAGAAACAACCACTTAAGAATTTCTTCATATGAAACCAGTTACTGAGGTAAAAAACAGGTTGGAAAATCTAGCTTTCCTGTATAAGCTCTTGTCACTTGAACCCCCAAAGTACCTACTAGCACTTGCAGGGTGCTGTATTGGCCATCTTAATATCCACCTTTCTTTCTCCCTGCCAATACCTAGTAACCTGCCTTTACACTGAGAATTTAGCTGCTAAACTCAAAAAATCTTCTATAGAGGCTAATCTCATGTATTTATTATACTGTTTCTTATAAAACAGGAAAGGCCTTGTAGTATAGTTTGGGTTGGCTGTTTTTCTTAGGTACAAATGGGTACTGCCCTATCTCAAAAATACTTTTTATTTCTTTACTTGATTCTTAATTCATATCAATGTTACAGCTTTGCAGATGAACACACTTCTTTACATAGATTAGGGTTGGTTTTTTTTCCTCAATACAATCCTTGGATATAGATAAACCATACCAAAGAGTAAAAAATCCTACTCAAACCCCAACAACCCAAACTCTGCAAACTGAGCTAACCACTAGATCTATAAATGTTTATTTCTCATAACAAAACTTAAAATATGATGAAGTAATAAGAAAATGAAGCTGTTCTTTTGAGAACATAGTCTTAAATTAAAAGTAACTGGCTTCATTTATGATGCAATGTGTTGTGAGCATGATTTTGTATCTCAAGGTTTTTTGAGACACATTAAATCAATTCACATGGGTCAGTGTACAGACTTTATTTTTGTCAGATCTTATAGTTCATTCATGTATACCTCTTTTCCCAAATACAATGTATTTATAACCACAAAATATAGATGTGATCACAGTTAATGCAGTATGACCCCAGCAGCGAAATCTTCTGTTGGAAATGAAAATTAATTTGCTCCATCACTGCTACTGGCTAAGAGTTACAGCAAAAGCTCAAAAAGCTTTGGGCTTATATATACACTGATATATAACCAGAGCAAAATCATGAGCAATTTCTACTGAGCTGTATGGATATATTAAATATACTGCTTATTAAAGCTGCAACTGAATTATTTCTTATGACACCTATAGTGTCATTAGCCGAAGTTATGCTTTGATAAGCACTCACTCTAATATATACAGCAAGGGAAATGCTTTGAATTAAAATAGAATATAGGGAACAAACAGCGCAGAGAAAAACAGAACAATCTTCTGAATATTCCAAGAAAAATGCATCCATCAGTTACTCAGAGATGCATGTGGGTTTTTAATATGAAAATAGGCATATATATCCCCATAGTTGAGAATATAAGTACATGGCAAACTAAATAGGAGTTTTAAGAGAGACAGCTTCAGAAAATGTCTCATTTTTATCTATCTCCAAGGCTGCAAAGGAAAAGGGAAAAAAGGACAGAAACTTGAGAGGTTTAATAGCAACATATATAGCTAATCCATAAGCATTCTGTGCCACACATCAGAAAAACTATTACTGAAAATGACACTGATTTTTCCAAATACATGTTTTTATCATAAAGCACAATCTGATTTTTTTTATCTCTGAAATCAGCTCACGAAACCAAGCAAGGAAGGCCAAGTACTTGGCCTCTACAAGAGGCTTGTAAGATCCTGATCAAACTTTGTAATTTTATAACATTTCTAGTTTAGGTTACCTCAGAAAGTAATCAAGTAATAGCAAGCTCAAAACCATTTAGTCATAATTTCTTTAATGAATCCAGTTCCAGAAATACATTCCTAGGGTCATAACCTTTAATGACAGGGCTCACATGATCTATTGCTCCTTCACACAAGAATGTTTAGGACATGGCAATTAAAGCCATGTAAATTAAATGTGATTTAATGTGTTCAACGGGAATGTAATGTATACTTCACTATCATAAACTTAGGAGAAGTTAGTTTCATTGGTTTTCAATAACACTACAATTAGAAAGCCACTTGTGGAATAGAATATGCACCCTGGAAACCTGTGTTTTACACTTATCTGCAAAAGTTACCCATTTGCTAAAGAAAATTCACTTGGTGACTAGATACAGGATCATGCTCCTAAGAGCAATGAAAACGTTCCACACTGAAAATGTGGAAATCACCCTTGAATTCAGTTGGACTCTTACCACAGACTGAATCACAGAATGCTTTATGTTCAGAGAGACCTTTGAAAATCATCCAATTATAACTCTCATGTCATGGTCAGGGATACTTTTCACCAGAACAGATTGTTCAAAGCTCCATCCAATCTGACAGTGAACACTTAAAGCACAAGAAAGAATCATGGACATTATCTACACAGCTAAAAATGAGTTCCCAGACAGAAATATAAGCAGGAGAAACAAATGGAAATCAGTGCACATTTGGGATGCACAGTTTCAAAAACAAAAAGACAAATTCAAACGAGGTCACAGAAATTCTAGACAAATGTTTATGGTTTTCATTACATAGATTGTTCAATGAAAATTTTCAGATAGAACATGATGACTTTTTCATATGACAGTGGAGAGTAGTTAGCTGTTCATGTTTCTCACTGTGTGTTAACTGTGATCAACTTACTTATTGGATCGGATCTTTCTGATGTTTTAAGTATACATGCTACCTTCAATAAAATACAGATACATGAAAATATCTGTTCATCCATTCTTATCTACCTTAACTACTCCAGAACACGAGTGCTGCTCAATACCCTTTTTGGTAGTGACTGACTGCACAAGACATCAATATTCCAACCTAGCTAAAGCATACCATATTATATCTTCCTTTAAAGCACTAAAAGTCAGCTAAGCTTTTCATTACTAATTGTGTATCTTCTGTGTTTTCTTTGAACTTAAAGGCATTTGATGGAGAGCCTAATAATTGGAGACTTGGACTGTAAGACAATTTGTGAACCGACACTCTGGGGTAGGACTAATTCCCTCCAACTCTTTATTTTTCACTCATTTCTGCTGCTAGATGATTTTTGTCTCCGGCTTTCAAATATCACACATATTTCATAAAAATTATGTTTCTTGATCTAAAACACTATTACAAAGTTATAGGAAGCTGATACTTTTTCATATTACAAGAATATTTAAAACATTACAGCTAATAATTTATCAGCATACAAAAGATTTCAGTAGGAGATGAAAAACATTTCCTGTAGTTTTCTAGAATATTCACCCATCTTCAAGGTGAACTACATGGAAAAAACAACCAGTTAGTGTCAGACTCTGAACCATCATTAGGCAGTATGTATTTACTGGCAGGCCACTTTCTAAGTGTCATGGCTCCGCAATTTGCTTTGCATAGCTTGAAACTGAGCAGGCTTCCACTACTGCTGAAGCTGTGAATGGGTGGAATTTGGAGCTCTTAATCTAGACAGAGTAGCTGACTCTCAGGTGTGCATAACTGTCAGCCTCCTCTGAGAAAAACAGAGGGATCTTACTGACATTGAACAGGTGTGGGGAAGGTCTTTAAATTGAGCTGACAAAGGCCTGTGGAGATGCCCAGCAAGTACAGCACAGCAAATATGCGAGGGAACAGCATTTTAGCAGCAACCCATAGAGACACAGACCAGGAGAGGTCTCTTAAGGATTTTCCTTATCCACACCTCTGTTATGAATTATTCCTGTTTGGTCTTACTTTCAACTTTACCTTTTAGACAGCACTAAAGGTGGGATTAATCTCATCTATTTTAGGATTGAATTCTAATGCATTCAAGAACTCTCTCTCTCTTCCTTAGCAATTATAGACTAAGTCTGGATAATAAAGAGGAGATTAGGCATTTCACATTTTGATTGATAAAGTCATGTGTGATGAAACCCATTATCAGTGACAAATTGAACAGTTCATTCCTGTATCAAGGAAACCTCTCTGATTTAGTAACCCTACTTCTTTTTTTGTTTGTTTTCAACTGTATGGCTACCTATGTGACTGCCACCACCCTATTCTAAAGAAAAAGAAAAGACCAGTTGTTAAATTAAACACAAACACCAAAATTTTGACTAAACGAAAGACAAAAGCTGTAACAATTCTGTTTTAAAACTTGTGGTAGATGTACTGTACCATTCCCCATGCAACTTAAACAGTAGCAATATCATCTAGTAATCAGGAAGATATAATATTGTTTAAGTACTATGAATACATTATCTAAAACAAATTATGTGGTATTACTTACTATAGCTACCACAATTCTAAATGAAACCAGCTATTATTCTTGATTGTTTCATGCTATGCCCAGATAAAAAGTACCACTATTAGCATAATGGCTTTTTAAAACACACCATGTCATTCATCCAACTACAGAAATAGTAGGAGATGGTATTTTTTGTTTCAGGGTATGTTTTGAAGTGGAGTAGGTGCACAAATCTCATAGTGAAGAGTTGTGCACATACCAGTTTTCACACTAATTGTAACTCATAAGTTAACTCTCTCTTCTGGGGTCTATCACTGACATTAATTCAAAATGCTCCATATTGCTCTATACAGCAAAATCTAGTAAGACATTAAAAAGAATACAAGGCAAAAGACACAGTGCACATTACATGCTACAATATATTAAAGCTTAATTACTACAAGCATATAAAAGGTTGCTCCCAGGAGTTAAGTTTTTTTACAACAGCACCTACTAAGTCATGGTCTAGAGGATGTGCATGAGGTATTTTATTTGGGCATAGTCCAAACTAGTTTAACAGTGATTGTGAACTCAATACACTTGGAAACAATTGAATTATTCCTTCTGGTTCTAGAAGTGATTAATTATCAGTACAGTGAGGCAGAAAATATACTTTATTCTGGGAGCAAGCAACTTCACTTGGTACAACACTTGTTCATATTGCTCATCATGCCAGCATTGACATGCCTTCACCACAAGATAAGATATACTTAAAAGCAAGAAGCAAAGTAGAGGTGCAACAGCTGCAGATCCTTGGAGATGCTAAGTGTTGCAGTAACTTCTCTGCAGTTGGATCATATCAATAATGCCAAACTGACAGGAAGCCACCTCTCTTATCACATATCTACTCAGAAACTATATGAAGATAAAACTAAAACTTAAATACATATAACACATACAACATACACAACAGAACAGACATGGAAAATAGAGTTTGAAGAGTAAGATGAAGAAGGGAATTGAAATGTCTGGACAATGAGAGCAGGTGTCCAAAGACCATCACTGACAGTCAGACAGATTGCTATAATCAGTTAGGAAAAAATAAAGCTGTTGGGGGAAGAGAGATGAGGAGAGACAAGGATGTGGAAGAGCATGCCTTATTTACTTCATCCAAATCAACAGCAGCATGATAAAATGTAGACTAGAGAGGGACTCACAGCATGGTACAGCAAAGAAAATACAAAACATGCCGTCTCAAAAAAAACCCCAAAGCTGAGAAAAAAATACAGTCAGTAACATCTTCATAAATGAGTTAAAAAATGTCATTAAAATGAATGTGACATATAATACAAACTATCCATGGCACCTTCACTGGAACAGTACAATAGCTTTAATGAGTACTGTATTATGAGTAACGGGACTCAAAACAGGACCAGAAATGGAAAGAATCAGGTATTTGGTTGTTGTTAATGGAAGATGAGACTGCAAGAGAACATGAACTACGGTATTGTAAGACATTTTTTGAAGGAAGACTCTGGGAAAAGAAGGACATCAATGAAGGTGTGAATATGAAAACAATATGGTAGCACAAGGGCCGGTAAAGACGAAATATACATCGTCATGGTACAGTCAAAATGAGGACAGGAGATATTAACAGTAAAATCTGCTTTTCAAATGCAACAATCTGGTACACCAATGACTCTACAAAAGGGAAAAAAAGTCTAAAAAACTAATCCCGTTTTATTTCGTACTTCCTGCAAAGAAGTTAGTGCGTGAGTCACAAGAAACACTGGAGAGACAAAATGCTGTTCTCTCTCTCCTCTTTGAGATTGGGGGCTCATATATAAATATACACACAGATATATATATATATATATACACACACACATAGATAGATGAATATATATAGGGATATATGTGTGTGTATATACAGAGAAAGATAGACAAAGATGTTATCTTCCTGTGTTCTTGGCAATGAATTAGTCCTGAAGTTAGAAGGAGTGAAGGTAGGATTGAGGTTGGAAGGAAAGGTAACGAAGAGGGCATACCGCTTTCGGCTTCTGCAAACGACAAGAAAAAAATCGCAAATCAAACACTTTGATAAGAAATCAACTGATACCAAAGCAAAAGCAAAAAAACCCTTTATTTAAAAATCTTCAAGGCTTAAAGGTTTTTCTGCTGAGAATGAGAACAAATATATGGATAGACAAAGAGAAAATTTTACAAGAGGAGCGTAAATGGGGAGCAGGAGGGAAGAGTCCTGGTTAGGCTTTCCTTTTTGCTTAGTTATGTAGACCAAAAATACAGGGGAAAAAGGAAGGCAGAAATCTCTATCAAAGGGATTTCAGATGAGGATACTGAATTTTGAACTTTTACTTTTTGCTATATATTTAACACTGAGATATTTTCAGGTTCATGTTCTCCATGTTTCCTTTGCATCTTTCTACAAAAAACCAAAAGCTCTCCCAATGAGCAAAGAGCATTTTTTAAGCAATAGTATTTGGCTCGCATCAGGGAGACAAAAGATCATTTAAGTGCTTCCTGTTCTTAATCACAGGTTATAACATTCCCAGAAATCAATTAGAGATGAAGGAATGGTTAAATCATATCATGAGTGCAGACTTTAGTAGCTGGTCAGAAGCACTCTAAATTGAGTTTTGCAAACTCAGAAATTTCTTTAATAGCTGAGAAACAATAATTTAAATATTATCAAATATATAAATGCAAAGGTTAAAAAAAATCTACTCATGGGATTATTTAAATTAATCTTTAAGACACCTTGATGAGAAGCAGTTGCCTAAAAAGATAAACATAGTCTGGATACTCTATCCATTATATGCAAACTAATATGCATTTATTGTGTTTATAACTATATTACTTATATTCAGGCTTGAATATCTGCTTTTAAGCAATCCTGTAAAATCATTATTGTTATTAATTACCTACCTAAACTGACAAAACTTGTTATCAAGGTGTGCTTTCTGTTTTGTGTAGTTTTATTAGTAGTCAGGAAAAAAAATAAGAAAAAAACTGATCTGCAGGAAGTAAGCTCAGCTGCCACTAACATGTAGAGAAATATTAGTTTGGATAGAATTCTGACAATTTTTACTTACTATTGATTTCAAATTCCCTGCAGTAGAGTTAAGAGAATTTGGTTGTAAATCAGAAAGGTTTAGAAAGCTAGAATCTAGGAGACTGCTTGGACAAAAAAAAACCATGAGGAGGTAAATTAGTATTTATGCGATTCTACATCTAACGAAGATGTTAACAGCCAAATAAAAGTCTGCCATTCAGTGAGATGGGCCTAGTATTTACCCTTAAGACTGAATTGAAAATTTAAAGGAAGGGATTAGGAAATTTAGAATGCCCTCACATTACTACTGTTTAGAGCTGCATACACTCTTGAATTGTATCCACTGCCTTAGCTCTGTGTGCGAAGTGATAAAGGGAAATGAAACTAATCTTAACAGGAAACTCCCAGTGAAGTAAAAAATCTGATACATAATTTAATGATATAGACATTTTGTGACTAGGAACAAAAATTAAACAGTTGGAAGTAAGATCTTCTCGTCCTTTAAGCAGAGAAAGAATGCTTAGAAAATTTCCTCTGCTTCTGAAAATACAGTTTCGAGACCTGTCTCAGCTATGACAGGAAGAATTAGCTCTTAATGAAAGGGTGCCATCTACATCATGTTCTAAGTTTTTGTTATATTTAACATTGTTTCTCTAAATTTTAAATGATATAAAACTTCTCTGTAATAGTTTTAAAAATATGAATCCAAAGTATAGTTATAAAATAAATCAGCACATGCCTACTTTTCATCTCTCTCATAAAGACTGAAAGCTTACAAAAATATCCATCGTCAGTTCCCACTTCATCGTTAGGAAGAACTACCAGGAAGAAATTTGGATATGAGTAGAATAGAATATTTCCAATGTCAGCATCAACAAACATAATTTTAAAATGACAAATTTACATTGTTCAAAAAGAGCTCGTGCTTCTAAGCTATGTTATTTTTTATTTTAATTTCCCACCTTTTCATTTAATAAGATGCATGGAAATGCAAGTATGCTTAGGAGGTGAGAAACTGAAGTTTTGTTGCACTACCTTTCTGGTTTGACTAAAAGATCAGAAAACCCCAAATATCTAGTTAACTTATTTGAGTTGAAGAGCACGGGAACAAGTAGAACAGTAAAAATATGCTGCAGGCAGCTCTGTGATTGATCAAACAGTCACCATGAAATTATCACTGGTTAATAAAATTAGCAGATATTACTGTGGATCAGGGTTATAAGAAAATGTTACTATCTACCTTATATGCCCTCCTTTTGTTACATACAAATTCTACAAATCCAGCTGTTAATATCCCTTTGTTAGCATTGCTTCCTGCAATTTTAGGCTCTTTTTTTTCCCCTACTATAATAACTATTGCAAACTGTTATCTGTGTGGCTTTAAGTAAGAATATATGATTGTACCACACTGTGTTACTTTTTGTGGGATCCTCTGCATCACCTTTTGACTAAGAACTCAATCCAACTCCCACTGAAGTTAATGCCAAGAATGATATGGAAGCCAAGAACAATCTGTTATTACTGTGAAAGACTGCAATATTAGCACTTATGCAAGTAAATGACAACTGAAATAATGGCAATATAAAGTTGGCCAATCATTGTTAGGAGAAAAACAGAAACCAAATATTTCTTAATATTGAAGACACAAAATCTGGTAAATTGTTCCACTGCTGTTACTATCATATTTTCCTTTTTCTAGGAAAAGATTAAATTGCTCATAGACAGAAAAATGTCTTGTTTGCTCTACATTAGCTAATGCAGAATGAGATCTTTCAATGGAAAAGTATTTTAAGAGTCCAAAGGAGCTAAATACAGCATTAAAAAAAAAAGACAGTAAAAAAAGAATTTCTTAATCAGCATAGTGTGAACAAAAATGATATCCAATACTATATACACCACTTCACATTTTATTTCATAACATATGGAAGAATCCAGGAAAACAACTATTGGGCATGGAAATGCTCATAAATAGTTGTAACACTGCTTTTTCCATGTCAAATGTCTAACACAGGTTTTATAGATTCTTTTCATAAAGAAAAATTATGAAAGTTAATACTAAGTATTAAACTTTCAAAACACCAAAACTGTAGAATGAGTTCAATTGATAGAATTGGTTCTCCTGTGAGAAGAAGCAATTGTCTTCAAAAGTGCCCTTTGGCGACTGAAAGGTAATTAATAGCCAAAAAGATGAATGAGTATGTATCACTCTAGGTTTACTACAAAGAGGAAAATCAAATTCCTCTCAGACTCAGTATCTTTATTATATGATATTTTATTATATGATATGATATTTTTATTATATGACCCTCCACATGTTGCAGAGAACATTTATAACATTTTTGTTACATAAAAATGGATACTATTTAAAGCACTGATGGACAAGTTGATGGAAGATTGACTCCAATGCTCAATCAGGTTTCTGTGAACCTTTGCACAAAAAACAAAAAAGCATGAAACACTTCCCATCTCTGAATTTTCACTATAAATAATGATTTTTTTCTTTTTGGTTGATGAAAGTGGACAGCCAATTGGTAATTTCTAGGCTAAATTAATCTTTTCGAGTTTCATGATGTTATTCATGTAAGTTTTGTCAGAGCAGATACCATTTAAATATGTTTAGCCTATACTTGTTTATCCTGTATCATATCTAAATTGGTTCTCCCAAACTAATTTAAATGAAATTTGTATTTTGAGACTACAAATAGCCATAATGAATTTTGATATCGCATTTGTTTTCCATTTTTCTCTTTTAAGTAGTGTAAGCTGGACCTCTGATTAAAAGTGATACACTATAAACAGAAAAATTGTAAGCTTTTCCATAAGTAAAATTGCTCCTGGAGATGAGACTTATGTACTATTGCACTTTTTACTTAAATATTAACATTGGGTTAATTTTAGGGAGGAAGAGAGCAGAAGTAAGTCCCTTTCAGTCCTATGTGAAATGCTGCAAGGCGATGGCATGCTAATTACATTCTGAAATGTTTCAAAGAATAGCTATGTTCATTCTGGAAAAAAGAAGCAGGCAAAATTCTTGATAGTGCATTCGAGAACTTCCAAAGTTGGTGGCATTGGACGTACCTGCTTTCCCGTTTTTCCGACTTGTATTCTATGGCTATCATTAAGAGCTTCAGTTTCGCAAACACCAGTCTGCAGGAAGAGAAGAGGCCAGGAGTCAGTCCCTTTTCACTACCAACACCACACAAGGACAAGTGGCTGTTCCTACCACTAGGCTGAGTGTCAATCCAGTGATGAGCTGTCTTCACTAGGAAAATTTGGGGGTTGAGAATACTAGGCCTAGAACCCAGATGAAGGTTAGCCTTGCATTACTAAATATTAGAAAGCTCTGCACTAGTGGGAGACATATTGGTTAGTTTATCTTCAATCAACATCATCCACACCTGGTCCAGCAACATCCAAGGGCACAGAATGTCAGGAACTACATCCACATATTGAAAATATATTGGTTAGAACATGTTCACACAGTACACACAGGTAGAGTTACAAATAGAACTTGCAGACTGATATTAGCTTCTGTTTTTGTCTAATTCTTCACCCTAGTATTGACATCAAAAGCCTGAAATTCTTCAGCAATATTGAGTGTCCCATCCTCACTGTCTCTGCACGCTCTGCTGTTATCCAGACTGTATGGCAGCCTATTTACAAAAGAATCACATTCCTAGACTTGCATTTATGACAAATAACCTGAGGAAGAAGAACATTTCATTTAATTTCTGACTTTTAAAATGTCATGGACTGCATGAATTTTAAAAGCTACACTACAAAACCTGTTCTCAAAATCTGTATATTTCATGGGTAGCTGAACGCACTAAGCCTGTGCACTGATTCAATTTCCCCTTCACAAACCAATGCAATGGACATTGTGCTGTCCTTGTCCTTCAGTTCTTCAGGAAACTGAGCAGTCAGTTCTTATAGTAATGAAAATACCTATGCACTAAACTCATTAATAAGTAACACTACATTTTCATTTTCAGTGTGCTTTTAGCTATTAGTATGTTGGAAAATTTGAGATAAATCTTTTTGCTTCACTTAAACTAGCTAACACTGTTTGCTAATGTTTCAGATAACTAAATGCTTGAGGAGAGCTCCAAAGTTTAGACATGTTTCTAAATCTCAATAAGCAGTATTGATTATTTTATCTCCATTCTATCAGCACAGAAAAATGAATGTCAGCTTTATGTCAAATACAGTCTCAGTCACATGTTCCTACAAACTCATATACAAACTTGACATATTTAAAATGGTTTGGTGGGGAGATTTAATTTTCATTTGATTTTATTTTCATTACTGTAGCTAGTGTTAACAGCACAAACTACCACTCATTCTGCATATAATATACATTTCTGAATTATGCTATGAGATTTCCTGTTTCAAGAAATCCACATAGATTTTTGTACCTATAGTAAAAAACTTTTCCCCCCACTAAATTCAACACAGTTTGGCTGACACAGTAGAAGGATGGATTGAGAACCCCTTAACTTCACCAGCAAATTGAAGACTGGGCTCTGTCATAGCTGCATCCCAGACAATTCCTAAACCGATAACATTTGTCTAACAGTTGTTTCCCTCTCATTCTTATGCCATGTTTTTGCTCCTGTAAAAATCGGGAAAGGTGGGTGAACTAGAGGAGTATAAACATACTCATCCTCCTTTACATAAGAGATGGTATTTTACTTCATCTATTTCCTCCTCTAAGAACGGAGTCTTCAGAAGTTTTTCTATGTTAACTAGTTTGACACCAAGCTCATCCAAGTAGGGTCTGTTTCTTCTAAAGCATTTGCACAGTCCTTAGCAAAAGCTGTCAACAGCCCTGGTGGTGACCTTTCAGTATGGCTGGAATGAAGAGCAGTGCCAGGCAAAAAGGAAATATGAATGTGCTAAACTAACCTGATTATGTGGACAGAGTATTTATTAAACAAACCTTATGCTTACAAATCTCTCATTCACAGACTCATTCTAGGAAAATTATCAGCATTTTTCAGTCTCCAGAAATGAAGTTGCCACATGGCTTATACTATGGTTATGTACTACGTGCTTCTTTCTCATAACTGAAGAGACATATCTTCTCTGACATACTCCACTTGTTGCAAGTGGTTTTCAACCACTTCCACAGAGCTCTGGGTGCCACACTGCTTATATGATTCCATGACATCTAATCATTAATTAATACTTTCCTTGGAATGGAACACAAGCCGAGATGGTCATGCTAACCACTGCTACTCAAAGAATGGAAATATTAAAAAAATAACAGCATAGTGTTTGTGAGTAAAAAACTCAATTTAAAAAGATTGCTGATGAATTTGTTCAATACCAGAAACATTTATGCTTTCACTTACAATCACTTAATTACAAATCTTTCCTGAAACCAGGCACTACAATGTTTCAGATACTTCCATGCAGTGATTGCTTTAATGCTAATTTTATTAGCTACCATCTGATATAGCAACATTAGGATTTCAGCAGAGTGAAAAGGTCTCACGCAAAAAAATTAGATTTCTCTTGCAAGAAGGAAAATATTTCTGTATATTAAATGTATTTCTACTTACTCACAAACTGCAGGGAAGGACAAACCCACAAAGGCACTAGACAGATATTCTGTATACATTTCATTTGCAACTCCTTCCAGGTAATATTTCTGCCACGTATCCTCCTCGATCTAAAACCAAAGAAACAGATGCAGAGTTCTGAGTAAAAATCACAGCTTTCTTTGAAATTTACAAACTGCATGAACACGAATCAGATTTTAACATATAAGTCAATATGCTGTTATGGCAATTAACATCACTTATTTTTAAAGCATTTTCTAGAACGCTGAAGAACCCCCCAAAAACAGTGTCCTTGCAGCCAGTAAATCAAGACTCATATGCAAAAATAATACACTGAATTCTTGTCAAGCACACTGAGCATAGCGTGAAATAAAGCTCTAGAGAGCATGAGGAAAAAAGTTTCCCAATTTTCCCATTTTAAAAATAGTAGATCACAGAACGTTAAGGGTTGGAAAGGACCTTAAGGATCACCTAGTTCCAGCCCTTCCTGCCATGGGAAGGACAGCTCTCACGAGACCAGGTTGCTTAAGGCCTTATCCAACCTGGCCTTGAACACTGCCCCAAACTGGGGCATCTACAACCTCCCTGGGTAGGCAACCTGCTCCAGTGTTCAACTACTCTCATAGTAAAGAATTCCTTCCAGATACCGTTCTTAAATTTCTCCTCTCAGTTTTAACCTACTACTCCTTCTCCTACAGTTTGTAACAAAGAATCCCCCTCTGGCTTTGCTGCAGCCCCCTTCAGATACTGGAAGACTGCTATGAGATCTCCACATAACCTGCTCTTCTCCAGGCCAACACAGCCCCGACTTTCTCAGCCTGTCTTGGTCGGTGAGGCATCTGCAGCTGGGCAATGGAGTGATTTCTCCTGCTCTGCTCTGCACCAGGGCAGCCTCACTCAAGCCCTCGGGGCAGTCTGGAGCACCAGAAGAAAAGAAAGATATTAAGCTGCTAGACAGTGTCCAGAGTAGGACAATGAAGGCGGTGAAGGGTCTTGAGCAGAAGCCTTATGAGGAGCAGCAGAGGCCACTTGGTCTGTTTAGCCTGGAGAAGGCCCCGCTGCAGTTACAGCTTCCTCATGAGGGAAGCAGAGGGGCAGACACTGATTATAAAGTGTTCTCTGTGGTGACAGTGACAGGGCCTGGGGGGATGGCCTCAAGCTGCGCCAAGGGAGGTTTAGATTGGATGCCAGGAAATGGATCCTCACCAGAGGGTGGCTGGGCACTGGAACAGCTCCCCAGGGAAGTGGTCACAGCCTGACAGAGTTCAAGAAGCATTTGGACAATGCTGTCAGGCACATGTCCTGCACAGGGCCGAGAGTCAGACTCAATGATCCCTGTCAGTCCCTTCCAACTCAAAGAATTCTGTGATCCTCTGATTCTCTTGGAGCAAAAAATTTCAAGTTTTCAAATTTCAGTATTCTAGAACTATTTTGAGAGTTCTAGTATTTTAGATAATTTTGCTTTTTTATCCCAAAACTGGGATAATTAATTTTGGATTAATCAATCTTTTTCTCAATGTTAAACTAGCCAAAAGGCACTCTTTCAAAAAAATGCTCTAAAGAACAGGAGGATGGTAACTTCTTAAGAAACCTAGTGAATATAAGTTAAAAAGATTTTCCCTCTTTTTCCCTCTTTTTTGTTTTCCATTTTGCTTTCTTTGGGTTTTGGGGTGGTTTATTCTTGCTGGTTTTCTTGGTTTTGTTTTTTGGATTTTTTTTGTTTGGTTGGTTGGTTTCTGTTTTTGTTTGGTTTGGTTTTGTTTTGTGGGGTTCAGCTTTTTTGATTTGTTCAGGTTTTGCCTTATTTGTTTGTTTGATTTTGTTTTCTTGGTTGGCTTTTTTTATTGTTTTATTCCCTCCTCCTGTTGATAGGTTGCCAAGTAATCAGTTACTTTAGTTCTGGAGATGTAAACGGCTACAAGAATAAATTGCAATATGGAGATGTTCCAAATCATATACAGCCTGACAAGTGGGCTGCAAACAATCAGGAGAAATTTCTTCCACAGAAATTGTTTCACCATTCAGAGGCCATGTGGGATGGTAAAAGGATTTACATTGTGTTATTCCCCACCACACACAGAGAAGCCATATCACATTTTATATAACCCTTTTATTTATAGGAAGCTTGCAAATGCTGCTGATCAGCAACTCTATATACAGAAGAGAGATAAAGTGCAGACTTGGTAAAAAACTAAGAGCAGTGATAGCAAGGGCATGTTTGTAACATTTGGTCTATTTTGTGGCTTTTTCATAGATTGACACCACCTGGGGTTGGAAAAAAATATACAAATACATTACATATCTCCCTTTCTACTTTCTTCCCTTGCTTTCTTTTCTTCAGGCAGATGGTTTTGATTTGGAGGAAGAAACTCCAGATCAGACCTATAGTTTAATGCTCACCTTCAGTCAAGGACCAAGAAAGGACTGGAAAAAACCAAACATTCACAAAGCAATGATCAAGCTTCATAGGTACCAGTTAGTGTCAAATTAAACTTCATTTAGTGATTGGTGTGTTTAAGATATGATCTGAAGTGTCTCACCACCCTCACAGTAATAGTTTCATCCTAATATCTAATCCAATTCTGCCTTCTGTCAGTTTTAAGCCATAACCCCTTGTCCTAACTCAATATGACCTTGAGTATTCTTGATTGGTAGTTGAAAAGGAAGTGTATATTGAAAGCAGTGTAGTGAAAATATTTCCTCCCATTCACCTTTCAGCCCACCCAAACTGCTTGAGTGAATGTCTAATTTTGTTATGCCTTGGCATATGGTTATCTAAATCTGACAGAAAAGTAACTGGCTGAAAGCAGTTCTTACGATCATATCACAGAGTGAAGCTTCTTAGATTTAGTCTTATAATTGCATTTCCTTAATTATTATAAATTATCAATTACCTCTTTACTCAATTCCATCAGCTGCTGAAATCAAAGCTAACAAATGTTCTTAGTACTATGAAGACTTTACAATCTCAGTCAACAATTTCTACAGCTTTCTGTATGCAAAGATGATTTTTGAAATTTGTATAAAAAGAGTGCATTTTATAAAACATCAAATATGCTAATTAAGATTAGTTCTAATTACAAATGAGATTTATGCACTTTTACTCATTAATACTAATGTAGAATTTTGTAGTGGGTCAAGGCAGAGAGAGTATCCTTAAAATATAGTGACATCTAATTATTTTTTAGATTCTACCCTTGATGGATTTGAACTGAAAGGCATAAAGGCTCTACTTTTAATAGTTTCAAATATACAAAACAGGGCAAGATTTCTATCCAGTCATGAGGCAAAACATAGACTGGTGTTGACCTGTTCAAATGACTGAGTGAAAATGCAGTCCCATGGTAGACTTTAGCCCAAGACAAATACACTATTATCACAAGGACTGATATTATGTATACACAGCAAACAGTTTTAAACCACAACAGGTTTTAATTCCTAGAACCAATGATTTAAAAACACTACAGTCAAGAAGATCTTTACATGATCTTTGAAGATAAATGAATTTGGTAACAGGTTACATTTATTATTTTGTCTAGGTCCTGAGAGTAGGATCATGTAACAGTTTATTATGCAGCTTCCCGAAGAACCTCACAATAAATCAAGACATTGCGTTTCCTTCTCACTCCCCTTTTAAAGCCCTCCTACATGCCAAGAAATTCACTGTTCATACTCCAGTTCCACACCTTAGAACAGTCCAAGGCTGCCTAGGCGGTCAAAAATAAATAGCAAACAAATTGATGTGTTCCATCAGTGTAGGTAAGCACCTAACTGATGTAAATCTGTGTGGTTTTATTATGTCTCTCCTTCAGCCAGGACTAGAAAGGAATGTAAAGTGGGAATTGCATGTGTATAGGTGTGAACAAAACCTGCCAAAAGAGCTCACAAAACATTCTGGCTCTCAAAATAGCTCAGAGGATAATATAGACAACTCTAGACAATTTTCAGATCTGGAATGAGGTGTACTGGCTGTCTTACCTATAGAGCAAAGACAAAACTAATTTGGCTGTGGACTTGTGTTACACTTGTGTACCACATTCCACATTTTATTAATTTACACAACAATTCCAACTAGGCTTGCAGGTGGATTGGAGAATTGTACACAGGGACTAAATTTGATCACCCCTGCCTCTTATTCCAGGTATCTGCTTTTAGCAATGTTTTACATATAGACAGACTTCTGAGACTGTGCAAGTTAATAAAGAGTCCAAATTCCTTTTTTAATACAACGGTAACATCTATGTTATAAGAAGACTGGATTATTAAAATACAGTTTACAGGTGTAAAGTTTTGTGGGGTTTTTTTGCCTTAGCATATCTGTCTTTAAGTGTTTACAGAAGAACATTAATATTTTGAGCTGATTTCCTTTTTGTTCAGTTTGGTGCCAAAAGAAATATAAAGGATTCCATATGATATCACACTGTTAAAACCAAAAGGAAAATATCAGGAACAAATATAATATTTTGAGGTTTCTTAGTTTGTTTTACTTCTAACACTGAGCAGACTGTTTACACAAATAATTTTGCTGTAAAGTAACACATAATGAGTTAAATGTGTGCAATGTCACCATCAATCATGTTCATTTGTGTTTGACTGACCAAACATTTATGGCACATTAAATCACTTTCTAATCACACTATGGAGGTGGAACAATCACACATTTCAAACTTTCATTGAAAAATACAGAAGTTTCTGTACATTTTCCTGGCAATCTCCTGACTGGTGAGAGACTCCACTAATAATGTTTACCCAAGGAATTTATGAAGGTCTGACAGAACTTGAATTGAATGCTCTTCATGAAAAGGGGTGAAAGTTCTCTTAGGAAATGAACATATTTCTCTTCAATAGAGTCCTCTTTAGCATTTCTAATCAATGTAGCTGCTCTCCTACGATGCACTGCTGATTCACAGTCACTATTCAGTAAGTTTTCCAGTTTTTAGAGTGAGATAGACAAGAGAAAGAGCATCCTTTCAGCTGAATAAACAAACCTTCAGTTATCAGCAATGGGGTTAGACCCTAGTCTAATAGGTTAGACACATAAATGTGTCTCAATTATTTTACATTTATTTGGCTTCAGATTTTGAATTAGTCAGAGATCTTAGGAAGTGAACATGTGCATTTTACTTGCCTAGAAAATTCACTCTTAATTATGTGGCAAACATATTTTTAATCAGTATTAAAGAGTATTGCAATCTTAATTCACTCTCTCATGAAGTTCTTTCCTCCCAGTGCCATGTAAAGATGACATTTGAAGTCACACAAGTTAAGGTATACCTGCACATTACTCTGTTTTTAGCTGTATATAAACAGACACAAGAGAAAAACTGACAATGGCAGGTTCCCACAAATCAAATTCATTGCTATTTTTATGCTTATTCTGTTTACAGAGAGATACTCAGATGTAATTTGAGTAACAATTTGCAAAGCTGAGCCTTCAGCTTAAAACTGTTCATCAATGAGATCCTATCTGTAACTGTACTGGAACTATTATAAAAATGCATTATAAAATAAGAAAACATAGGTGGCTAAGATAATGGCAGAAGTGGTTAGATATATTTTCTGGAAACATGGTACCAGTATATATCCAGGTTTTGACTTCTTTAAATGTTTTTAGATAAAAATCCAGACCTTAAATGTGTGTGATTCTAGTACAGTTTCCCCACAGTCAGACATTTGTACACTTTATCATTTTGTGACTCTCTTCACTTTCTCACTGTTTAACATCAGTACTAGAATAGCTTGAATTATGACTGAGGCTTCTGAGGATACCCACAGACTTGGATCTCTTTATGAGAAAACTGACCCCTTCAGATTTTGGAAAGACAAAAGTTGAGCAAAATTTTTGCATGTACTTCCAGTGCCAAGACAGAGTTCATACAACAGGCTGCCTCAGTAATTTGCATACATTAGTGTGACTGTTACAAATGTTTGAGACTCCTGAGGGTCTTGGGTTACCACAGCAGGCAAGAGTGAGAGAGACCAAACCGACTGGCAAGGAGAATGATGTTCACAAGAGATATAGTTTTCTTCTGGGATATAGGTAGAAAGGATTAATATCCAAATGGCCACATGCTGAGGAGTCACAGACAGATTCCCGGTTTGCTGAAGTAAAACTTATTTTTTTTGTTTCTTTCATTTTTTTTTTCCCCAGAACATGAATAAAGATGATGATATTTTAACTGCAGGTAGTGAAGTGCAGAGTCCAGACCTGTTTCCATATTAAAAACTGGTCTTTTTTGATTAAATGTGATAGTATGAAATATTTTTAACACATGGGAGCCTGCTGTCTTCTAAGGATACCTTTACAATAATGGCAGGACTTTATAAGAAGCAAATAAAGACTCACTGTCCTGCAGCAATGTATGCACCTCTAAGAGAACAATCCTGGCTTTATCATCTGAGGACATGAGGATATTTTTATTTTTAGCTTACTTGCACAAGTGACTTGAAGTGGACCATAGCTTACCTTTTACTCCAGTGTTTCCCATCCCATTAATAACACCCATGAGACTGGAAACTGCCCACCCTTTATGCTTGGAATCAGTGTCCCTGAAATGCACCAGGAAGGATGCAATGATTGCTGCAATCGAGCCCTTGGTCCAGTGAAGCAATACAGCTGCCACAGAAGTCTAACTGGGTTCAAATTTTGCAATCTAAGGCCAAAAGAACTCTTAGACTGAGTAGAAACAAATACATGAATGATGTTGTGGGAAGTTTGGGCCTCAGTTCTAACACATGTTCCTTATTTACTGTCAGAGGTCCACTAGTCTTCTGATGTAAAAGACCAAAATGATCAGACCCTTTTTCTTGGCACTCTGTTGCTACATGGGACTTAATCATATTTTTGTTTTAGTGGCAGCAACTTTCCTCATAGACAAACACGTGGTTTGTCTAAAATCAAGCAAAACCACAAAATGCCAGAAGTATCTCCCTGAAAATAAATGATGATTTGGAAAATATTTTAAAGGCCAGACACTTGCTGAATAAAAATACAAAAAAACACAAAACCACAAATTGATAAAACCTGGCTTATTGCCCACTTTTTGACAAAAAACCTTAGCATGGAAGTGTGTGCCGGTTTTTTTAGTCTTACAAAATCTGTTAATATCTTCCTATCTGTTTCACATTTGAGTCATGTTCTCTACTCCAGTCTCTGACAACCTGAATTGCGGACTAATATGTTCCAATGAGACAAGGCATTACCTTTATGAATGACCTCATAGAGAAGAGGTTGGCTAACATTGTTGAAAGGCCTGGTGCCAGGCAGCTCTGGGCTATGAAACCCAGCTTCAGCTCAGCAAGACAGATTGCATCATCCCCTTCTTTCCAGTTCCAGCTTGGGATATTTAGTAGATGGGCCTGGAAAACAAACAAACAGAATATCCCACAGGTGAAGAACCAGAAATGGAAGACAGCAGCAAATGATTTTCTCTGTTAATGACTTGAATTTCTCTGAGTAAGTAGAGGCACTTCAAGTGTTTCAGAGCTTAATTCTATGCTAAGAAATGTTCCACTCTTACCTACTAGAGATAAAATCCTACATTTCTCAAGACATGCTAGCTGTGGCACTGTGTCAGGTCCAACCTCACATCTGAACAAGCAGATTATTGTAAAGCTTTCCTTCCCTTCTGCATGTTCCTTTTACGGCACTTTGAGCTACTGTCTGACTGATACGGAACACACATAATACACAGGAAGCTAATATAACTTAGATTTCAACTTATGTGAAGCTGCAACCTTTAAAGGATACTATAATTTAAAAATGTCTACATCATCTTCTGTCTTTTCTATTTCATTTCCTCGCCCTGAAGAACAGTATTTGACATAGAAAATCCAACCTTTTTTTCTTAGAATGCTATAAGGACAGAATGAAGAAAATAACTGAGCAAGACACACCTGCAGTATTGAAATTGATCACTTATGTAAGTATAAATATTGTTCAGTTATTGGCATAACTCTGTTGGATTTTCTCTGACATGAAACTTTTACGGTTGCACAGATAAAAGGAAGCAGAGAGTCCTTCCTCCTTGTTTCCCTTCCTAAGTTAATTCCACAGTTCAGCACTTTGATAAAAGCTATTCTTGAAGACATAACCATTGGAATAGCAAACAAACTGCAATATTTAAAAAAAACTTTCCCTCTGTGGCTGCTTAAAGCAGAGGAAAACCTTGCTTTTATTCTATAAAAAGACAGCCTTCTTCCATAACACACAGGAAAGAGGACATAATAAGCAACAGTAGTTGATCTTGTTCTAGCAACGGGTTACAGGTATAAGGAGTTGTTATCAAACATTCCTAGTACCAGATTTATTGTGCATTTCATCGAATGAAGGTTTACCCAGCCAAACTTCTTCTCAAACACTGGGCAGTGGTTGATTCTTTCAGAGCTAATAAAAGAAGCAGGCCACAAATGAGTACTGTGTTATCTGATATATCCTTCCTTACCCTGTTAGTCAGCATTTCATGGACTTCCCAATCTCAGGATTGAATAAATTTACTTCATTGTGTTTAAGGGTCACAAAATTACCATCAAATTTTTTTTCAGATTTCTATCCAAAGTGGATTTGTAATTCTGAACTTCACAATATTCTTAGTACCGAGCTCCACATCTGAGCTATGTTTTATATTAAAAAACACATACATTTATTTATTTTGTACCTACTGCTTGACAATTTCAGGTCTACATGGTCGCACCAAAATCAAGAAATCACAATAACCTCCAATGAAACAATAAGAGCAGAACTTACAGAACTGAATTGGTGAAAGATTACCTGAAATCATTAGCAACTATGGACACTGTAGCTTTGAGAATTAGATCCTAGGCAACTAATAAATGTCAAGATTTTGATAAAGTCCCTTGCATATATAAATAAAACTAAATTACTTTGTAACTGGATTACATGACAAGGTTTATTAAGATGCTTTAGTTTGGAAAGAAAAATGCTTGTTTTTACTGGAACTAGAAAATGATGTATGAGTGAACGCCATGTAGCAAAAAACACTGAGAAGAAACACTGGCCATCACCTTACCTTATTGTGGTACTGCAACATCTGAGTGATAATTCTTATCTTCGGGTGGTAATTCTTTATGGAAATAACTCTAAAAAGGAAAGGAAAAACTTATTAAAATAACTTCTAACTGATAGAGTATTTGGATAATATGTGCAAATACCTCTATTTTACTGTGTTGTCAAGTCCCCACAATTATTCACCTGTACCCTCTTATTCATCTGCCTATGAAGCAAACTGATTGATGTCAGACCTTTGAAATATTTACACACAGTCAAACTGAGGTAAGAAGTAGTGGCTAGTACTAGAGAGCAATAAGCCTCAGGAAATATTCAGTTGAATGGTTTCCTCTTATGGAGTTGGCAGAAAAAGAGACTTGTTTTAGCAGCTCTGTTCAGATAATCATTCTGTTAAGAAAATAATGCAGTTGGTATTGTTACATCATCTTCAGCGATTGTCTTTGTGTCTTTGAATCAACACACTTGATCAAGTTTCCCAATGATAAATGCCTGAAAAAATGGATTTCTTTCTGCCTCATCACATATTATTCATTTATAGCTGCTGGACATTCATAATATCTAAATACCTTGAATAATTATTTTTTGTTACACATGCAAATTCATCTTAATTTTGATGGATTAATTCAAAGATCAATACAAAAACTGATAGCTGAATACTGAATTTATAAAACATGGGGCTACTTTCATAATCTGCGCATTTTCTGCATTCTAAATTACTTAATGAATCCAAGATATATTCAATGTGTACAGATTTTAAGTGGCTGGAAAGAAAAATGTTTGAGAAATGCATGAATTGATAATGTGCTATAAAAAACCATTGAGCAAAATTAAAGAGATGAACAGCCAAGAAAAACAGTCTTGTATTTAAAAGCTAAAAGTAGAAAAAGAAGATAAAACAATGAAAAAAACCCCAGACTTATTATGGAATCATCAGTCTCATAAGACTGAATGCCATAAGTGTTCGCATTGGTGTTTTGTAGAAAGTATCTTGTAAACTACTGGTCTGGCTTGTGCTTTAAAGCATATCATAGCTAGAACTAGAAACATGTAAAAATTGCATTATTTTAACAAGTCTCTTCTAATATTCCATTTAGTGAATTCTTTAATTAAATATTCATTTTCTAAATTAAATTGCGAGAAAACACAAGAGAATTCCACTCTCACAATAAAATTTTTGCATTTTATTACATTAAAGATATTAAGTCTACTAAGAATGCATCAATCCGTGACTGGAATATTTTTAATGTATTTATGCAATCAATCTCAAAGTTTCTTGCATTGCAACTCAAAGCATGTTTGTAAAATGAAACTAGGTATATTTTAGCCTTTTGTCTTTCTCAGATAGCTACATCTCTTGCACACAGTGGTAGTTTTCCAGAAGAGCAATTTTAGCCGCACATTTTTATTCCACCCATTCCTTCAGTACACAGCATGCGAACATCGGAGAAGCCAGTAAAATCTGTTTATACCACTGGCCAATCCAATACTAGAGAACTTTTAATCAATAACTGACTGAGATTTTAATTTTAAAAAGGAGACTGGTCTCATTAAAACCAGGATTGTATGAACAAAACAAAAAATGGAATGGCTTAGGTTTGTTGTAACTCTAGCTGCCATCTACTGACTGACTTTTTCATCTCCTCCCCTCAGAGACTACAAAGAGGAAAGCAGGAGATCTGCTGGTCTCTAATGTCATAAATGCCTTGTCAATCAAAGCAAGCAACGATTGGTCTTCAGTGTAAAAAGAGCAGGATGGGGACAGGAGATAACTCCCTTGTATACTTTGCTTCCCCCTGAGCAGTGCATTACTTGTAGGAGCAGATGCACCCAGGAGCAACAGGGAATGAAGCACTGAAGGCGCTGATAGCTGCCCCTGCAGTGCATGCACTTTTGCCTTGTATTGTTGCAACAACCTCACTGCATTACCCTTCCTCTCTGCGTTCAGCTAGGAACACTCAAACCACAGCTCCTGCAAAATGACTCAGTGCCAAAGCCTGTGCTCCAAGTGTCTCTTCTGACACACTAAAGACAGATGAAACAGTTGAGGTAGAAATATAGGGTATTCTCACCTCTGGACTTTTGTGAGGATCTTTTCATTTGTCCTCTAATTAAACAAAACAAAAAAAATACATTCCTACAATGTTTTCTAAGTGCAACAGATCAGATATAAAATTAGCTAATCAGAGTTAAGAACCAAAAAGCTAATAAAAACTATGGAATTTACCTCATAATATTGGAGGCATCTTCAGCATCTGGGTCAGCGCAGTATTTATTGGCAAGGATTAGGCACGCATCTGCTGACTCTATCTGAGACACCAAAGAAAAAGGAAACATATTTATATGTCTCTTTCCAGCTCTTCTTTCCTCATAAGCTATCAGGGAATCCAGCACTGGCTGCATGAGTGTGTCAGCTCTCAATACTGCTAACCAAAAACATTTCTAGGCTAAGGTGGGTATATGCCAGTGATTACGTCCACTCTCATGTACACAGAGAACTTCTTGTAACTTGCTTATGATGATCAGAGCAGGTCAGCAGTCCAATTGATAACTCTTACTTTGCATCAGCTGAGCCACAAAAGGTGATAACGATAAATCTTTTGAAACCAGATACTGGAATTTAGACTTCTAAATCCATGGGAAGTTCCTGTAACATCAGTACAGTGCTCCCAGAGTCCTGCAGCTTTGTTTGGGAATTCAAGTACCTTCCTGTTCAAGACAGGAAGAGGTGGCTGAACTGATTTAGAATCTGAGCACCAGATATAGAAAGCAAGAGGATGACAACTGATCTATCCACAGGACCTCTAGATTCACACAAACCTGAGCTTTACAGAACTCAAAGCAGATGACAAAAGTATTTTCCAGTGTACACAACCAAATATCAACACAAAGGGTGAAATAAAGAACACAAAAGAAGAACACACGATTTTATGGTCATAATTAGAACATGCTCTGATGAATTGAAACACAGTGCGCATTCGGCTACAAAAAGCTTAAGCAATTTCTGCAGTCAAAATGGACAAAAGACATGATTAGTACTCCAGTAAGTGTTAATAACACTGTACTAAAATATTCTTGGCTTAAATAGCCAGTTTACATTCCATTGGGGAGAAAAAGAACAAAAAAAAAATTAGCGATGTATTTGACAACTTGATTTTTCTTTAATTTTCTTTAAGTTTCATGCTTTACGAGAACAAAATAATTTACCATTTAGAAATTCTAGAAAATAGATATCTAAGTAGGTAAAACTATTTAATCTACCAAAAATCTTAACTTGCATTTTTCTTTCCGGATTCTAGACAATAGAAAAAGGGTTTGGAGGGTGAAAAAGTATTTTTTAATTGTTCTCATAATTTAAGACAACAGCATTTTAAGCAATTACTGTAAGATGATATCTTACTATATCAAACATTAATGTAAAATACACTTTTGAATGAAACATCCATGAAAACTTCATAAAGAGTTCCATGGAATGGTAGACAATCTATCTTAAGGCCTTGTTGCTGTAGCTTTAAAGACCTAAAGATATCGGAACAAAAGATTTGCTAGGATAGATATAATTTATTAATTAAGATAATAGAGATGGAAAAACATTCTTTTGGGGTTACATGAAGAAGAGCTTCAGTGGTGGTTTATTTTCCAAATAGTAGAAGGAGTACTTAGAAAAAAGGTGAATTAGCAGGAGAACAGAACAACAGAGCTATTACCTTCACTCTCGCCAGGTCATGGGGATTAAGGACTGAACCCTGATAAAATTCCACCTGAGTGAAGTGTCGTTTAAAAAGAGCTTCCAGCTCAAGGTTAGGGGAGATACTGCATTGGAAAGAAGAAAACACAAGAGCAAATGAGAAGTCAGTTTCCATAACTGCTCCATTTCCTGCATTTACAAAACCACCCATTTATTTATTTTAGATATTCAGACTTCTGCTGATGCCTTTTCTGTGGTGTTGAAACAGCGTGCCTTACTTCAAAGATAAACACTACGTCACTTTCACTGCCCTACTCTTGTCTGCAGTGCTTCTGGCCCACCTTGTGCTACTCTCCACGTTCATCCTGCGTGCATTTCCCAGGGATGTGAATTTAGAAGTATGGGTGCAAACATTTGAAAACATTCTCTCTCAGCCTTCTGCCCAGAAATTATACAGTACCAAATCCACCCTCTGCATGTCCACACTATTCCCTCAATATCCGTGTTGAATAAAACAGCTCAGTGCAAGATGACTAAAAACCAGAAAAAGAAACCAGACAGGGACTCTGTGGCCTGTAAGAGCCACAATTAAAATAAACATAATGATGCTGTGACTTTCTGTCTCATTCCATTTTGCCAGAAACAAAAGAAAAATTAAATGAAATACAGTCAATGATATAACATGGCACCAACATTGTAAATATCCTTTCTGGTGTCACTCATTAAAACGGGGGGATTTAATAGCTACAGGCACAAATGAGTAGCAAGGTGTTAAACTCCTTCCATGCGAATGTGCAGTTTCCTGATTCCTATCACCACATATTTTCACTGTGGAAATCCTGATCTCCAATTTCCTTTCACAGTCACTTGTTATTACATAGAGAGGGAATGCAAAAAAAATGATGTAGTTAGTCGAGGATATCAGCACTCGTTCAAATTAAAAGGACTAGATTAAAAAGTTGTGCAAGTGCTGCTGATTCTTAATTTTCAGCTTCCACTGTTAAGTCATCACAAATGATTCCTTAACTTTTTAACCATTTTCTTTGACAAAACTGCAGAATGCATTGCTGAATGGAAATATATTACTTACTTATAACTTGCAACTCTTTTAAACAGATGCAATTACAGAACAGAAAAGATACTGTCTCCGTCAAATGACTATTTCTAGCAATTCCTCCCCTAGGTATGGCTATTTGGGATTGTATTAATTACTAAATTAATATTAACTTACACATCATGTAGAGCCTGCAAGAAACACCAAGCTCATTAAGACATCTTTCCAAATTCTACATCAGAAAAAGGCAAGATACAACGTGTGCGTATAGATATGTGTGTATATAACATAATAAAGAGCAGTACTGATTATCATCGTGACCAGAATTTCATTTCTCTCATCAATATATCCATTTCTATCATCAGTATATTTGTAAAGATTCTGTTATATTAAAACTGAATCTGCACCTATATTTTTTATTTTACAAACACACTGCAATTTGAAATAAGCATTTTTCCTAGAAAAA
This sequence comes from Cyanoderma ruficeps, assembly GCA_008694505.1. Lineage (NCBI taxonomy): Eukaryota > Metazoa > Chordata > Aves > Passeriformes > Timaliidae > Cyanoderma > Cyanoderma ruficeps. The sequence continues at coordinate 8,007,791 of VZDJ01000116.1, read as the reverse complement.
TCCAGGGTGAAAAGATACTTCCAGATACCATAAGTTTGTACAACATACAGTATTATTCATTGGTTTTACAGATGTTATTAATTTTGGTAGTTTCCCTAGGAATATTTACGACTAAAAAAATATCTGATGTATTTATTTATATTTCATTTTTTTTTATTTAATAACCCAATCCCCACTTCAACTATGCATTTAACTATGTACCTCACAAAAAATACAACTGGGTCTGAAGTCTGTCTGCTTGAAACAAATATACTTAGTAGGGGGTTATGGAAAATGCAGAAAAAACTTTTCTCAAGACATATTGTTAATAAACATAAATGCAAATATTAATTTTATGGTTATTTGGAGCTTTATCTATTCCATCTTCCCAGAAGATACAGCTTAACTTAATGAGTTTTAGTAACAGATGATAAGACCAATGTTGAAAGATTACTCACTTATGCAGAAAGACGATTTCTACATTGACATCATCCCTATCCTTGTGCAGGAAGTCCTTCAGGAAGTTCGACACGCTTTCAAGTGTTATGTGACCACAGACAACTATGTGCCTGTTACAGAAAAATCAGAGTTATTCTTGCAAAGTAAAACAAGCAAGCAAGCAGAGATGGAAATGATAACTTATTGAGAAAAAAGAGCATTAGTCTCTTCTTGATGTTTCTCTAGATCCTATTCCACAAAGTCAGAGAAGAAAAATATCAATTCCAAAAGGGTTTTTGCAACTGCAAATGTTTATATATACACACTCTCACCTGTAAGGCCATTTGCCCATGCTGTATTTCACATTTAACAGTAAGTAGGATCAGTTAAATATATGTTTATGCACTGTATTAACCAGTCCCTTTCAAAATCATATTTCTTTATTTTACACATCTTTCTTGATATCTTTAACTCCTCCAATGAGATTTACTGTTCACATTTTTGGGTTATGAAAGCAAACCTCCCTAAAATGATTCAGTATTTTTCTATAGTTGAAACAAACTTTTATGACAAGGAAGCTAGTGCAAAGCTTGCCAATTACAGGCCATAGGCAGCAAGAAAATAATTCTGCTTCCTACCATAAATCCTAGAAGGAGAGTACTTTACAACAAAAAGTCATTGTTTACTATTATCCCTTCTCTGGCAGAGCAGAGTGTGTTAAATATCTCTTTTGAAATATGGTAACTCCTTTAACATGAGTACTTAATGACCTCACCAGGACTCAAACGCAGTTTTAGAAATAGCAACAATCTAAAATTTCAATTGTTTCATTTTATTTAACAGGCATGAAATAGAAGTTTTTAAGAGACTCTGGCTATGCTGGCTTGCATTTAACATAGGACTTGATATAGGAATGTTTATTGCTAAATTTGCTATTCATAGTTTCTGCTTTGCCATTTTTTTTGGTTTTCTAAACATAAGTTTTGGGTGCAATAAATGTCCTTGAACTGGAAACACTTAAAAAACCACAAGAACACGAATTAAAGCTCTCCTGTTTTATGAGATGGTAAGCACAGTATCAGAAAACAAGACGCAAAATCTATCAGGTCAGCCTTTTTCCCTGGGGCAAGACGTCCTCCGGAGGTTTCCTCCGGGAGATTTGCAACCTGGCAGAGTTTGCATCTGGCTGGGTACCGGGAGAACCAAGCCCACACTGCCCCCACCAGAAGGACTCTTCCCCTGTTTCCCTGATGGCCACTTGCCCGAGCTGCCAGAGGTGTACATGTATGACTTAGTCCACTGTCATATGTAAAACAGCAATGGAAAGCCTCAGGAAGCTTCAGATTCTGAAGAGATACTTAAGACCTTAGTAGTTTACTTGATGTAAACTCTGAACAGACTATGGGGTACACTACATCACACTAACATAGAGGAAAGCTCTTTCTGTCTGGTGGTACTCAACACTTTTCCTGACTATAAACCCACCAAAAACCAAGTCCCAGGAAAATTATAAATAATAGCTAAAAATAATAATTCGTATTCCTTATACTGTCTGTACACATTTTCCAAGATGACTGATTTTAAACTACGGCTATTATTTTCTTCAAATGTCTCCATCTATTACTATTAAGAAATTGAATTTTCCATCTGGACAGCTTATACATTGCTTTTGATAGCAGAAATAACTCTTGATTGTAGGGGAAGTCCTTTGTATAGATCCAGAGCTGTTAGCTTTAGCTGGGTCTCTTCCTGAATGCTTTTCTGATACACTGCATTACTATGGAGAAAACTGATAACCTTCCTGGATGATTTAATTTAAAATGGGTTCTTTTCTGCTATTAATAAGAGTTCACATTTTAAAAGTATAGCTTTGCAACCCAAAATATTCCATTGCAGAAGAAATGATCAGAGTATTAAAAGATTATAAAGTAATTCATACTCTCAGATATCTACAGAGGTTATTTTCTAGAAAAAGCTCCTGCTAAAAGCAGACACACTTGGTACAATCCTGTTATGACTCTCACTGAGTAGGGACTCAGCAATCTGCTCCAGTGAAAATAAAATATTTGGCTGCTAAAACCTCTTGCATTTGGGTATCAGGACTAATTGGTTTTGGAGTGCTAAAAGGCATCTGCACTGTGGTTTCATTTTATACTCTGATTTGGAGTTGAACACAATCCATTCTTCTCTTCTTCAGTATTAGACAGTGCAAGGCAGTGTCTTGAACAGTGACTGCAACAAAATCTCCTGGCTTTCAAAGAATATTTTCTGACAGGATACTTGCATTCATTTTTGATTGAGAACTCCCACCAAAAAAACCATCCTTTAACATAAATTATATTTTTGCTTAGAAGTAAAAGAAATTGAAAACAGATTTCCTACTCGCCCATAGAGAGTTATTAGGTATATTATTTAGGAAAACTTGAAGAGCTTATAATGTTCCAATCTGTCCTGTATATTATTTGAAGATTTATAACTTCCTCTGTTTGTTTCAGTAACCACTGTATTCACTTTTTAATTTTTTTTAAAAGACTCATTTTTTTCCATGCACTCAGAAAGTAAAGCCAGTGAATATCTTTTGTTTTCTGCAAAAGAGTTGGTTAGTAGAAAGAAACTGAATTAAATTCATTTGTTCAACAGAAATGTCTAACTTCTGCATTATGCTTTTCTTTATGAAAAGCCTCAGAACTAGTACATTATTATTATTTCTTTTTTATTATTATTATTCTTTAAAAACAAGGAAGCCCCTTGCCGTACTGAAAAACATGATTTAAGAATTTAGACATTTTTATTATTGATAAGTATTTAGGAGGACTAAGGCTTTTGTTAAGCAGTAGTAGTCATTGGTACACATATCAGATGTGAAAGTGGTTTAATGTATCAGTGGGAATCCGTATTGCGTGACTGTGATGCTGCAGAAGTAACCTTTTTACAAAGAATCAAAAGCTTATCAGGAGCCATATTCTATCAACAGAGGGGCTAATCCATCCTCTCATATATGTATGTAGCATTCTCAAAATCAATTTGGCAAATACAAAAAAATATGAAAATATTTCAAACATGAAGAATTGGCACAGATGCACACAGTTGATTTTAACTGTGATTCTAGGTAATTGAAATCCTCTACAGTACCTATTTTTTTCCACCCTAGTATCGGCATAATGATCCATTTACTAAAAAATACCCCAGCTTCTTATAAAGCAAACAAAAACGATGATAAAAATCCGAAGCTACTATAGAGACAAACTGTTTCAGTAAGGAAAACAATGAAATGAGCAAAAGTTATAACATCTAGATTTCTGGCATGAGAAAATTGAGAACATACACTTAAACCATGTAAATAGCACTGTAAATGAAAACAGATCCAGTGTGAATGGGATTCTTTAAAAAGGATCTTTGCATGGTTCTTCCTTCAGAGGACACAATACAAAAGACAAATCTTTTGCCTGCTTATTTTGCAAGAAAAATCCATTTTATTGGAACAAGTATAAAGAACCTGAAAAAACTCACTCCAACTAGTCTTTCCTAATAAATTAAAAATAATAAATGCAAAATTCTGTTCAATATTCAGTTGAATACTTAGTGTTCACTTGTCAAGTAACTAAAGGAAGTGTGGTGCATATTGATCTAGATGTCTCTATAAAAATTATGATACTTATATCAAATACATATGCTCAGATCTTTTTGTGGTATTTCTGCTTAGCATTCTGATCATTCCTTCATCTACTGACCATGTAAACTCCTTATATATCAGCAGCAGGCTGCTGTGGTAGAAGCAGACAGAAGCTTGTAAAGTCTAACAGGTTTTGCTCAAAGAAATGGATGCCAGTCATGTTTTCTTACAAGAAAAAAGTCAAGAAATGTCAACGGAGACTGTATACGTGATCTTCTTGTTTATCTATTAGTGATATGCATTCTTACACATACCAGTTTACAGTATGCTTCTAGATGGCTGTGCTTTTCACAATTTACCAAACATTACTCAGAATTCTGATCAAAACTTCATGTGTGTGCTTCTGTCTTTCTCTTAATTCAATATAAACCCCCCTCTCAGATTAACTCTGTTAGAGTAGTAAGTGCTGTGCAGCCCCAATTTGAAGTGTTTCCCTTTTTTTTTTCACAGAAGATTTGAGCCCAAGGATGACGATCCTCTAAGGATCACTTATGTAGCCAATGTGTACAGTAAAATAAATAATTAAGCTGTAAGCGAATTTCTCAATCTGATTCTCCCATCAGGCTCTATAGTAAAAAGGAGACAAGCAGAAAACACTAAAGGATTTAGCAAATTGACTGTCAAGCAAGTTTAACATTTTTTCTTCTATGACTGTTCAAAAGTAGATTTTCATTATTCTCTTGACTCCTGAAGGATTAAAATTCTCAAAAGTGTTGCAGTTTCTAAGAAGTGTTGCATACACTAAAATATACATCAGCATTAAAAGTATACAAGCATATGGCCATACTGTCAGAGGAGATGTAATTGCAGTATGTGAAAACATCTCAGGTACCTTTAATTTCTGTAAATTGGACCTGATAGCTTCAACTGCCAGCTATTTAGAAACCAGACTGTACTTGTGTAGATGCTGTGCTTAATTCTGACAGAAAGTATCTGTTCTTTATACCAGGTTCCATGCCTTTGGATTCTCTCTTAAATCATAAGTAAAGAAAAAGGGATCAGGTAATACCAGGAAGCACTTGAAAAGCTCCATTCAGTCTGTGGTGCACAGTGGAACCCTACTGGATCCTACATCAAATTAATACAAATAGGAAATTGTTAATGCCAGGCATTTTTAATTTTCTCTGATGCAAATATTAAATCACTTTGTGACCAATACAAGAGTGCATTTCAGCTTCTTTAATGCAGGATAAATAGCACACTTCTTTGTTTAAACTGCACATTAGAGCTTTTATCCAAGTCTGTTTGCAATGGCATGCTATCCTACATAACTCACTCTGGGCTGCTTTGCTTATTTAAACTTTGCTCAGCTACAGCTAAATGAATTTATCCTGCATTTTTATGATCATGATCTAAGGAATTTTGCAATGTTTCTCTATAAACCAAGCTAAAAGTTAGTATTCTTTGTGTGAGGCACACCTCCAAACCAGCCATAATAAAATGAAAGCACAGTGATTTGTTTCTTCCAGGGTCTGGATTAGTTAAGAGGCTTCCACTGCAGCTTAAAGGATGACTATTCATCCTTTCATTCAGTCTGAATGGCCATATTATTTTTAGCATTTCTGCTTTTATGAAAAATGCCACAACATTTAGGCACAACACACGCTTATCACCAGAAGATGAAAGTGAATAATTTACTATAAACAGAAGTAAAAACTGATGAACAGCATGCACAAGGAGCCCATCCTAGAAAGCTTACAGTAAAATGCAGGGGTAATCTAGACCTCCAGCATTACCATCTCACTTGCAAACAGACCTTCATCTACTGTTCTAATCCCTCCAAACCCTGGACTTCATTTTTACAACATCTTATGTGGCAGATATCACACACACGCGCCATCCTGGTTTTACTTTTGAAATCAACTGAAAGTGTTTTCTATTAAATACATTGCTTCCTCCCATTATTGCTCATTTTCAAATCACCTTACACATTTTTCAAGTGCTCAATGACTCAAAAAATAATCAAATCCCTCGCAAGCAATGCAGGCGTTAGGAAAGGATCTTCAGATTTTTGAGCATTTCATCCATGAGCAGAGCCAATGCATTTCTTTCCACAGAAATCATCCCAAAATGTCATAACTAATTTTCTGCAAGAGGACCCGAGTGAAAGCGAGGAGTCTCTAAAACTTGCTGATCAATTAATCACTTCTCCCATCGCACATTACACAGCCTGGAATGCCACGGACTGCGCAGTTTGTAGAATATGGTAGATCAGCAGATTTATAAACCAGATTCAGTCTTTCTTGGGTCCAAATTTGAGCAGCAACTACTGCTATCTGATGCCAAATCCAAAAGGGTTTTTTTAAGTTTAAGTAGAGAAAAGGAACTTCTACAGCTTCAGCTAGAAATATAAAATAAGCGCTATTATTGTAGGAATGGAACATGATATGAGACCCCAAATACACATTTTAAAGTCATAATATTCTTATATGTCACTTCCCAAATTTCCTTTCTTACTTTCAAAAGAATGAATATAGTTTAATATGCACACAAAATTGAAAAAAAAAGTTTGTCCTATTTCTTCTATCTGTCAGTCTATTTAACACTCATCAGATGTTCTTTATCACTAAGTGAAGTTTCATTTGAAAAAGTGGGATTAGAAGAATGGCTAGCAGATGGGAAATAGAGACACCCCTGGGATCATAATGTAATCCATGTCACATTCTCTTATTACATTCTCATCCCACTGAAAAAATAATATCTTACATATTGCATCAAATTATTTAATATAAGAATTTAATGTCACTTTCTTTGGAGCTATGCCTCTCATTACTGCAGCAAATGGACCTTTTCTTTGGTTAAGCCGTAACTTTTCTTTTTTTTTTTTTCTAATTTGTAATGAAATTCAAGTGTCTAATGAGTCCAATATGGCCTGTCAACTTAAATTATCTGTTTGTCTTTCTGTTTACCATATCTATCTGTCTACAGTTTTTATTTTCCTCTGTGAAGTTTAGTTATTGAATCCCATGTTTCCTTCTGGAAGGAATTTCCAACAGATGATTATTCCTGTTGATATGTTGATGATTTGATAATTTATGGCTTGTAAATTTAAGAAATCTGAAGAAAGCTCTGAGAAGCAGAGCAGTTCATGAGAGAAGAGAAACAGGAGGTTCCAATACCTTTTAAACAGTAAAGGACTATGATTTCATTAAAATGCATTTTTTTGATCTTACATATTAACTATAATAATGCCTCTGGATACTTCATTTTGACATCTTTTGTCTAGCTGAAACCTGTATGATGGTGACAAAGGAAGCAGTTTATATAGACATGGCCAGAATCACAGAACGGGTCAGGTTGGAAGGGACCACAGTGGCTCTTCTGGGCCAACCTCCCTGCTCAGGCAGGTCACTGCTCTCACTGCCACACCTATTCATGGAAAGCTGTGCTCTACTTTCTGCCCTCATAAAGACTTTGCATCACATTTGAAAGCAGTTTTGCATAAAAAAGACAAAATAATTTAGTCCATGGAATTAGAAGTCATTAATTCAATGTAAAGACTAAAAAAAATCAGTAAATTATCAATGCTGAGTTCATCAGTTTACAAATGTTCTTTCCATAGGCGTTCTGGAGCTTTGTGCGCACTGATTTACAATAAGTTATTATCTTGAACTGGAAAATATTTCACGGAATTAAAATCCAGTCTGACTGTATGCACACACAAATACAGAAATAGACCAAGAACAATCTTGATTCAAAAGTAAATTAGTAAATACAGAACAAAATTTTAATTATGAATTAGTAGAGGTAAAACATATCTGGATCTTTATCCATATCACATACCACACCTCAGCAATATGAATATTATAAACAAATAAGCAAAATCAATGTGGTTTTTTTTTTTTCCTTAAAATAACAAAGATGATCTTGTAAGTCCTATTTTGGCTGGAACCTAATGTGTAAATCCCAAAACATCACAAAAATAGTGCTACAGCATAAATCTACTTATCCAAACCCAAGACTTCCGTGAAAAAAAAGCCTTAATTTGAAAGAATCAAAGCCTGAACATTACAGAAAAGCAGGGAATTACAGCACTTTAGAAATTCACCCAAAGTGATCAATGCCCCTTCCGGCCTTCCAGAGGTATGAATGCATGAAGAAACATGCAGGCTTAATGCTCTATTCTAAAACCAGCTATGGTGACAGCGGGGCAGAAACCTTTTCATCCTTTTATAGTATTTCACTTTAGAAACATCACTTTAAAATGATCCCTTGAATATTAACTCATGAATTCTACAAATAATTCAGAGAAAAATCCTGAAGAAAGTCAAATTAAAAGCTTTAAAAAAAAAAGAAGAGCTAAATGTAGACAGGGTGTAAGGAAATATGTGTGATTTGTTTGTTGGGGCTTTTTGGTTGCTTGGTTGTTTTTTTTTTTGTTCCAGATTGTAATTGTGCCAAATTCATTACTCATCATTAAATGTCTACATTTGGCCCCAGCTACATTTTGTATAGATATATTGGTATAGATATTTTGGTATAAATGCAACAGTAAGTACTGCTGTTCATTTAATAGCTGAAGATGAAACTTCTATCAAAGACTATAAAGAAATTCCTGTTCCTTAGAAATCTCCTTACAATACTACTACAAATCAGGAATTATAATTCAATTTAAAATGTAAAAAATTCCCTGTGGACTTTCACAACTAAATGAACCTATTATCTAGTAAATTTAACCAGTGGTAACTGCATACTGTCTACAAACTACTTTTGTTTCCAAAGTTTGTATGTATAGGTCTCATCTAAGACAAAAAGAAGGTTCTTTATTATGCAAAATGAATCCTATATAGTTTATGATCCTTTGTTGACTTTATTGGCTGAAATGCAGAATGAAATGTGAGATCAAACTTGGTGTGTTGGTTATTTCTCTTCTTTAGTCAGTGAAGTTTGTATCACTAATTTTTTTGCATACATTCTAGCTCCTTTATAGTTACAATTCCATAGCAAAGTCCTCCATAGTATTGAAGTCACTTACTACAAAACTCAGAACATACATAACCATATACTGGTTTTAATTTCTGACCTAAATGTTTACTAATCATGTTATTACACACACAGAGTTCAGGAGGCAACATGTTGTGCTGTTTCCTGGCTTGGTTGCTAGCTGGGGTTACACCATTACAATGTATAAACAGATATACGTAGACATTACAGAGCAGATTCCATGTATTTATCTACGTTGTAAGGAGTTAAAAAGTACACACATTTGCTGTTTTAAAGGCTGAAACTGTATCTTTCACCAAAATTCAGCTGTTTTCATATTGGAAATGTATTTAATTTTATCTGGAAACTTTCTGACATTAGAAATAGAACAACTGTAGTTTCTCATTATTTTTGCTGCCAGAATCTATGCTTGGTTGCTCAACTAAAGACCTTATACTGCTAATTACTACCACATGCCCATATCCCAAGCAAAGGAAAACTTATTGGTTCTGACAATCCATTCTCTCAACACTGAATTCCAAATGAAAACTTCAATTTTGGCCAAACATAACATTTCATCAATCTTGTTCTACTGACTGCAAAAGCAACATCAAACAAGGAGTGCTAATGGCTTTTTACTGTGCAGTTCCCAAGCTTAGATTCTCTGATGAAAGACCCACATGAGCAAAGGACATCTTTAAACTACTTAGTAATTAATAATTGAACCAGAAAACAATGCATAAAATAAATGGAACAGTTTGTACGCTGATGACAGAGCTGAGTTTCAAGCAACCAATTATATGAGCAGTAGAGATCAGCAGAGAAAGCACTGACAACAGAGTGAGATAAGAACAAACAGTGCATATAAAGAAAGACAAAAACGAACAGTGAAAAAATAAAATTAAGCACGCCCCAAAGCTAGCAGAAGCCTGTAATCTGAAATTGAGCTTTTCAGGATGTGGGGTTCTGACTGAAGATCTGGTCCAAATTTAGAGACATCTGAGCAATGCTGGGTACTAGTGACAATATAGAAGGGGAGGGACAAACTCTCTGCAGAAAATGGGTTTTAAACACATTCCCCTCTGCTATAACTCCTCCGGAGTTTTCAAATCAGAGGGATATGTTCTGAGTTTGAAAAACTTCTTTTGAGAAAACAAGTATGAATATAAATATGAAACTGAGTCCTGACCTCTGTCACAAATAAATATTTTGGGAAATTACCAATACCACTCATTCCCAGAAATAAATCAAAGCAACTAGTTTGTCTGGGTGAGTGATGCAAGTTTCAAAGTCAGTGTTTAGAGTTTGCCTTAGACATTTGAGGGTATCACAATAAATTCACATATTGAAGTTTACTATCTAACTGCTTGAGTACTATTGAACAGAAAATAGTGCATCCAATTTTAAAACTTTGATTTATCTGCACAGTGATAGAAAACTACTCTAGAATTAGGTCTGTGGGACATTGACAGTCTTTCTGCTACACAGAAAGGATAAATAACTTGATAAAACCACAATCCACTTTCAACAAAATGTTGCATGGCTGATGATTTGAAAGGAACAGAAGCAAAAAATTATCTTCTTAAAGTAAGAAGAGGGACAATTCATTAGATAAATTTCTTGCAGTACCTTATTTATATCATATGGAAAGGACTCTCTACATGACTAGACTTTCAGGGCAAATATACTCTACCAGTGGATTTCACAATGGTATGTAATGAAATGAAGGATGGCAACACTGAAGGTGATATTGTGCTGTACTGCACATTATCGCCAAGGACATCTAGTTCAGTAAAGGCGATATCCCAGAACATCCAGGAGCTGGGAATGCCAGAAAGAGCTAGTTTTAACTTGCTCAAGAAAACAAGCAGGTTTTCAATAGAAATGTAATGATGTGATGCGGGCCAATAAAACTTAACCTTTACCACCAGGTAAAAACAGTAGGTTTGGTTTTTTTACCATACTATTTTGATATTAAAGCTACTGGTTGCTCTTCAGATATGCTTAATGTGGTACAGGGAAGAGAACTGCTTTAAAATCCCTAGTCACAGATTCTAAAATCATGAGAGTTTGCAATATCCAAAAAAAAGCCGCATGAGATCTGAATCTGCTGGCTGAACACTGAGAAACAGGGCTATTAGGCTTCTTACACAGTCAGTCCAACAGAACAAACTGGACAATATATACCTCCTATCTTGCATCCAGTAAAACAAAGTTTTCTGAAGAACTGAGTTATCTGAAAATCATGTGAATTATCATTGTCACTTAGTTAAGAGATAAACCACACGATATTCTGATGCCCAAAATGGTGAAGTAACAACTCACCCTTTGCTGCAGAAGCTAACTGCATGTGTAACAGCAGCACTTTTTACAAGATATATCAGTGTAGTGTGAGTGGTATCCAGGTTCTCTTGCAGTAGGGACAAAATGTTGTGACTTGTACCATAGCACAGCCCAGGTCTCTAATTATAGTGTGACAACTCTCCAGTGGTAACATCTGATGTCAAAGAGCACAGCCTTGTAAGCTGTGAGTCAGCTATTACCACCTTCAGGGGCTCTTTAGAGTCCCACAACCACACCTGCTCGTTTTGGACTTACTTTCTGCCTCGGGTTGAGTTAAAAGTTCCGCCGTATTTCTTCCGATTAAGGATGAGAGCAGCAATTTCTGGCACGTAGCGAGCAAACATTGCCTACATGCACGAAACAAAAACACAAAAAAAAAAAAAAGAAAATGGCATGCAGAGAGTGTTCTACTGCAGCAGAGGCAGCAGAGCCTCTTGGGATACTTACTTTCTTCCACTAACCGCACTATAGGAACCACCATATTTCTTGCGGTTTCCTATTAACTCTATGATTTCAGGGACGTAGCTGGCAAACATGGCCTAAGAAGAAGATAGGAGACAGAAGAAAAGACTAAAAAGAGAGGCCAAAGAAAGGGGGATGATGAATATTTTCAGAAGATAAATATTTTTAAGATCTGAAAATGCAAAAGAATTAGATCTATGCAGTTGTTTAAAAAGAAAATTAAAAAAAAAATTAAAAAGTTCTTATCAAACAAAACAAGAGGGCTCAATGTAAAAGTTGGTTTGGAGAAGGTACACGCCTTATAAATAAAGAAAATGGTCAAAAGAGGAAAAATGGACACATAAAACAAAACAAGAACAAAATTACTTCCAACTACTGGTATCTAATCACAAAAAACAGTTATGTCTATTTCTTCCTGAAGATGGGAGGGGAAAAAAAAACCCTCCAAGCCCCACTGCAAAAAAACTAAAGGCAAGTATTATCAATACTGTTTCATTTCTTTTTTAAAATACAGACTCTTCCCCCCCATTTGTAAGAATTTAAAAGACGACAAAAACAAGATAAAATCAGGGGTTATTTCCCCATCAAGAAGCAACAACAAAAAAAAAAACCCCCCAAAAAAAACTTTTTCAAAAGTTCTTGGGTTTAGAAGGATTGGAACATGTGATAGAAAAAAGGTTTTGAGGAGAAAATAAAAATTATTGTGCCATGTTTTGTCCAACAAACAGCTTCCTTGTGGCTGGATACTTCGAAGAGCTACTGCCATTTGACATGTCAATAAACAGAGATGGGAATGCATATATGTAATGCTCATGTGCATCTCTGTGTGTCTCATATATGGCATTCAAAACATTGGTGGTACATATATATATATGTCTCACCTCTGTGAGATATATGTATATATGAAATCAATGGATGAGAGTCAAGTAACAATATACAAATGTGTGTATGGGCACAATACACATTACGAGTCACCTGCAAAGCATTTACCTTGCACAGTGTAAATACTCAAATAAACTTTGCTGGTTTAGAGAACATTGCAACAGCTGTAATCATATTTCTAGCACTGACAAATAATGGAAAAGTTGATGAGACAAACAGTAACTTGGGTGCTATTTACATACAAGACAACACGAAAAATTGCTGATATTAAAGGATACTGGTTATGGTCACGTGATAAATTGTGAGCTAAAATTGCACTACATGACATGAAAGAGAATGTGGTTTGCCATCATCTGGATCAGGCAAGCTGCTCTTTAAGGCAGTCCAAAGCCACAGTGTTTGTTGGAATTCTGGGAAGGAACACAGAAGGGTGGGTAGGACTTCTGAAACCGCAAAGTGCCTTTAAATATCAATAGCAACCTCCAAAAATGCTCTACAGTCAGTCACTAAGAAGACTACAAATAACATTATATGTTGAAATATTAAGGCACTTCATGTATTCACATGCATTACTCATTTAAATGGATTGGAAAAATTTTAATTCTGGACTAATTCTGGACTAATTTGACAAGCTCTGCCAAAATATTTATCTACAAGAAAAAATACATATTAAACATATTTTAATGCACTATAATTAATTTTAATTTACTAATCCAGATATTATTGTTTCTTTAATTACAACACTGAGATATACAGCCTCAAGTTTTAAGGTAACTGGAGTATTAAGAAGAATATAAAGAAGAATTTTTACCAATCCCCCAAGGATGAAGAAGACCATGAAAAGGCGACCAAGGGTTGTTTTTGCATAAACATCTCCATAGCCAACAGTGGACATTGTAACCATCAGCAAATAAACACATTCCCAATATGTCAGTGGTTGATTATTTTGGAAATTTTCCCATGGATCCCCTGAGTTCTCCACCTACAATGTACAAGAAAACATATAATTAATTATATTAATTATTATTAATATTATTGTACTGTTAACTCTAGTTAACCCTGCATTAGGTTAACTCTAATTAACCCTGAATTAACTCTACCCATACATGGATGTGCCTCTGTGTGTATAGATATATAATTTTGCATATAATATGAACTCTGAATCCTTTCCTGTGATTTTTTTTAATGATCAAATACAGAATCCGACCTTGTGCCAAATACAGCACTGCAGTTCTTTTGCCAATATACACAGCCTTGCTACTCAGATCATTAATGGGAAGTATCTTTTCCAGGCATCACTAAATAATGTAACTTACTCATGTAGTTAGGTAAGTTCATTTAATAAAAATTTGTTCAAAATATTTTCAGAGTAAATCTTACTTTTAATGCAATTTTACTCCTCAATGTTTTTGTTTGAAAAAATTATGTAGCTATTGAAGACATTACTGACACCTTTAGTGGTATGCTACTACTTTTTCAAAAAACCAGCCACTGTTGAGACAAAATTCTAAAATTTTCAGTGGGAAAGGAGTGTGCCATCTAAAATCTGTTCCAGAGTAAAAAGTTGAAGTTCGAGTATTCCTACAGTAGAACAGAAAAGCTTCTGCTGAAAAACAAAGGAAAAAAGATTCAAATTCTAGAAAACAGCATTCCCTTGGACTTGATGCAATATTTAGGGGGTGTTGTGCTCCGTTTGTTCAAAAATAGAAAAAGGTATTGTTTCTATATAGAAATGCTACATTTGCCCAGAGGAGTGTAAAAATACAGTTTGACACAAATGAGAAATATATCATAAATTAAAACATTCGAAATATTTGTCCATCTTTATAAGGGCGAACTGATAATTAAGTCATAATAAATGACTGGAAAGCAAGGAAAGAAGGAATCTGAATGCAACCCTAAGCAGCTGGATGCAGCTCCTAAGCGGAGTCAGTGGAAGCGCTCCAGCCGGACACGGGTCCCAGCGGGGCGTTCCCTGGCGAACACCGCCACCTGCCGCTCACCGCGCCGCGGAGGCCAGGGACGCCCAAAATCAGCGCTCACACCCCGCTGAGAGGGGAGAACAAGCCTCAGAGCTTGGGGGAGCAGGGACGCCTCTTTATTGCGCTCCACCGATGGGGTGCGGCACTACCGAGAGCGGCGGCAGGAGTAAAGCAGCTCAGGGAGCCCGCGGTCCGTCAGGACAAGTCAGTGAAGTGTTCTCACAGGCACTCACCAAATGTATGAACCCAGCTGCTGTCAGCCACGTGCTGATAAATATAGAGCACAGATTCACTAGCTTGATGGAATTACTGGAAATAAACAAAGCAAACAAATTAGACTAGAATTTGTCACACATTTTTTGCAGTTACCTGTATACAACTGCATCTTTAGACTCAAGAACCTGATGATTATTCCCCAAAAGAAGCAGAATCCCTAATTCAAAAGTTTGCACATATTATCTTTCCTTTGGAGAGTTCACATTTTTGTAATTTAGATAGCTTGAAGAGAAAGTCCCAATGTAAGAGAGAAGAAAGACAAACAGAAACCTTAGCTACATCAGTAATCAGAAACAAACTAATAGAAATAAATAATGCGTTTTCATGCACCAATGGGTTCCTAGATTAAAAAAAAAATAGGAGTGATGCTGATGCAAAGCTCCATTATGAAAGGCTGAATATCAACCTTCATCTGAACTTAGAACACGAGATGTTCCTGATAAAAAATTATGTGTCTGTTGGTCTCTTCATATTACTGTAATACCCATTATTAGTAACTATTTACATTACTTGTTTGGTACATTTTATTTTTGAAGATTTATTAAACACTGTACCTTGTCTGTCCTCTATGAAACACTCCCTGTGTTTCTGCCAGAGTCTAAATATAGATGGATTAGTCATAAATATTTTCCCCCTCTTTAAGCTCTTTCCAACATCTGTGCAAAATCCCTTACTGTGAGCCCTGCCTAAGCCCCTGCAGTTTTTTTGAAATATATTAGAAAATAATGGAGAGAAATTTTTCAACTAAAAACTGTAGAATTCAATTTCATAAAACATGAGAACAAAAATCTTGAGTAAAATACATTTGATTTCACATTAGGGAAACAAATGGGTCCTTGGCAGAGTACAGGCTTTTAAACTGCCACTGTAAAATTTTGCTTTGTCTTACAGGATTTTTTCAAATATATTTAGGGTTTTTTTTCCCAGATATTCTAATAATCACCTAACATTTTGCTAGTCTCCTTGCTGCCTCTGTTTTTACATCGTGCAGCTCCTTTCACTGGATTCCACTTTTTGGAATGGCCCTTCTGCTCACTGTGTAAATAATATATGTTCCTTTAATTCTCATATCTCAGGCAATAATTCCAGCAGTAATTTTAATTTATAGGTTACAGTAAATGTTTTTCTTTACTGAAGAAAAGGAGGAGAAAATTTCTCTGCAATTGCACTAAATATTAAAAACACAGCAGTGCCTAGTATACCCTATCAGTTTCTCATCTTCTCAGTTGTTATTTGCTATTAATGCCAAATGCACTGAAATGCCTAGGTCAAATCAGGTCCATACCTTTGTCACATAAATACATATCACCTGAAATGAACTCTTTTCTTTTGCTGATTTTTTAATAATAAAAAGTACTTTTTTTTCCCTACTATAATTTCAGAGCTAGTAATGATATTCTGAATTTGCTACTCCATTTTAACAATTCAAGTTCTGTCACTGATTCTTCATCTTTATGTTCACAAAAATCCTAAAACGTTGACAATTTCAATAAAATCTTAAAAGTGGATTGCAAAAAAATGCTAAAAATATCTTAATTCTAGAAGATTTTTAATTGTCCCTGAGCAAAATAATATTGCAGTAGCGGGCCAAAAGCATACAACACAGTATAAGACTTAAAAGTAATAATAAAGGTTTAAGGCCACAGTATGTAATTGAAATCACCAAATGAATTTAGGGAATTAAATTTTATTTAAATAATACTAGATTTGTTGAGACTACTAGCTTAACTGCTCAAACTTGTACAAAATTATTTTAAAGATTCTCCATTAATCACAAGTACTCAGCATGCTTTTATTTTTTTAGGAAGTAAAATAATTCAGAACCAGAAGTTCTCAATCAAAGAGTATTCTGGTACTGTAACAGAAAATGTGTGGGCATCACATGAGCTGCAGTTCTGAAGGTACTTCAGAACACAATGAAAATACAAAAATTTCTCATTGAAGGTAGCAGTAATAAATGAGTTTCCTAGCTTATTGCTTTCTAAAAGCTAAACTCATGCAAGATATTAAAAGAAACCCCAAGAACTCACACAATCAAATTTATGCCAGGTGTAACTAGAAACTCTTTTTAAAAAATTGAATTCTGTTAATTTGTTTTAATTTCACACATCCATTAAAAAAATAAAAATTTTGTGAACATTGCTGACATTCCAAATTATTTAGTTCATTTCAGGTTATTAAGTACGACAAAAAAGAGAGCAGACATGACTTTCTGTTGCGTTACCAGGATCAGGGAGAGACATAAAGAAATGTTTAGAGGCAGTGATAATTTTTCAGTTGAATGATAGTGATGAACTGCTAAGGATGAATTACCTGAATAAACTGAAACACTCATATACAAAAGTTTTGTTTTACAGGCTTTAACTTAGCAACATTCGAGGTTTATAGATATTTTGGGAGTTGTATAAATAATCACAGAGATTATGATATCTAATATAAGAGTAAATTCTGCACCAGAGAAAGGCTATTTCAATGAACAGGTCAATCTTAAATAAACCAGCTCTGAGTACCTTGAATTTGATTAATGCACATTTATGGATCTGGAATTTCACAAATCCCCACTACTGAAGGGGCTATTAGCTTTTATCCAGAACCCTTTGAGTTTAGGGGCTTCTCCACTGACTGCCATTTCCTGTGGAAGGGGTGTTCTGCATGTTAAATCTTATTCTCTTTTCCCATACTGAGCATTCTGAGCTATGGGACTTCACCTTACATTCTTTGATGTCTTTGTTTGACCAGAACTGGCTTCCTTCCAGTAACACAACTAGAGACAGACAGTGTGAGAGTGTTACAGTACGGAGAATAGTTTCAAGGTTAAGGGTTGAAGAAACAGCTGTTCACTGTGAGTCTGTACAAATTTCAGTACCTATTTTCAGTCTGTACAAATTTCAGTACCTGATTTCCCATTGCTACAAATTTTCACAGCAAGAAATGGATTTACCTGCATATAAAGCCCTCACACATCTATAGCAACTGGTGCAGAGAGGAGAGGCTTTCAAAGTGGAACTTATTATACAGTAATGATTAGAAGCTGGGTTCAATACTTCCCCTGGAGCATTTTAGAGAGTGATGAAAAACAATATGTCTTCAACTGCAAGGGATGGGAAGGCTTCTCTTTATTTCCTTCAAAATGATCTTTTGTCCAAAATTGTGCTTTTCTTGCGCAACTTTCATGTATTAATAGGCCAAAGAACCAGTAAGCCAGAAGGTTAATTGGAGTACTTTAATTATTATATGGAAGAAATACTAAGGATAATGAATACAATATAAAGATAGCTCAATGTAATTTTTAATATGTTTTTGATGTGAAAAATGATGCTTAGTTCAAAAAAACTGGAAGAGTCACATTGACAATTTCTGAAAATACTTTTTAACTGTATTCTTTCAAATGAATTTTGATTTCAGTTCTTTCAAGACAGCAGAACATGGA
Source organism: Cyanoderma ruficeps (assembly GCA_008694505.1). Classification (NCBI taxonomy): domain Eukaryota; kingdom Metazoa; phylum Chordata; class Aves; order Passeriformes; family Timaliidae; genus Cyanoderma; species Cyanoderma ruficeps. The sequence goes on along the minus strand of VZDJ01000116.1, from coordinate 7,989,403 downwards.
CTGATTATATGGAAAGAAGCGATGTTTAATGAGTTCTAAGCTATGTAATTAATTCTGTTGTTAATTTATCAACACATAACCTTGCTTGATATTTCAAATATAACAACGCATCAATTAAAATGATCGCATAGCAAAGGATGCTGTCACTGATAAATCATTCATCAGCAGAAAAGGGTTTAAAGAACAGATAACAAGGGCAGGAGGTTTCCAGAAAAGAAAATCATGCATTACTAGGGCCCCAAATCTAAGCCATTTACATTCTGCCACCAACGCAACTAAATATCAGCATGTAAGAAAAAAATCTTACCTTGTTTTAAGTATATTCAGAAACTGCAAGATTTCTGAAAACTGTATCAGTCTAAGGGCTCTTAAAAATCTTAAACCTGCAGTAAAAGAAAACAATGTTATAGTAAAAATAATTCAAATTATAACAGCATATCACAATGACAGTGATCAACTAAACCAACATAGGTAACATACAAAATATCAAATACCTTTGAAATGCTCTTCCATATTTAATTGTTCAAGGATCCTTAACAGGTATTTTTCAAATTGTTTTAAATTTATTTCCTTACTAACAGATTTATCTAATCAGAAAGTCTTAGTTTTTGTAGGAAGTAATGGGAGGAGACACACAGGTTGAAAGCTAAGGGGGAAAACCCTCACTGAGGTTTCTGCTGGTAGTTGCAGTGCACATGTCCTTCTCTTTCAGACTGTCAAAGACACAGGCAGGTATGAAACATCTCAGTCCTCCAAGCTGCTGGGTTGCTAAGTGAAAAATAACAGATCATGGGCAGGAGATCTGATAACCTGGATAAAGTAGACTGTATATGCCTGATTAAATTTGGTAAATCTTAATGACGTAAAATCTTTTACAGTAATAATGCTCCCTGTCTCCACTCTAATTTCAAAAAACTCAGGCAGGAAAACAGAGAAATTACACTTTTTCTCTTAAAAATGGTGAATTCACTATAATTCTTTCCATCAGTCAAAACTATAGGAATACATAACATATCAACTATTTTTTAAAAAGTATTTTTACAAAGAAATAGAATTTTTATGTTGAAATCAGATTGCGTGCATAGCAATTCCCAGACAGCTACAAAGTCAGTGAGACAGAAAGAGTGTGTGCAAGAGAAACTAATATAGAAGATTAAGGGCTTAAATTATTAAAATAGTCTTATGCTGATAGTAAATGATTTGGTTGCAGATCTTTGGCATATGAATAAAAGTACACTTTGTACTGTACATAAGCACAGCTTATAAAATTAAAGTAAAGCTTGAAGCATAATTTTTATTAGAGACTACAGCCAGGAATTACATAAAAGTTGTGTAACCTGCTATTGCAACTGTTACAAGAAGGTCCAGAACAGCTTCTTTTCATACATTCTCTTTATTGACATCTATCTTACCCAACTCCAGTGGGAGAAACCACTTTTTATTTCTAGAAACTTAACTAAATATTGATCCTGGCAAATAAACAAATCTGGTCACAACTTTCATCATCCCACTGGAATAAGAGGTTCCCCTCAAGAACAAAGGTGCATGTGGCAATATGTGTTTAAATCAAGAAGTTTTTCCTGTAGTATTCTTGGAAAATTGTTAAATAAAATAATTGCTCTTATATTTTGCCTTGTTAAGACTCCTAAGTAGTGTTGAAGTACAGTCCTGTCTATTATATGGATATAAAGTTTCTTTTTAATTACAGACTGTGGGGAACTCTGAAAATTAATCACAACTTGCTAAATGGATTCAGGTAAATGAAAAGCAATTAAATGAAGCTTAATAATGCTAAATGTCAGATCCTTTTGCAATTAGAGAATGATAACTTTGGATCATATTGCTGAAACTGTGAGAGACACATCCCTCTGTTCACAGTTCCTACTCCTATCCAAAGAGATGTGGTTAGACAGGGAAGGAGAGGATCCTTACTAGCAATCAAACTTTCCAGCTCTTTTCTATCCAGCTGCTTTCCTCACTCCACTCCCTATGAACCTTTATGAAAAATGGCTGGGGTGAAGGGATAAAAACCTCGCCTCTCAAATGTTCTGCTCTGCATCTGAAGCTAATGATAAGACCAAGTTAACCATTGCTATGTTTCAAAATGAAATCTGAGAAATGTCCAAGTTAGCAACATAACCTCTACCTCCATTATAAGGGCTAAGATACATTTTAATTGCTGAGCTATCGAATGGTAGAAGAAAAATACTATGGATTCAATGCATTTTTTGTGGAAGAAGAAAATAATTATAGATCAAGTCCTGCGTTTTCTGCAGCCCACATAATTTAAAAAAAAATCCTTCAGAGAATTAGAAAAAAAAAACCCAAAAAACAAAAAACAACACCCCAAAACCAAAAAACCTAGACAGTTTGCTTAGACAGTTTAAATACAAAATAGAAATGGCTTTCAATTATAAAAGCCAAAGGAATTATTACATGGCAAATTAATTCTTTTCAGCATCCTGAAGGTTCCTAGGCACAAACAGATCTGCTAATATATTCTAGTATGTATTTCATTTTATGGGATTTTCACAGAATCATACAAGGTCATTTTGCCCAACCCTCCCTGCAATGAGCAGCTACATCAGGTTGCTCAGAATCCTGTATTGTCTGACCTTGAATGTTTCCAAGGTTGGAGCAGCTACCACTTCTCTGGGCAACCTGTTCCAGTGTTTTACCGTGTTCATGGTAAAAAAGTTCCTTATCTGTATTCTAAACAACCCTCTATTATACGGAAACCATTACCCTTTCTTCTATTACAGCCGGTTTTGTTAAAAACTCTGCTTCCTTCAGGTACTGAAAAACCACAATAAGGTCTCACCAAATCCCTCTTTCCTCCAGGCTGCACAACTCCAACTCTCTCAGCCTTTCCTCACAGAGAGGTCTTGCATACCCTTTTTTTGTGCTGAGGGCCCCAGATCTAGGCACAGTGCTGCAGGTGGGGATCACAAGAATGGAGAAGAGGGCAGAATTTCCTCCCTTGCCCTGCTGCCCACACTTTTTTGGATGCAGCCCAGCACACAATTGGCTTTCTGGGCTGCAAATTCCCATTGCTGGCTCATGTCCAGCTTTTCATCTGTAAGCACCCCCAAACCCTCTGCAAGGGCTGCTCTCAATCCCTTCCCTCACCCAGCCTGTGTTGACACTGGGGATGGCCCCAACCCAAGTGCAGGATCCTGTCCTTTTTCTTGTTGAGCCTGAGGAATTTCCCAGACCCACTTCTCAAACTTGTCCAGATCTTTTAGGATGGCATCCCGTCTCCCCAGGCATGTCAACTGCACCGCTCAGCTTGGTGTTTCCTGCACACTTGCTGAGGGTGCACTCAAACCCACTGTCTCACAGCTGAGATGATGTGACCTCTTTCAGGTCTACCACCTTACCAAGAACAGAAACGGTTGAAGTTTGTTTATGCATCAAAAATAGAAAGCACTAACAAAAATTCCCCCTTTTCCAAAGCTGTTTCAGCTATACCTAGAAATGTGTTCATCTCTCTTTCCTTAGCAATATTTAGGAATGTGTTTTATACAAAAGAACTTATTTTCTTATTAAATACCTACAAAAATGTTTTACATTTAAATGATATAAACAAGAGTTAGATAGGGTAAGCTTCTTATGGGTTACAGTGAAGTCCATCCTAATTTTGCATTTCATGGACCCCGTCTGCCAAAGTTAATTTTAAACTGCTAAACAGAATGCTCAGGAAATGCTTGCTACTTTCTCTCCATCACTTAACTCACCTTTTTCTTGGCAAAGGGTTTTACATTGGAATTTTCTTACGGGGTCTGACTAGAATAGGATATAATCTGCTACACTACAAATTATACAAAAAATAAGTACAAAAATATTTAATTTACCCAGAAAATCTCTCTAATAAGTGAAAAAATACAAAGATAAAATAAAAGAAATACTTCTTGAGTTTCTCAATCTTCTGCTTCCAAATGGATGAGTAAAATACACTTAGGAACTGGAGTTTATTTCAGCCGCAGTGTCCAGGACAAAACTAAGATATTCATAGATATCAAGACCAGAAAAAGCTTTTGTGATTATAAATCAGATTCCCTAAACAACATGAGACAAAGTGTTTTATTCAATAGTTTCTGCCTCTAGTACAGTAGTCTGAGTTGTAGGTATAACGATTCAAATAAACCTTTAACTCTACCACAGGATTATTTTCCAACTGCAAAAATATTTCATTACCTACTGTGTTGCCTGTGCAGCAGACCATTTTCAAAATACACTGAAAAATGTAAAATATGTACGTAATATTATTTCATATCATGGTGTTCAATCTAAAATCTGTAAAAAATCTAAAAAATGGTCACTAGGAGAGGCCACATATTGCCAAAAACCCATGAAATCAGTTTTAGAGAAATCAATTATCTGTTCAATAGGTAGCAATATACCATGCTGAACTACCAGGCTATATCTAGAATACAGCAGGAATACTTTTTTTCCTTACTCTTTACCAAGGACCAGCAAAATGGATGGATTCTTTTGTACAGAATAGTGATCCTGACATCGCCAATAAACTACGTGCCAGTAGCAATGCAATAACAGTAGAAAATTATTTTATCTATAAAGTTTACAGCAAAGTAAACAGTATTATTCAGAGCTTTATCTGACTTTACAGGCAATAGGGTATTTTCCTGTCAGATGGTTTTGCACCCTCCCTGCTGAAGTGATCCTCTCCACTGGATTAATACACAGAAGCAATGAGGATAAGCTACAGGTTGCAAACCCTAACCCCTCCTTCTCCCCACTGCCGCCCCCCAAAAAAACAAATGCACCATTTAAATCTTCACATGGACAGGCAAGGAAATCCTAACAACTATACTTATATTATTTTAATGAGATTCTAATAAACAGAACCAAAAACTGGGATATTTCTTCATTCAACATGAGAGGTGAATTAACAAGAACAGCACCAAGCATTACATTATTTCTCACCAATGAGATATGTAATCCCTTTCTTACAGCCTTAGGCTGTTTAAATTTTTGTCTAATAGACAATAGTATATCCAAAATATTGGTGTAAGGGTTCAATCCACAGGGATTCTGTTTATCACTTCTATTCCTGACAAACCATTTACCCATTTACCAGAACAGCACCTTCATCAAACCTATCAATGGCTATTTCTACCTGAGATTTCATTTACGATCACATGGTTTACTGAAGTCCGAAAAAAAACCCCAGAATCCATATCTAGAAGCCTTTTTTGAGACACATGATGGAGGGATAATTTTTAGGATGCAAAACAATCCCATCCTGAACATCTTCACAGAGTACAGCAGAGATATCTGAGATCTTACTCCCTGTAGATAGGCTTGAAAATGAAAGCTCAAAGAAAAAAAGACAAGAAATAGAATGGGAGGAAAAGGAGGTGTCATTCCTTGGAAGCAACCCAGACAAAATATTTTTATACATTTCCCCACCTCTGTTACACAACAGTACAAGTAGGGAGAACAGCCTGCAGCACAAAAATAATCAATGCTCTATGACCAGGACAGTGAAACTACAATTAAGTTTAGAATCTACACAGATTTCTTTCAAACAATGCTGTATCAAAGATTCATTAATAAATCTCTCAGCTGCACATTCCTTCAACTTGCTATTACACCTTCCAAATAATGAAAGCAGTTTCCAACAAAATTTCTTGATAACAACAACACCGCAGAATTTTACATTCCATCCTTCAATAAAGACTGGAGTATTTCATTCTAGGTGATTCTCCCTTTACTGGGGAGATAGGAGTACATTGCAGTGCGTAAGTTTGGGAAAGAATTCTTCCTACAAAGCAACTGAAATACCGCAGCTTTTTTTTAAGCTGAAAAAAACCCCAGAACATCTTTTTCAGAAGATACAGTAATATTAGCATCAGAGACAGTATAACAAACTGCAATTCTGAAGAAAAGCTGAGTTGGACCTTACCCCAGTACGAGCCGACCCTATAACAAGACACCAAGGAGTTTCGCAAAGTACGCTGCTCTTCCTTTTCGGGGATGTTATGTCCAGGTTTGACACGATATCCATTTTTGAACAATTCTCCATGAGATTTTTTACGCCTTCTAGTACTTTTGTACGTTTCTGTACGTGTGCCCCCTGAAGGGTTGTGGTAGACTAAAATCTTGCTGGGAATCATGACTGTGTATCTTCAGCTCCAGGAGCACTGCAAGTAAGTACTGTGGTCCAGTCTTCAGTCACAACATGCACTAACAGTGAAGATGGTCATACCTTTACCCTTCCTCTTGGTAATTCAGTATCAACACAGAGAGACAGCTCCGAGTTCTGTCTTTAACAGAACTTCTCTTTGGGAGCAGATTAGTTTAACTGGAAACTGGATAAAGCTCCCCTTTACCAGTTGTTATCAAAAGATAATTCAGTATAATCTAGTCCATTTCCGTTAGCTTGAAGCAAATAGAATGAACTCAATAACAAAACTCAGCTTGACAAAACAGACGAAGAATATCACAAACTGGTGGACAAAACAAATCACAGAGGCAAGCAGGCAGTGCAGATGCTCCTCTGATCCGTGATGGATTAGAGCTTAAAAGCCATCTTCTATCCGGATATTACCACATAAGCTTCTTTCAGATACATCAAAGAACCACACCCATTGATTCAAAACCCACAAACATGATGCTGTTCACTTGGAATGAACAGGTACGCTCACAAAGAATATAGTTCCTATAATTCATGTACATAAAGGGAATTGCTTACAGTGTACTAGTTTGTTCAGATGTCTGTTTTCCAGTTAAAGCTAGTACGCAGAAGGCAGAGCTCACATAATCAGCCAACTCTTACAGGATTTATCCCAGATGAAATTAAAAAACCTCCAACAAATAAACGTAACAACCTTTCCTCTAACCCCAGTTAATGACAGCTATCTTACTGAAGGAAAAAGAATTCGAATAAAAACAATTTAGCCATCAAGCAAGAGTACAAAGAATAGAGTCCATAGCTCTTTCAACCAGACTTGCTCTATGAATATGCACAAAACTGGAGGTTTGTTCAGTCAACTACCACCTCATTCAATTAGATAAAGCTCTTCAAATTAAAATAATCATAATTTTCCATTATGTTTGATAGATCTTCTTCATGAATTTTCCTGCTTTGTGCGTAATACACAAACTTCATCGTGAAAAGTAACTTCATTTTGAGGAATATGTTTATCGTTCCTTTTTTTCCCCCCTTGTTTTCTGGCCTCAGAAGACCGACAAATATACCAATGCCATCTGGAGTACAATGCAAATCAGACACAAAAATAGGCTGCACCATGTGCTTATATGAAATACACAGGATTTCAAAGCATTTTGGAACTGTTATTAACTGTTATTAAGGGGTGGACTGCCAAACATAAAGGGGATTGTAGTACGCAAATTTCAAATTATAAGTAATATGCAGATAGTTCAGCAAACTACTTCTGTGAGTTCTTTGCATTGTAACCTTTAACACCGCATTCTAACAAACAACCTGGTTACATTCCCACTGGTCACAACAGTCAAGTTCCGTGGAGTCTATAGGGATGGCTTTTATGTCCACATGCTGACAAACATCCATGATATATCTGTGAGTGCTTGAATCATTCCTCTCAAATTGAAAAGATTTGAACAGGGTAGTACTTAACCATGTTACTAATCACATCTTGTACAGCTCAAAATGAATGCACGTCCTACTTACTTTTTGCCATATAAGGCACACTACTTCCCTTTCTATATTTCCTTTTGACTAGTATTATAATCTTGTTATTATCCAATTTTAAACCTATCATTACTGTACTTCATACTTAGTACAGCAAATGTTTGGGTGTAGAATCCATTTACCTTGAAAGCCTGGAATGTCTCTAAAGGAAAACAGGACCGAAGTAATAAACAGCAAGAGCCAAGCTGTTTTGTTTACATAATCTAGTATTTTGGTTTTAACAATTTGACAGTATTCTTTTAACGCCTCAGCTTCTTGGATTAGCCAGATTTTTAGCTATTTTCTTTCTTTTCAGTCAGTGCACTGCTTAATCTGTTGCATACATCAAAATTTGAAAACATAAATTAAATGACACAAACTAGGATTAAATCTAAAATTAACCTGCTCTACAAGTTAAAAAAAAAGGTATATAAATTTGAGCAGCAGCAGGATGATGGCACTTTGTGCTGAGAAGCATTCTCTAACATCACAGCCAGCCACATAAAGCTGCTGGTATTATTTTCTGTGCAGACATTTCTGCTTTCCAAATGAATATTTTTTTAGCATTTTTTACCCAAGAGAGCTTCTTGTTTTCAGTGATATTACAGTTTGCTGCCATCTATAATATCGATATATTACTTGGCCTTGTTTTTATATTAGATGTAAAATTGTATTGCAGAAAATTGTTCTCTATAGACTATTTTTTTTTGTTGTTATCCAGAAAAATACCTTTTAGGTATTCTGGCTCAGATGAGCATCTGAGTGAAAGTCTGGAGTCCTGTTAAGCACATGAAGGTGGAGCCACCAGTAGAATGTCACTGTTTCCTACCTCTGTGAAGGACACGGTCCTTGGCCTCCTGGTCTGAGGTAGACCTACAACTCCTAAACCTTGTGTTATCAGCAGTACCAGAAATGTCAGCAGTCTGGTCTGAAGTATTTAAATCAAACTAAACAACAAACATTCTGTTATAAAGAGCTCTGGAATGACTTTTAACAACCTATTTTACCTCCAGTGAATCCAAGCTACTTACAAGTGACGTTTTTCGTATTTTCTATAGAAGCATACCCTTGAAGGACATCATTCCATGACCCTTCTTGAACTTGTCATAAAAATAGATCTATATACATATGGAAGTGCTGCTATGATTAAATGACAACTTGCTTTCAAAGTCCATCCAAATGTGAAGCTATTAAACTTAAATATGCAGGAGAAGAAAGCAAGACTTAGCAGCAGCTAAGCTCCACTTTACCATTGGCTATGCAGGAACTAGGTACTTGGTATAGCATCATGAAGGAGAGAGTGCAAGGGAACATTAGATCCTGCCTTGGAAAACCGACGTAGTGAGTACAAGTGGGTATAAAATTATTGTCCTTTTGTCCTTTAAAACACAGGTTAGACAAGGGTGATGGATTTGCTGTGCTTTTGTAGGATACTATTTGCTTACAGTTGTGCTCAAAAGCACAATCTGTAAAAAAACAAAAACACAAGGAAACCTGCCAAGGAGAAACCTGCTGCAGAGAAAAATAACTGTGTTATATCCTATGATTATTCTCTCCTTCAAAACTCACTTTTAATTTAATTTACAATAAGTGAACACAGAATTTTCCAATTGCTACCTTTCCTCTCTTTTAAATTGCTACTTCTAAAACAACAACGTAAAAACCATTTGCTGCACACAAAATGGTCCATAGAATTTTCATTGCTGCTATTTCAAAAATGGTAAAAGTATTATTCATAGAAAAGAAAAAATAACCTGCTATGTCTGAATACAAAAACTCTACAGGTTGGTCAACAACTACTTTTTAGTACAGCTTGTCTCAATGTCTATGGATTATGACAAAACCAGAACAATGCTCATTCTGCCAAGAATTTACCACTCATTAATTTCACTAAATTGTTTAGAAGGTATATTTACAATCCAATCTTGAGTCCCTGAGAAAATGCATGTAGTTGCATTATTTATTATCTCCTAGTCTCAAGGTCTTAAGCTATTAAACCATTTTCAGAAAGCTTGGCATTAGCAAGAACAAAACCAGTCACTTGATATGTAAACATTACCTTTCCTGCTTTACACCCTTTCAGGAAACAACTGTGTCATATTCCATAAACCAAGCACAGCTGTAGCCAGTAGTAAATCTTTACATAGAATCACAGAGCATTAACTTGTAAACATTTTCTATTACAAAAGAAGTATTATCCCATGAAAGTGATGTTGGTGCCATTTTTAACAAAAGGCTGAACCATTAAGGGAAGAATAACCAGCATTCATATTTACCTACTGGGTAAAAGAGAGATAAGAACGCAAAAAAATTACTCACCTTTCATTTTTCTATTTTTTTTAATATTACATTTGTGTAATCCTTCCCAGATTCCATGTTCAAAATAGATGGAACGTGTGCCTTTTTAAATTCTTTGATTGAGGGAGAAAAATATTAATTGTACACTTTACTGATGGTGCTACTAAAACCAAAATGATCCTTCAAGTAAGAGGTTACACCTCAGCAAGTTAACCTTGCAAAGAAGGGTTGCACAGAAGGTTGGAAATTTGGGGATTGCTTTCTAAAGTGACCATTACCACTCAATATAAAGAGGGCTTCTCTTCCTGAAAAATGACAAGTTAGCATCTTATATAATTTTCCCTGGCATTCATCAGGAACAAATTGCACTAAAATCAAGAATATGCTATTCTGAGAGGCTGTAACCATAGGGCAGAACAAATGATAAGAACAAAGGCAAAGGAAGGGCAAAGGCCAGATCTAAAGCCTGACTCATGCTGCAGGAGAGCGATTTAAAAAAAGACTTGCAATTCTGCCTGTCTTTGCTCCCGTGAGTCACAAGGCACAGGCCATAACTACCAAAGAAACAATGAGCATACTATGAAATAAGGCTTGAAAAGGAGTCAAGTATTCCACTTCTAATCAACTGGTATGATATAATGCAGTGAGCCTCTTTAGCCTTTGAGTTGCACAAAGAAAATAGTTAAAGAATGGATACAGGCAGATAAATTAATTATGAGAAACCAGTTATGAAAATGATATACCATAAAATTCTGTGTGTGATTATGATCCAGGTGCAAAAGGCATTAATTCCATTTTCTGACCAGATGCATGACAAATATTCAAAAATTATTTATGCTTGTTCTGGTGAAGCCACAGCCTTTTACTCAGAGTACAGAATAATTCCTTGCACATTTTGTAAATTTATACTGTACCAATAATAAACAGAGTATTTCAGACCAGCTGTAGGATTAAGAATTTAGTAAAAAAATTCCTGAGAAATCAAAGATTATGGTGTTTTAACTGCTTTTTGCAAACACAGCTGTTGTATAGATCCATACACCACGTTTCAGCATCCTTTATTTCACCTCAGTACTAAAAAATAGTCTTCACCTCCTCAGTAGTGCGCCATGTTTAAATACGAGGTCTGAGAACTGCAAGTGTCAATTCACTAAGACTGAGTCAAGAATACAGCCAGTAAAGGAAGTAGCATTTAAAGCTCCTCTCCTCATAGTCATGTCAGACAGAAAAATCTGTGATCTGCCTACTGAGAAGAAAATTCTGGCATTTTCAGGTGCACGGAAATGCTTTCCCTAAAGGCTGATGTTACCCAATCAATAAGAGAAGATAGTGAAATTTCTATGCACTATCAGAGTAGATTAGAGCCAGTGCCTACTAAAGTAGGGGTCTGAAATTTCCCTAGAAGACTCTGTTCCTCAAATCTATTGGCTATTTTCCACTGAATGCAGCATATTTCTTACAGGATTTGCCCCACATGCAGTGATATATAATTTTCTCTAGATTAATTTCCTAGTTAAGAGTGGACATGAAACAATTCAGATGGTATTTTCAGATGTTTCTGCTTTTACAGTGCTGATATCTACAATTTGCCTGCAATAGGAAGAAAAGTGAAGCAACACAGAAAAAAACAAATATGGAATTTAACAGATAATAAAAGCCCAAAAGATATCATTTGCTTTACAAACCATCCCATCTCATTTGAATTTATAGTCACAATATTTTTACATGAAAATAATCCTCACTTCATTTTCAGCACACAGTGTCAGTGCTCTAGCTAGCTCCAGCTAGCTCTCAGCTAAAGAAGACCTTCTGCTGGGTTCTGCAGGTATGATCCACACCCCCAAGTCTAGTGTCAGCTGAAATTACTCCCTCAAGCATATGACACTTTGGATGGGCAAGGGGCTGCGGGGTGGATGAATGAGATTGGCATTGACTGCTGGGTGGACAGTGCTTGGAAAGGCACTAGTGTAGCTCTGTAGTGTACCATGAGCTCACTCATACACAAAAACTCCTTCAGTTTTATAGGAAAACATTCCACATGGTGTTGGGCTGATCAAAGGAAAACATAATCAGCAATTAGGAAGACAATAAAGCCAACAGATAATTTATACTGAGAAGCAGAGTAACTAGGGGATAATAGAGAACTTAACGACTGGAGAGTTTTGAGTACATCAGAAATCTCAAAAAGCATTTTGCTCTCAGTCATCTGTGCTTGTAAGAGACCTACAACAATTTACTTTTGATTATGAAGATTAGGGTCTCTAGATATCCTAACTTGTATGCAAAACCTTTTCAAACTGAACTTCACTAAAGATAATACACAGCTGGTTCATTTCAGCTAAACATCCATAGTGATGCTACAATATTACTGTTTTGAATAAAACCAGCCCTCCTTTAAGGATAATGCTTAATAAAATGCTGTGTACTAAACCTGTCCATGTAGCACAGTTCCATCTGTCTTACTTTATGAAGGTGATTTTAAAAGATGGCAAAATAATTTCCCTGTATAAATCACCTCTAACTGCAACAAGAAAATGGCTTTAGAAAGGAAGCTTTATAGCAGTTTTACTTAAGTAGAAGCCCTCATTTTTCTGTTCTAACACTGTTTTTAAATTAAAAGATGCATTATTCTGGTTTATATCTGCCACCTGTTATATATTTACTAGCAACAAACAAATGAAATTATAAAGTTAAATAGACTGCTTTTCCAATACTCAGCTTTTGAATCAAAGTTGCATCTGGAGAAATATCACAGGAAAACCTGCTTCTGGTAAATAATGCCTGTGCAATTTTGAAGACAAGTTAAGCTCAGATAGCTGAAATCTAAAATACCAAGAAAATGTATTTCTTTTCACTTCATATCCCTTTATACATATTGAAGCAGAGAAGATCACCAGATAGGTTTAGAGAAAAATCTTTAATAATTATATACAATTTATAAACACAATGCACCAACTTTTTCAAAAACTATCTAAAACTAAATGCCTGAATGAAACAAAAACGCACTCCCAAGTTTAGCAGCAGCTTCTTTAACATCGTTCAAAATTAAAAAGTTCCTGGAAAGCAGAAACTAAGAAAAGCAACAAAAAAGTTCTCAAAGCATGCAGATCTAAAGAACATGTAAATCTTGGCCTCTGAGCACCATTGTCTTTATTGGCAAACTTTCTGGCAATCCATTAGGTGAGGCACAGCAGTGCAAGTAGCTGTGGAGGAGCTTCATAGTGGTGCAGAAATATGTCCTTCATTTTATGGACTGCTCTGCTCTGTTTCTATTTTCATTTAGAATTTGAGATAGTATGATACTAAACACTGCTCAAGGTGATAACAAGGTTAATGAAGGCTAAATGTCTGCAGGTCAATAGTGAATCAAGTGCAAGCCCTGTATAATGTAAGAATATAAATACAGAAACACTAGAGAATGTTAAGCATTCAAAAAACTGATATGAAACAAGTGGCAAAATGTGACAAACTATGAAGGATACTGTTCCCTTGCCTTAAGTCAATAGTGTATGAAACTGCCAGATGGTATAAATATCCTGCAATTCAAAACTCCAGAAAAAAGCCTTAAATAATTCAGCTGTGAGAATATTTCCCAAATTTTCCTTCTCTGTATGCTGTCTGACTTTGTATAGTAAAATACCGCAACTGTAAAGACAGAATAGTGGATAAGGGAACACATTTTCAGCCATCCAACCATTAATTCTGAAATGTAACTTGAGCAGGAAGGTCAAAACTTAACAGATTCACACAATATTCTAAGACAGAAGGGACCCACAACGATCAAGTGCAACTCTTAGGTATATGACCCATCCAGGGACTGAACCCACAACCTTGGTGTTACCAGCAGCAGGCTTTTCTCATATTGGTACCTGAAGCACTGAAGCACAAGAAGTCATCTTACCTAATCCCAGTGGGGCTTGGACCTCACAGGTGAGGGTCAAGCAGTACATGTAAAAAACCACATTAACAAAGTTTCCTCTTCTGAATGTGGAATTACCACAAGAGTGAAAAATCTTAACCAAATTCTCCCTTGACTTTTCTTAGTTTCGTATATATAAAGTGGAGTGGCAGAATTGCCAAAAGATTACTGTAAGGATATGAATGATCCAGTTTAAATAAACCTCCAGTCTCAGGTGAGTACCTAAGTTCCATCAGAGCCCTTTGATATTCAGAAAAAACAGACACAAAAGAACTTTCTCAAGTCTTGTATGGAATTCTTAAGTTCTAATCTTTCTAGCGAAAGCCCAACTATCTCTGCATCAGTTTATACCAATTCCAGTCTCAAGAGGATTTGCTTTTGCTTAATTCAGTCTTGCAAAAAAGTCAGGAGGAACACAGATTTGCAGTTTGGGGTTTTTAATTACTTAAACTGAATAATGCATCTTTACTTAATTCCACATAAACCCCGACTCACGCACCACAGAGCACACCAGACAACTGGTGCTGAATTAATGAGAACTACACAGACATTGCCGTACATCTGGTCCAGGGCTTGGAAGACAAAATAGCTCCTTTGAACAATGTTACAGAAATTAGAACAACAAAGCGAGCTAAAGATCAAAAACAGTAACAAGAAATCATAGAACTCATGTTAAAAATGCCAAAATATAAACTGTCATGTTCTAGGTATAAGGACTTCTACTTTTATATTTATGCAGACATATTACTTATAAAGTTGCTTGTAAACAACAACCATTCAAAATTCGAAGTTGAGAAGATCCCACTCAGCAACAAACTTACTCCGATTCAAAATATTTAAAAACACAGTCAAAAATCAATGGAAGAAGCTCTCAGGGAGATAACTACTGGATCATGTATAAGGACTAGACTGAATGCCTACAAGGAACTATACATATAACATTTGCGAGACAAGGAATGAGATTTTATTTTCAATTGGTCTTTCAGCTGACATAAGAAACAGTCAAATTTAAAAAAAAAATCAATCTAATCTGTCATATTAACATTAAGATCTCTAATGTTGCCATTAAGGAAAGTGTGCAAGTCAGTAAAGTGATAGATAGCTCAAGAAAATTTGCAAATCATCTGATGGATGACAATGTGACACTAAAAGAAGCATTTTTAACTGCCCCACATTCAAGTAAAAACAAATGCCACAAGACAGAATAAATAATTGTGGATTCCCTCAGCAGTTTGAGGGAATGGGTTCTCTCCTTTTACAGTATTGTTCCACATTATATTAAAGACAGTCCGGGTAGCCTTCACTGAAGAAGGAGAACTTAATTACAGAGTGAGAAACACCATTGAAACCATTAGAGAATCCAAGGGCAGTTGTAAAGTAATTAAACTGATAATACAAAGAAGGATAAAAGGAAAATAGTCTGTTTTTTCACCTAACATCCAGTTACTGAGAACATATTTTAACTGGACAGAAAAGGATCTGGAGAGAAAATTATGTAATACCTGTAAAAAACCACAAAATGCTTGGAGATTAAAGGAAGTTGCAGTGATTTATTTTTCAGCATCAATCCTTTATTCTTGCTATTACTATCCTGTTATTATCCTAGAGAGGAGTATTACTGAAATTAATATGAACAAATTTAAAATTGGTTATTATAAACTACATAGAATTTAGGAGTCAATCTACATCAAAATAGCATTCTGTGTTTCTCAATCATTAAATTTGGCAGACTTTGGATCTTCGACATTTATGCACTGATGTCCAGAAAAAACATGACCTAGAACACCAACCAACAGTAACAACAGATAATTTGGCTACATCAGCTAATGTAAAGTCTAGCTGCTTATGTTACTTTGTATGAAATATATATAAAAACAGTTTGACTTACAGTAAGGTATCTGAAAAACATATGCCTAAGGACATTAATATACCTTTAGAAGTTCTAAATAGAAATTTACGTCACTTAAATAAAAATGCTAATTATGTTTACTTTTCAAAAAAAAAAAAGGAAAAAAAAAGAAAACAAAAAAAGAGCCAGTCCAAAAGAGTAATATGTTTTTTTCGATTTAAGAACAGCAGAATTCAAAAAGAATAAAACATCTATGAAATACATTAACCAACCACAGACTTAACTGCATTGCAAAGACATTTTAATTGTAGTGTTGCATGACTAGAAACATGGTGGACATTTCAGTAACGATGGAGAAAAAGCAGAAGTTTCCCAAACATATTTTATTTCTTAATTTAGAAAAAGCCAATCATGCAATGATTCCATACTCGCCTAATGTGACTAAGGAGAATGCAAATAAACACATGTTAACCCAGACATTTCTAAGTCATCGTGTCTGGGTAATTTGCATACAATAGCTTTTAAAACTCTGTGGGCTACTCAGTGTTGGTTTTAGGCAAGTCTGGCACATATAGTTTATAGAAGTTCCAGAGGAAAGTTCATGTTGTTTCCACAAGCTTAAAAGAAATAACCATGAGCTTATTAATTAATCTCAGACAAAAGAAAGAATTCTACTACAAAGTAATTAAGTAGTCAAGATAAGTAATTATATTTAAGCATACATTTAGAAAAGCATCATATGCCATTTGCTTTTCCATTAAATGACATGTTTGAGTGACAGAGCTATAAATACTGGTGTCATTTACACAGCATTGCCATGGCACTCACTAAATGGACTAAACCCCAGGGAGTCTTAAAATGTATCTGGCATGTCTTCCCTGGAAGTCTTGCTAGGAATGTGTTCTCGACCTTAAGTTGTTTAATGTTTCTATTCATATTCTGCCTAATATTGTTAGGCAATGATACCAGAGGATGAAATGCTTGATAATGAAGAGAATGAGTGACAAGCAGGGCTTGGAATTGTGTAAAGCAGGATGGCAAAAAACTATATATATTTGTTTATGGGTAATATTTCCTTGCATTTAACTATAAATTTAGGACTGGATTATTTATTTTCTTCCACTAAAGATACATTCTTGCTCAGTCAGGTTATAGATGAAAGAAGTCAAACTAGTCCATCCAGTATGGGAAATACAGTAGGAAGCACTTTTTGAGGCAGCTATGGTATTAACTTTCAACAGCTTCTCAAAATTCAGAAACTAGAACTACTTTTGGGTAAGCCGGCCACTCATTCCCACATGGAAAAATCAAGACACCCATCCCACCCCCCGCCTATCGGTCCTCCCCATCCGAGCAGAATAGAAATCAGAATGTTTTTAGGGTCATTTTTCTGTGCAATGTTAAGCACCACTCACAGAGACAGACTGGTGACAGTTGATTTAAATTATCCCATTTGCTTTGAGTTCACAGAGGTAGGGAAGCAAGGACACAGTCCCTATGCATGTAGGATGACAAACACTAATGACACTTGAAACTAGTGCTGTCCATGTGTTTCTGCTCTGCTCCAGGGTCCTTTGGCTACTTGTTTGACTTCTCATCAGTGGAGGAGGGAGGAGAAGTGAATGCAACAATATCCATAAAAATCTGTCAGATTTTGGCAAGTGTTTACTTTTCACAAGATTACCTTCTGATCTTAATACTGTAGCAACTCAAATGCCCGTTGGGAGGTAAGTATTACTTTAACTAGGGCCCTAACAAAATATGCACGCTCTGTGAAACCTGAGCTGATTAAGGTGCCCAGAGAAAAGCAAAAATATTGTCTTCAATAGAATGCAAATGTGATGCAGTCCATTATTGAATCTGTCATTGGACAGATTAATGACAAATCAGTAAGCACATTCAAAAATCTTTTCATGAAATTCATTGATACCTATTTAAAAGCATTTGAAGTGTAGAAAGAAATGTTTCCATACACAAAAGAAGTACACATGCACATATACATAAAATTCTTCTAGGAGATTTTAGAAAATTTGGCTTTCATTATAAATAAAATAATGCATAAGTAAAATGCCAAAAAAATACATCAAAGCTGTATAAAAGACACTAGTTTTGTAAGAAATATTGCAGAATTTGGATGTGCATTCAAAGATTCCACCAATAGATGGCAGAAATGCACAACACTAACCAACAAAGTCATTGCGAATGAATGCAAATTTAAGGTGCTAAGCAAGAGAGCTTTAGGACCTGTAGATGCACCAAAATGCAGCAAGTGATTGCAAAGTCAAAGTGGTATCCCTACAACCAAGCTATCAGAGGACGACTCTGTGTCAGTGTAACTAATTACATTGACATTAGTTACATTCCATCTAATTTTCCAAAAGGCACAATGTGTTCCACAGATTCAAATATGGTTTCAGGTTGCGCTGTTCTGTAAAGATTTTGGCAAGAAAGTCAACATGACATTAAAACGTTTTCATGTACCGATTTTTAACTAAAGCTTCATCTTGAAGAACACTTGGTGGATGGGCAGAAGGCTTCACACCATCACCTTAACTATCTTAGCAAGACACATCTGCTTTTCCTCCCAAGGTCTTCTCTCTCCATGGTGGGAAACCAATTTCATTCTCCAGTTCACCAAGAAAGCTAAATTTCCACCAGAGTTGTTAGAAACACTCTTCTCAGACCAGGCATTGACACTGAAACCACAAGGCTCATCCAAAATTAATTAAAATGTCTGTAACAGGACCTGGACAGAATTTGAGCAACCACTGGAAAAAAGGATCTCCTTCCCTAACTGCACTAATCACCACCTGAAGAGATTTGTTCTCTATGCTTTGCACGTGTCTATATTTGCACCTGTTGTTTGTCTTCTTTCCCCCATTATATATCTCAAATTATTTCCTGAAAAAAAAGTCAGCATAAGGAGCAACCTAGACTAAAAGGGACGTCAGGAAATAAGGATGAAGAAAAAAAATCTGCCTGATAATAGAATTTACTAGGAATCAAACAGTTTCTACCATGTGATGTTCTGTACAGTACAACAGATGAAGCATATGGTCAGGAAAAGGAAGTAAGATTGTTTAAAAGATCTTTTTTATCTTTAATTTCTCTGATTCAATAATGCGACACTATCAAATTCATATATTACATTGTATTAATATCTTTGTACTAATATCACAATCTAAGGCTGATTTTTCCCCATTCACATATTCTTGCAAATGTGAAGCTAAGATCATGTTTCTTATGTTAAATCCCTCTCTAACAATACAGTCCTGTCAAGGCCATTTAGCCCAATACAGTCAGCTCATAAAATCAATTTTTTTTTTATAAGCATAGAAGTATATGATAAATGGCATTTCAGTTATTTGAATTGGTTTTGCTATCACAGATAACAGAGTAACAGTTTTAAGTGGTGTGCAAAGTGTTGTTAAGTCTTTACTAAATAAAAGTGGAAGACATTCACTTGTTGCAGGACTCTCCATTTCTTCAGACAGCAAGCTAACCAAAGGAAAAAAGTTCTGAATCTGAAACTTAGCTAGTATATTCAGATTATAACAACTTTGTAGTAATTAAAAAAAAAATAAAATTACCATGCCATTATTTCTCCCATTGCAAATTCTTTTCTCTCCAATAACCCTCTCAGCCTACCTTCACTTAGACTATAAACAAAATATAAAAACTCAACACTGTATTGAAATCATTTGGTTGAAATTCACTGTCAAAATCACCTATAAAACATTATTCCCTGGGGAAGATTCTCTCCACTCTGTAGAACCCTGCACCTGGAAAACTGTCCTACCATTGTCAGAAAGTTTCTTGTACAGAGCTGTGCAAGCAATACATATGATTTTATAAAGTAGAGCTGTGGTTTATGAGCAAGTATCTATACAAATGCTCCTGTTTGCAAAACAGCATTGGAAAAATGTCATGGGGATCTAGATGAAAATGAGCGTCCAAAAAACACAGTGACATTCATATCTGTACAGTTTTCAAGTCAGAACATAAGAAATTTTTATACAGCAAGATAAAGCACTGTATATCACTGAATTATTAGAAATCTATTAATTTTTTTTCCTATCTGTACTTCCCCCAATCTTTGTATAATTTGTAGCTCTTCCCATATGCGAAATGCATTCTTTTTCTGTGCGTCCTTTTCTTATGCTGTCCTGGGCAAGCAAAAATGATACCACAGAAACCCATTTGGATGGATTTACCAAATCTAAAAATTGGGTATTTTGCAAGTTTGAAGTGCTGTTTTGCCTTCAGCTTTACTTCAGACATTGACCTTAATGACATCCCTAGAAAACTTTTGAAAGAACATAATCTGATCTGTCTTTCAATACCAAATGTTGTCTGCTAACTGGAAACTAGGTAGAAGACTAGATTTGAAACAACATCTTTTATGAATGAATATCAATTGAAAATTTAATTAATATACAGCATTTCAAGGTGCAAGAATGTATGTTATGAACAGCTGAATACAAAAGAGTAGCAGGGAAAGGAGAAGGCTTCACATCCTAAGAGCTACATAATAGGTGAATGATGGCATTTCTGAAGTAGCATAAGAAAGAAAAATCCATTGGCTTTCCACTACAGTACATGAACAGATGACACATTCAGAGCACATCCTCTGCTATGCTTCACATCTTTCTGTAAGCACTTACAAAGGCAATGTTTATTATTTATTTAGGATAGTTTGGTTTCTTTAAAATATTGCTCAAACTGTGGGTCTATACTGGTACTAGTGAGTTAGCTAAACCAGGACAGCTCTTGCGGAATTGTGCATTCAGAGAGCCACACTGGGGACTTTGATTCTGCCAACTACTTCAATGAACTCATTACAGCTGACTGACACAAATCAATAATGAAATAAACTGGAAAGACCCTGATGCATAATACAGTCCAGATGGTGCATTTCATTTCGGCTCCTAAATGATCTTGAAATCTAAAGCATACAAAGGAAACCTGCTAAATCATCAAGAAATTCTTAAAATGTGCCAATGTTGAATCATTTTCACACTGCCTAACCTTAAGCACTCTCTACTTGCCTCACTAAAAAGCAAACCTCCCTGTTTATCCTACATACACATGGCAACAACTTGTGCAAAATCCACAACTTAGACATTCTGAATCTCCCTCAGCAGAAGGATCTCTCTCTCGATTACAATACTTACATAAAAGTAAAAGGCAAAGTAGGTATCTAACCTGAAACTAAATAATATGGTCTAAACACCCTCCCTTCCCCCCTACTCACACACTCAGTCCTACCTACAAGTATGATCAAAGTATTTGAGCTCTACAGACAGTAAATCTCTTTCAAAGGTGTAAAGAAACACACGGCCTTCATTAATACACTTCAATATATTTACTTAAATATACTTTCGTCACAGTTCTCAAAACACTTGCTGGTCTAAATTAAAGCTATGTTAAGAATCCAAACCATTCACATTTTTGAATTAGTGGATGATTTCACTAAGGATGATTTATCTAAAATAAAACCGTCTCTGGAAGCAGGTGCAAAGCTAAAACATTGTAAATATGTTACTCCTAAGATGACTACATTAAAAAATGCATCAGTTTTTTGCCTCAGCAGGTGAGAAATGTCTCAGAAAAATTCCATGAGGAAACCAGCAAACTAGGGCTATAAACAAGAAATCAAGATAAAGTGATGCTGGTGTAATTAAGAGATATGGAACTCTTTTCAACCCTGTGAGTGCTTAACACTTCCTGAAAAGTGACATAAAACTTATAAAATCTATGCAGCAGAAACTGCTAAATGTGCAAACGCTCTCATTATCCCTGTCAGTACTGTTAGTTGGATTGCTGTGTCACCATGAGTCAGTCAATTACACAGTCACTTTCATGAAGGGTATTCATTCCAAGTAATTATCTCTGCCTCATTTCCCAGAGTTTGTGGTCTTGCTACTTTCTAATTTCATATTCCTTTTCAATGGATTCTGTGATTCTATTTATTCTCTCAGATAGCCTTCATCTCCAAGGATTTCAATCTCAAAGTTTTTGGGAAACTGATACATCACATGAAAGACTGAAAATGCACCCCTTTAACTCACATAATGCCAGGAATCTGAGATAAAGTTATAGCTAGTGAAATCAGCAATTTTCTTTCAAGAATAAGCACATTTTTTACTTACACACCTTCTTTCTAAATTTTATTTCCTATCATAACATGGAACTGTATGACATTTCCCCTTTCAAAAAGCCTTGCTTAGTTTTATATATGACAGAAGTGATATGTGGTAAAGAGAGTAATCACATGAGGATGTCTAGTGATCTTTTCTGGCTGTTTTACTGCTTTCTTCCCCAGCATACTAATAACCACTGATATGGTTATATGACCTTTACTGTGGTTATAAATTTACTGATCTCTTTCCATACAACAAAAAATCATCAATACTTTTTGTATCTTTGCACTTCTATATTAAGATGAAAATATTGTGACTATTAAAGACCCTCTGGCTTATTTTCTTTTCCATATGAAACATTTAAGATAACTATTCTCTTCAGTTTACAGGGACAATGAGTGCCTGTATTTCTGGAGTAATGAATTGCCAAACTGTGAGATTTCATATGTTGTCTAAAGACATGCCAATCACAAAATATGCCATTTTAAGGACGTTTCCTCTGAATAAAAAAATCACAAGATTCAACCTTCATTTTTCCTAATGAGAGAACATATAACACTTGTACAAGAAACTCCATTTGTCACATTATAGACTTTTTTTGAGTGTCCTCTCTATTTCATTTTGTATTCCCTTTTTCATGTGGTATACTTTTCTAATGCATTCCTAGCAGTCCAACAAAAATATTAAGTGTCTAAGTGTATCTCCCAAATCAGTAACTTCAGTGAATTTAAAATTTAGCCACACTGGCTCAAAAAATGCAGCGAGACTATATTGATTTCATTCTGGACAATGATTCATGACAATCCAGTTCAGTAAGTGAATGATCTAGATCACCGGTTCAGGTTGCAAGCTGAGACAAATCAAATTCATGGTTTGATAAAGGCAGCCTCATGTTACACAGTACTTCCAAAATGGAGTTCTCCACCACTCAGAGTAGGAAATAATATTAATGAGTCGAAAATAAAACGGATATAGTAAGTGTTTTTTTGACAAAATCCATCTTTCTGCTTAAAATTGACTTTGAAAACAACTCTGGTAACATTCTTCTATTTACACAATGACACAAGGTGAAGAAATTCTCCACCAAAATATGCAACGTTGAAGTAATTTTCTAACAAGCATTTAAAGGTAAAACAACTGTACTTACCAAGCCAACTTCTGTTTAAATATACTGACACAAATACTGGAGGGACCGTGAAGAAATCTACCACTGAGTTAACTTCTAGCCAAAACCATAGCTTGTCATTGGCTGCTATAAACTGAAAAGAAAAAAAAAGAGGGGAAAAGATTAAAGAATCAGATTATTCTCAGGCTGACTGCAGGTATCTGTTCGAAAATATTGAACTCAAAAGTTAGTGCACTAAGTGATGTTTTAGGTCAGTCCAGACAAAACATGTTTCACTGGAAAGGAAGTGCAATTCTTGATAATCACTCTGAGATTAAAATGAAAGGTCTAACTAAAGAGATAGATCAGTAATATCTGTGCTAAAAATATTTTTCCACATTTATTGACAACTTATCAGTAACATTAAAAAAGTGTAGGCAACTATAAAGTATTTCCAAGTACATCACCTTTGTTCTAGCACACCAATATGCTGCTAGTAGTCTTATCATGTATTTGCTGCTCATAGATTTCTAAATACAGAGTGGCTGACAAGAAGTCCCATTATTATCTGTCCAGAGGAGATCAGCAGGATGACTCCTACAAGGCACAGTTCGGGACTGCAGCAGCACTTCAGTCTTTTGAACTGAACAATAGATGTGGTCATTT
Organism: Cyanoderma ruficeps; assembly: GCA_008694505.1. Taxonomy (NCBI): domain Eukaryota; kingdom Metazoa; phylum Chordata; class Aves; order Passeriformes; family Timaliidae; genus Cyanoderma; species Cyanoderma ruficeps. Next base: position 7,965,745 of record VZDJ01000116.1, on the reverse strand, counting down.
CTCCCACCTGAATACAAAATCAGCCCAGGGAAACTGGCAAGCTTAGATGCCAAAGGCATCATAGTTAGAACTTGCTTATGTGCTTAAGTAAGGTCAATCTACTATTCACATTTGATTAATAATTAAACAGTAATGAAAACATTTGCTTTATATAAGCATTAAGTATAAATATACAGATAAAGGGGAAAAGTGTACCATGAAGATAATTTAACGGAGCAGATTCATCTCTTAAAATTTTGCCTTACACATTTCAAAACAATGCTAGTATTTTTCTGCATTAAAGAAGGTATTAACTGTGTTTCTTTCAAAGAAAAAACAACCTCTGTTTCAATCACCATATACAACCGCGGCATTCCCTCCCCGCCTCTTGCTACCAAAGGCACACTACTTACACGCAAGCCGAAGTAGAGTAGGAAGAACACATTGAAAGCCATGTCGATCTGTAATGTGAAATCTTTGTAGAAATTCTGGCAGGATTCTATAGGGCTATTTGAAAGACAAAGAAATCAGAATAAATTGTCAGTATATGAGTTTCTACTCCACTGAGAACTGTATGCATTTCATTAAAGACCTTGATTCAGAAATCATGTTTCTGTTTCCCAGTTGTTTACAAGATACAAGCAAGCATTTCAAAGGAATTATTTCATTCATTCAGTTAGTCATTCATACGTTGTTTATATTCACCTGTTCAGGTAATATTTGAGAATTAACATGCAGATACCTTTAGGAGAGGACAAGCAGGAGAATACCTCAGGATTGCTTAACCCCACATTAACCCTTAAAGAACTGACTTCTTTCTAAAGGAGACACACCTATGATACTTTAGGAAGAAACCTAACAAGCACACAGGTACAGTGAAACATTACATGCTTTTAATTCATCTCATAATATAAAACCTTTAACAAAAAATAGTTGCTTAGGAATACATTACCCATTAGCAACCTGGAGTACTTAGTCTTGTAGAATCCCTTGTTTATAAGAAGTTGATTGGATTTTTTTTTTCTTTTTCTCACTTCTTTTTTTTGTATGGCTATTTAATGTACTTTATGTACAGTACTATGAACTGAGTAGAAAAGCAGCATAGCCCACTGGTAAAATTAAATAACAAAATAAATTGAAGAATTTGAAGCAGTACTCTAAGGGTTAATTTCTGCATGCAAGTTAATTAAAATACCCTTGTGTGTATCAGGCAGCCATTGCAAATTTTAGCTTATTATTTTATGCTATATTTGACAGTGGGACAGATCCAAAGCTTACTCTATACAAACTGGTACTTTATAAATATACTTTTATCTAAGGAAGGTGGCAACTTCCATAAGGATCATCAGTGATTTATTTGCGAGGTTTCTAAAACACATTGTTGAAGCCACAGTCCAATATCATAGTCATAGACCAAAGTGAAAATCATGTCCCAATATATGTTGATGTATATACTATATATACATAATGTCCCACCATATATACACACACATATATTGCAAATGATCGTGCGTTCATCACAACTGCAATAGAGGGAAACTAGAACGTAGATCATTTGATCATTTGGAGCCCTAGAAAACACCCTTTTTGGAAAAGCAGAAATTTCTTGGCTTTCTAGATCAAATAAATCACTGAATGTGAATGTAATACCAGTTAGTATAGCAGTAGTTCTGCAAATATAATGCTAGACTGCTCAACAAGCAAAATTCTATGCATTATGAATGTCAGTTACCTAACTTAAGGCATAAAGGAAATTACCTGGACTACCAGGTCATTACACATGCAGCCAAATTTTCCATTCCTTGTATACATTTCAGGTCAAACAAGTTAATTACAGCATGCTCTCTCCTGTCTCTAGATGCATGAATGTATACAGCAAAATTCTCCTTGATGTACAATAGCTTTATATTTCAAGAAGCTTCAGTGCTATAGAAAATTTTTTAAAAATTGTTTTTCAAAGGCTATTTAAAAAGACATTAAAGTTATGAGACACTTCTGTTATAGTTAAAATAAAACTGATTTACAAGACCAGAAAGGAAGAGAAGCCAAATGTTAACATTAACATACAGGACAGCAGACAATACCTCATACTTTACAAACACAGTTTTAGCTACAAAAACAGTGGATGTAATCTGAGAATCCAACTGGATCATTTTCTGTATGGCACTAATGAAAACAAAGAATTTTGTCAAAATAAGGTAGGCCACACACTGGGTCACAATGCACCCTACCACCAGGAAGTAAAGAGGAACAGCATCAACAGCCCTGCACCAACCCTTAATTCCAGGTCAGGTTACTAAAAAAGCTAGAGAAATTCACTGAAGCTAATGGAATTGCAGAGACTTATAACCAGGATAGAGAGGAATTTTTAGTTAAGGTCACCTAAGGTTGCAGCTTACAGCTGTACTTTTGTGTCACTGTCCTTTACAAAAACCTGCAAGATCTGACAAATAACCTAATGCATAATACATTTCCTTTTTTTTTTTTTTTGAAAAACAACGCAGTGGACGACAATTCTGATTTGTGACTTTGTTCACCTAATACCAAAACTGCTGTTTTTGCTAGTCATATCCTTTGAACTTCCTTCCTTTCAAAGATCATCCCTATCTTTTAATGTTTAAGTTATCCATTTCAAAGACAAACACAGCATCCTTTCTTTTTTATTTCAAATGATGATTTTGTCAGAAGGGCATGACTTTGAAGAAATTATTAATTTTTTCACAGATGAAATATAAAATATTTTAAATATTCTACATTAAATTTTAGGTTTGGAACTTTTTTTGTTTTCATCAATAGCTCACATTTGATCGGACAGAAAAATATGGCCACTAATGTTTATCATTGCACAATTCAGCCTGCTGCAGAAAGGCAGCCAATTTGAAACCCATCTTTACATCAAGTTTCCTAAAACTGGAAGTGCTATACTTCTTAGTAGTATACTGGGGGTCTCCAGAACCAGTAATAATACTAATAAGACTCCCTGGTTTATAACAAAATCATATGGCATGCCCTATGGGATTTCACCCCATTAGGGCACAAAGGTTTCACTTTTGAAGAAGGAAACAGACTATTAGAAACTATTATTTTTATTCCCCTTCCATGTAAGCACGGTTTCACACATTTATAGCACAAAAAGACCAGAGAAACCACAGTAAAATCAATTAAATAGTATACTAGCAATGACAGGACAGATTCAATATAATTGGATAAAAATTACAGTAATGATGGAACTCTAAATGCAAGGGGCAACTCCCCCTAAAAATGTGGCAGGACCAATATTCCAACAGCTGACGTGCACATGTGGTAGATGAGCCAGCTAGGGAGGGTATGCCACCAGAGCTGTTTTTCTGAACTGAGAAGGACTGGTGGGTGATGGGACAATCAGAGGTGGTCTTGGGCACAGCAATCACAAAATAACAGATTTTGATTCCTGCAGAAATAACAAGGGGGGGCCAGCAGAACTGCTATGTTGGACTCCCAGAGGGCAGGCTTTGGCCTGTTTATGATGCTCATTGAGAAAGTCCTGAAGGGCGAAGGAGTCCAGGAAGGCTGGATGTCCTTCAAGAAGGAAATTTTAAACATGCTGAAGCAGGCCATCCCCACATGTCAAAAGACAAGCTGGCAAGAAGACCATCAGCCTTGCTGAATTGGGAACTTTGGTTGGAATTCAGGAATAAGAGTGTATCATCTTTGGAAGAAGGGCCAGGTAACTCAGGAGGGCTTCAAGGACGTTTTGAGGTTATGAAGGAAGAAAATAAGAAGGGCCAAAGGTCAACTAGAACCAATTCCGTTTACTGGCATAAAAGACAATAAAGATTGTTTCTAGAAATATATAAGCAACAGAAGGAGAGCTAAGTAGAATCTCCATCTTTTATTGGATGGGGGGGGAAACATAGTGACAAAGAATGAGAAATCTGGGGTACTTAATACCTGCTTTGCCTCGGACTTTAATAGCAAGATAGTTGTTCTCTGGGTACCCAGCACCCTGAGCTAGAAGACAGATTGGGAGCAGAATGAAGCTCCCACAATCCAATGGGAAATGATCAGTTGAAATACTACACCATTTAGACACAAATCAAGAGGGCTGCATGGAATTCACCCAGAGATACTGAGGGAACTGGTGGAAATTCTCACCAAGCCACTTCCCATCAGCAGAACTGGTTAACTGGAGAGGTCTCACCTCACCGCAAGTTAGGAAATAGGACACTCATCTACAAGAAAGATCACAAAGAGGATTCATGCCTGTCAGCCTGACCTTGGCGCTGGGGAAGGTCATGGGGCAGAACATCTTGAGTACCAGCACAGAGCACAAGAAGGATACCACAGGATCAGGTCCAGCCCATTTGGATTTATGAAAGGCAGTGCTGCTTGACCAATCTGATCTTCTATGACAAGGTGACTTGCTTGGTGGATGAGGGAAAGGCTGTGGAGGCTGTCTACCAAGACTTTAGTCAAGCTTTTTATACCCCTTCCCACAGCATTCTACTGAAGAAACTGGCTGCACATAGCTTGGACTAGCTGGGTAAGACAGGCTGGATGGCTGAGCCCAAGGAGTGTAGTAAAGGACTCAAATTTGCTGGGTGCCTGATCACTAATGCTGTTCCCCAGGTCTCAGCTTTGGAGACAGTGCTGTTTAATATCTTGATCTAAGATCTGGTGAAGGGAATTGAGTCCTCAGTAAGCTCACAGACAACACCAAGCTCAGTGGGAGTGCTGATCTGCTAGAGGGTAGGAAGGCTCTGCAGAGGGAACTGAACAGGCTGAATCCATGGGCTGAGGCCCATTTCCTGAGGTTCAACAAGGCCAAATGTCTTATCCTGCACTTAGGTCACAACAATCTCATGCAGTGCTACAGGCTTGGAGAAGAGCAGCTGTGATCGTTCATTGGAAAAGGATGTGAGGTTGCTGATCAGCAGGCAGCTCACCATGAGCCAGCATGTGCCAAAACAGCCAAGGAGGCCAAAAGCATCCAGGCTTGTAACAGCCATAGTGTAGCCAGCAGGGCCAGGGAAGGGACCATCCCTGTGTACTCAGCACTGGTGAGCCCACACCTCAAGTGCTGTGCCCAGCTCTGGGCCTTGCACTGCAAGACAGTGACGGGCTGAGGCAAGTCCAGAGAGGGACAACAGCTGGGGAAGGGTCAGGAGCACAGGGGGGCTGAGGGTACTGGGGCTGTCTAGCCCAGAGAAAAGCAGGCTCAGGAAGGACCTTATCACTCTCTGCCACTCCCTAGGGGCTGTAGCAAGGTGGAGGTCGACCTCTTCTCACAAATGTAAGCAACAGAACAAGAGGAAATAGCCCAAGTTGTGCCAGGGGAATGTTAGATTGGATATTAGGAAACAATTTTTCACTGAAACATTTTCACATATTGAAAAAGGCTGCTCGGGAAGTGGTTGAGTCACCATCCCTGAAGGTATTTAAAAGACGTATAGTTGTGGCACTTAGAGACATGGTTTAATGAAAAACTTAAAGGTCATTTGTAAAATAAATGATTCTATGATTCTCTAATATTTTTAAGTACTTTGAAAGGGCTTCTTTGATTATCTATACAATTTTTACAACAAAACTAGTAGTTACAAAGCCCAGTTCTACACTTATAATAGGCATAAACTACTTCAATGAGCAAGAGAAACTACAAGAGTGGTAACAAAATAATTCCATTTCATTTTATATATATGGGGCAAAATTTTGCCACGGTGTTCCCAGCATCCTTAAAGCTTTTTTCCAACCAACACTGAAGCCCACACTCTGCATGACACTTTTACCACAAAATGTAGCACTTGTCACTTTGATTCAAAAGAATTTACTGTTGTTTAAAGAACTATTTTTGTTAACAGTTTACATCATGTATTTATTATTCTTGCTTATTTCTCATTGGCTTAAAAAATTTCTAATGCATCAAAATGCTTCTACTGGAATTATGCCTTGAATAGTCATAAAATGAGTGGGAGAGACCAAAACGTGCTTTTTAATGTTTTCTGAAATTAATTGTTTCTGTGGCTATATTAATATGAAAGTTCCCACAGAAGACTTAATATATTTCCAGGATTTTTGAAATTGCAACAGAGTTGAAAATAACTTGAGTGTTTTTTACTGTGTCATTTCACCACTTGATAGGAGCTGTAAAGCCCATTGCAAACTCGAGATCAGAGCCTTAGTATGAATCAACAATTCCTGTCACAGTGCAGGCACTGCCATTACGACCACACAGAAGTAAGGAGAAGGAGTTCTACGTTCACTCAGACTTTAGACCAGCTTTGTAATCACAGTGACAGATATCTGCATGATTTTACATAAAATGTTCCCCACAATAATGGGAAAGCTTTTGTACACCCAATTCAGCACTTGGAATAACTATAGAGTACGCAATTTACAGGTCTCATTCTTCCTAGGTAAGGAAGCGGACTCTTGTATTTTCAGCATATCATGTCAGTCTGCTCCTAATGGTTTTTTGCCTTTTTTTTTTCCTCTTTCTTTTAATGATAAGGCATGCAAAGCCTAAGATGGATGCCAATTCTTATCTATGTATATTTTTTTTAAAAAGGGAAAACGCTTATTTTAAGACACATTCATCTTCTTGCATTTTGTCAAGCGTTTTGAAGACATGTATGTAAAACTTCCATAAATCACCACAGAAGAAACTTACTTCTACTGCAACTTCAAGAAAGTACTGATGTTAAAATCTTACTACATCTGCTACGACTTCAGAACTTTAAGAAGCTATTGAAAATTTAGAAAATCAGTGAGTTTTCCTAATTTACAATTTTAATTTTTGCAAATGTGCTTTCTGAATGGTGGAGGAAAAGCTTAATCCATTACAGAATCAAGATAAAATATATTTTAATTCTTAGCATCAATAAAATAAAATATAAAACTTAAATTAAAAATAAGAACTGATCATATGAAAAATCAGGAAGTTTTTATTTCCTATATTCATGACAATTTTTAGACTGCATAACAGTACATTATATGAAAAAACTGTAAAATGTGCACTTTCCATCAGAAGGAATGTCCATTGATGAGAGTAGATTTTGAAATGAAATTATAGCTATGTACAGAAATACCAGTTGATGCCGCTAAAACATAAACAACACAAATTAAATAAGAGAAACCATTCAATATTTAGAATTTCATTAGTATTGCATCATTTGAAGACATTCCACTCACTGTACTTTCAAACTGTATTTCAATGCAATTAATATCTATTATTAATATGCATTAATTTGGGCATGTAAATTGTCTTTGTTCATAAAACTGCTTAAAGTGGTCTCTTTTTTTCAAATTATTTTGTTTTACTGGAAGCTCCTCTTGAATACCCTCAAATTTACTTGTAGAGCAAACCAAATTTTATGAAGTCAAGTAAAAAAATAAATTTGGCACAAACTCGATATAGCAGTCTCTGTTTATACTCTTTTAATACATATTTTGAACAGTAAGCAAAGAAGAAAATTAAGTTGGTTATGGTTAGGCTTTTTAACTGTTTCAGTGAAGTAGTACTAAAGTAAAACTATAGAAAAGCCACATATATCATTTAGAAAAATCAATTTTCATTCAACACAGAAGAGTTTGATCCTTTATGGTTTAGTCACACAGCCCAGAAGGGAATAAGCAGTTAAAATCTTCTTTACTGAAACAGGCATGAACATATAGCAAAATAACACAGATGCCTATCAAATATATACCTCGGGGCCAAATATCATAATTAAAACAAATCACCAAGACTAAATTAGAATCAAAGATGTTAAACATCTTAAAAAGGGACAGAGAGCATAACATACTTTTTCTTACTTCAAGTGGCTTCCATTTATTAACCCAGTGAGTCCCACAGTAAGAAAAAAATTATTTTCTTACAGTATCTGTATTCATCTCCAAAATACAAGATGCTTGTTAAATGCATCTCTGTTTAGAAAGCCTTTCTTTGAGTCATAGCACCAATGAAGTTCTTGATCACAAAGATCTTCCAAATTACTTCACGCTCCGGCGCGCCACTGGGGAATTTTAGCTGCCAGCACTTTGAGTTAGTGCTGCAGGAAATGCAGGCAGAGCTAAATTGGTTTCCTTCCCAAGGAGGAAGGACAGCCAGTTGGATCACTGGAACAAGGCACTGGTGAAGGCAAGGTGAAGATCCACTTTGCCCATAGGAGAAGTGCCACGTAATCTGCTGTCACAGCCCAAGACCTGGGTCCATAAAACTCTGTGGGATCATCACATCACTGCTTAGAGATAGTTTGCTGAGGTTTTGTGCATCTGGAGCTAGTGAGTGAAGGAGGAATGATGCCTTTCTCACCAAATTTCGTAGACAGTTACAGCCTGATAGCTGAGGATGATGATGTGATCATTTCTTGTATCTTTTTATATTATACACATTTTAATCCTATTTGACCACTCAATCCCCTATATCTAAATGCTTAGCTGTTTCTCCTATACGCAAAGAGAGAGGTTGAACTTTCTGCTGCCAAAGTGTTTAATTGTCAAATCCTGGACACTGTCAAAATCTTGGGGCCGAGTACTCTTCTTTTAATTCTCAATTCTGACTCTCTTTTGCTTAATGGATTAAACCATATTTGTCTTTCCACTCACAAAAACTTCACACCTTCAGCATGTGATGAATTAATTTTGGATTACTCTGTTTTATGGTCTTTGTTTCCATCTCCATTTCTGCAGTCGACAAGTGGAATGATCTTTCCTCTTCACTTTGATATGCGCCTCTCACATTCCTTCTGAAAATACTTTGATGATCTTAGGCTCATACACACTAAGCTGTCTTTGAATTACTTCAATAATCATAATCCTCTTTGCTCAATTTTAAACAACTAAAATATAAATCTGATCAAAATAAAACTGTCAAATAATGTGAAATAAAGCTATCTTTCAAGATTTCTTACATTGTGTTTAACCTACACCTTATAATTTGCAAGCATGCTGTTTTCAGAAAGAAACCCAAGAACACTTTAAATGTCTGTCCTTACGGCCCTTTCCTAACTTCTATTACAACATCTATTATTCTTTAAAGTCTGACAGATCACAAGCTGGGATTAGAATATTACCCTTCTATTTCTAACCTAATTAAACAAGTGCATCATGACTCATCTGTTCTGCAAATGTTATCTACAACTAAGTCCTTCTATGCAATCTCCCTGCCACACTGGGGAACCTTGACAAGCTCTCAGACTAATTTGGGGTAAAATGAACAGGTTTCCTTATCCTCCTTCAAAAAATATTCCAATATCAGAAACAAAAATTACCCAACAAAACCAGATCAATCAGTATTAAATGCGTACAACTGTGTCTTTCGTAAACATTTTTCTCAGAATCAGAGCTTTTTTTTTCTTTTGATTTTTTCACTTCTCTGCATAATGTGGGGCTTAAAGAATAGGGCTTAAAAGATTATTTTGTTCTTATTTCCCCATTTGACTGAAATTTTGTTAAAATTTAAAGATACATTTAAATGCTGTGGCTTGGCAATTTTTAATGCAAAATTAATTCAGTTTAGAAACTAAGAGATGGATTTGCAGTATGAAAGAAAGAGACACTCGAAATTTTACCTTCTATCATATTCACATACAAAATTAGGAAGCGAATTTAGTTGTTACAACTGCAGAACAAAGGTCTGCTTTCCTGATGCCCATCTAATGCTACCAAATTTACAGAGCTATTTGCAACTGGCAACACACCAAGTGACAGTTAAGCAACATTGCTAGTAATTATTTTACCTAAATGAACTAATAAAACTGTGTAAAGTTCAGCATAATGCTGTCAGATTTCATCTTTTTCAAGTTTTCCATTAATTTGTAGCACATCATGCTTCTTCACAGACTCCCTAGTAAAACATAAGCCAATGTTCAGCACTCAAGCAAAATCAAACTGAGCAGAGCTAATTTCCTCAGCCCAAACACAAAATTATGTATGATAACAAAAAACTTCTGCTTATAATTTTAAGTTGAACTATTGGGATATACAGAAAAAAAACATGCATTAAAATTTCTCACTCTGAAAACAACATAATAATATCCTCAGGATGTGTGTGTATTCACTACTGTCTGCAGCATGTGTCTTTTCTAATTTTTCAAACAGAAGTCAAAGGAAGGCCCTTGAAGAACAGCTAAACACCCAGGAACTCAGTGCTAAAACAGGGGGGGAATGGCCTAAAACCCCTCTCCGTAACTTCCAAGCTCTTTCAGTAGCGTACAAAAGACAGAGTAGGTGTTTTCTTGCAAAGTACAACAGTAAGATTTTCATCCTAAGATAACTTAATTTAAAAACGTTTGCTGAGAACCACACAGAGAAGTAGAAAGAGCTTATTTCATTTTGCGTTACATTCCTTAATTGCTCGTCATGAGCTAAGAACGCTGGCAACTAAAAATAGCATGACATTACCTTGACAAAACAATCTCCCTGATGACAAATCAATTCTAGAAAAATGACAGCACAGCAATGACTGGGACCACATTTTTAATTAAATATAAAGGATTCAATTTTAATAAAAAGCATTTTTTATGAGAATACTAACAGTCTAAAGAGAAAAATATGAGTATACTGTTTCAACTAACCTTACTTTTTTGGACAAATTTTAATAACCCACTTCAATTTTATATCTTATACTGATTGCATTATGAAAGGATTTGGTTGAATTGCATACCTTATTTACTAAAGTTAATAGTCTTGATAATGTCTCTTCTTCATAATATCTTTCTATTACTTCTTGTCTAATTGTTACCTAATAGTTTTTATCGAAGTCTATCTTGAAGTAATAAGTTGTTGTAGCTGCTTACCCCAGAAAAGAGAAAATAATTGGTGACATGAAAATGCTAGCAACTGATATGAATACTACTCCCTATTCCATGTTGACCCTGAATTAACAAATGGAAATGAATAAAATTAGTGAGAACTATATCATCAGCATAAAACTTTCAATTATAACATACAGATAAACACTGGAGTAGATTTTTTGGGGATATGGTGAATCTCAGATTTTATGAACAGTAAATACTTTTCAGCGTGGCTTATATAGCTCACTTGAAGTACTTGCATTTGCATGAATCAATAGGATGATTTATATATGAGATACTTCTACAATTTCCTCCTCCTGTAGGAGAGGACCTACAAACCATTGAACTCCTAGCTAAGTGTCTGTTTCAATAAATTTCATATTTCTATAGCTACTCTTACTATGCAGCAAGAGTGAATTCTTGAGATTCCTTGCTCCATTTGCTTGCAGCTGTCACCTCTTAAAATTACCCAACAGTGTGTTTCACATTTGCTATCCACCTTCCTCAGACTCAGTTTTCAACAGCCCATCATCATGCATTTCCAGCTCCAACTACTCCTCCATATCTCAGTGCCTTTTATTATTCTCTTCTGTTGATACTGTCATCCAACTTTTAAAATTTTCCCTCACCTGACTGAATTATTTGAAAAAATATATACAATGAACAAAAATTAGAATGTTCTCCATCTATCCTCTTTGATTATAAATTAATTTTTTTAGTATATCAGTACAGTTGAGCTCTAACTTTCTGTTTGCTATGCATAACTGATTGCTACAGACAATTTCTGAATGTACTTTCCATACATTTCTTGCTAGCTAACATACTGTAGCTCTAAAAAATAATGTTGTCCTACAGAATTTAGTCTAATTTCAACCATTCTGATGGAAAATGACAAGAGTACCCGATAAACTGGAGTGTAAAAATACTCACAGTTCATTCATCTGTCTGTCATTTCTAGAATTTCCTCCTGTGATACTGTGACGAAAAATATCTGGCTACCCTCTAGTTTTACTGAGTAGAAATAAACTTCAGCCTAAGGAATATTATTTGACTTTAACAACATCAAATAATGTAAATGAGCAATGGAAGTCAGAAGTATCGCGAAGTGGTAGAAAATTGACATTACGTTACTGGATCAGCTTCTTTGGTCAGGCTATCTAATGATCCAAATCCATTAGTAACCTTAAAAACCTAGTCACATTGTGTTAATAGTAATTCTAAAGCAGTCCTGACAGACAGTTACACCAGACAGGATATATTTTTCCTACTTCAAATGAAGGCTAACATGAACCATGCAAATTCCTTCTGAAAACCAACACATATTAGTCCCAAATGAATTTTTATAATTTCAGACTCTCTCATTCCTCATGAGGCCTTCTCAGCCTTACCTACCCCATCAGTATAAGGGTTCTTTAAAGCACCTTGCTCAACTAATAGCTAAGGTACATCTAGGGTACCTCAGGTCATGCAGCTCTGCTGCTCCCCTTCCAATATGTGAGAAGTGCAGTATATCCTTCTAACCTGTCAGAGGAAGCCTGTTTGTACACCTGTTACACTTTACTAGCAATACTGAATGATGACTTGAAGTAAAAAACCTTCCAACTATGAAGAGTAACCATTTAATATCTTTGATTATACCCTGAGCATCACAGCATAGGTGTTTAAATTCCTCTGCCTTGAATCAACTTGGCATAACCAAGGCCACACTCACCCCTGGCATACATTAACCCTTCCAACAATCCCTTCTACCAAGTTGCCTTTTTTTTTTTAACCTAGACCCCTGAAGATTCTTTGTTGCATGTACTCCTTTCGAGTGAAACACATTACACAGTTCCTCAACCCATAAACTCCTCTGCTGAGGTTTAATTTCCACATCTATATAACTGAAATCTAGTAAATTTTCCTTCTTAGAAAGAAAATCTTGTGTCGCAGCTGTTGCACCTGATGATTTACCATCACCATCTTAAGTGAAATCACCATATGCTTCAGGCAAAATGCTGACTCTATGAAAGACTCACTGAATAGCCACATTTACTTCCCAAAAGAACACGAGAAGTTTAAACAAAGAAGAAATTAAGAAAATACTTAAACTTTTCGGAAAAAAATTAGCCTGAAGCCTGACTGACAGTCTCACCCAGTGGTTTTTCTAAATGGGAAAGGCAAGGCCCTTTTTAGGCAGTTTAATGACACCATGCCTTTCTTTTTCAGCAGTAACTTTATCTTCATTAACAAATGGAATAAGAAATTGCCTACAGCTCTAGCAGTTGCTCAAATCAATTATCAGAAGCCTGATATAAAAGTACTTTACATCAATATAAGAAGAGGATTACAGTAGTGTTAAAAATTAATATATAGTGGCCTTTTCTTCCTAACACCTCTCAAAATGGTTTGCAGTGTAACATCCATCACCTTTTTATCCTGGCTGCTGTGCATGAGAGAATGGGTGTTTAGCTAAGCTTACACACTGAAACACTGGGAAGGCAAAATGATAGTATAATAATCCCATTTGTACTGGGAGCAGGAGGAAATTCATGTGTTACTGTATAGATATGGTTCTGACCTGGTTTAGAGTACTAAAAGATTTTTCCTTCATTGTAAAGTGAAAAAAAAAAGTAACTGCCATTATAAGGACTCTAATATTAAAAAAATGAAATCCTAAGTAATACTAAATAACACACATTCCTAGGGAAGCACAATATTAGTAGGCAGTGGCATGACAGCAGTTGTAGAAATTACTTCTTTTTTTGTACTACTTTGAATATATATTGTATGTTTTCATTAAGTTACCTGTTTAAAAGTCCACACTAAGAGCATATTTTCACTTTATATAGGCCCGTTTTCTATGACCATTTTTCAAATATTGTAACATTCTGTATTATAGGCCCTCAAAGTTAAATTTATACAATCAATAGTACCTATACATCAAGATGACTATAATTTGAAATCTGTGCATTAATCCTGACACCAAGGAATGCACAAAGTGTAACTTCGGAGCATACTCTAAACGTTTGCACTGATCAACAGCATTAGAAAATCGTGTTCAGACACAATGTTTCAACTCACTTCCCAGGTTGCTGTTTCATCATTTTATCAGGAAAAAATAGGATTAGAATTCAATCACATCTCATACCATGCTGATGAAAGGTTCATTTGAATACATTTAAGAATATATGAATAATAAGTTGCTTAGAATGGTCACAATGTCATTTGTACAGGAAACTTCAAGCAGGGCTACAATTCTTCATATGGAATGTCACCACGTGTTTTGCCAATCAGCACATTTTACATTACTTTACAAGTTATTTATCATTAAAAACCTCAAAAAAACCTGTTGCAGTTAAAATGCTTCCCAAATTCTGAATTTCAATAAATTATTATTTACAATCTTACCTCTTTTCACTGTCACCTGCTGCTGAAGTTGACAGCAGGGAAAGGTTTGTCTTTCTGATACTACTGGCAGCACTCAGTCCTTGTCACAACAGGGTAGTTAGTACATCCTTTCCTCCTCACATCTTGACCACACCAAAATTGTACATCTAGTCAATAAACTACTGTAATATGCAGGAAATTTTAAATACATAAACCTGATACATATTATGTCCTATTCATTCTATAATAGCTTAACTAAAGTTTGTGATAAGCACAACTGACATTTGCTCCAACTTGTAACGTTAGGGTTTTGTATTTAGTTCCATTTCATGCACTTAATGCTCTAGACTGCATTCAGTGTATACATCATTATGGTAAGCACATTGGCATGCACAGGCAATACAAGAATAGATTATAATTAATCCCATAGACAACCAAAAAAGGTGAAGTTGCATCATGCAATGAAACCAGCTTGGCCTGGGCTGCCATGCAGAAAAAAACCTACATCAATGAGTCTGCTGTACGGCTCCTAGGTAAGAGTTGATATGAAAGAGGTGAGTTATTTCAGCAATGAAGTCACAGGCTGATAATGTTTATACTACTGTAAACAAAATACTGTACATAGCACCAGTATTACTCAGGAATGGGGGAGAAGATGCTTGGAAAGGAGGACAAAAAGGATGAGAAAGAAGAGGGAGGAGAAATTATAAATTACAGTAACCAGTCTGAAATCCAATCGGTTCTTTTAAATAAGCATTTTGTTATTTCATTCAAAATAATTTCATTTGAGCTTCCAAAGCAAACCTGAATTTTCAGTGTATTTTGAAGAAAAAAAGATGAAATAATGAGATACAGAGCAACTTCAAAATGTCCAACATGTTCAGTAATTGATGAATAACTGAAGATCACAAACACACAGATATGCAGAGGTGAACTTTTTCAATGCAGTGCACAGGATCCAAAAAACACAAGTTTCACTGGTTTGAATGCATAATCAACCAAACTAAATGAATATGGACAATATAAGGGATGCATTGATATGAATGATTTATTTGGTCACCTTTTGCTGCTTTTCTAGTAAAAGACATCACTCTGCTGAATCCAGCAGGGTTTTTTCAGAAGTTGTGTTGACTTGCCTTCACCTTACCTTCACAGTTGCACTGAATATAAGTGTGACCGGGATTATAGAGTGACCGCCTAGCCTGCTCTAAATCATGAACATTAGGCACAGTACTGCAGAGCCTCATTCCAGAGAGTTCAGAAAGATGTGATTGAGCAAGTAATTTATTTTATTACAGCGTTCACTTGAGGTGCTACCCTGTGACGACTTCCAAGTATGATTTTGTAACATTGCAACATATTATTATGTGTGTTCCACTACAAAAGGATTTGCTCCATGATTATCAAGCAAGTTTTCTTAATTACACTTAAATGTATACATTGTCACTCTATTTTTTGCACAGTTCCCAAACACATAAACTAGTTATGCAGGATAGCAATTCACACAACATCAAAAAATAGCTTTAGCAAAAAAAATTTAAAAATCACTTACTGTATAAGGTTTTTCGTTAATCTATTGTTCCATTTGCAATTACATTCGGTAATTGCAATTACAATACAATTACTTTTGGTACCTTTTTTTTATCCACTTATAGCTTTGTGAAATATTAATCTTTTTAGTGAGTAAGTTGTCAAAGAAATTGACAGGTAAAAAAAAAATAATTTTTTTATTTCAGATGTAAAACCTCCAACTGTACTACTCATACATAGCGATATTCACATTATTTTTCCTTTTCACAGGGACAAAAGTTGCAGTCAAGAGTGATACCACTTTTGGCCACTGTGTTATTTAACAAGGCTAGTGGAATCTTCCATTAATTGCATATAAAACATGTGAATAATTTCTTGGGTGTACAGGTATGCATTACAAACTGCTGCAAAGTGCATGCAAATGTTACCACCTGAGAAGAAGGTTACTGAGTCAGGATCGAAGAAAGCACTGCTGACAAAGCCAGAAACCTAGTAGGTCGTTTAAGGCAAACAGATGGGGAGCCCAAAAATTTAGGAACTCACAGACTTCCAAAGTGTACCATTCAAATAGCTACTGTACAGCCAGTAATAAGCATTCTGGCATACACAGTATGTACTATGACATATATGTATGTATCGCAGCACTAATGATACATATTATATATGTATACTTTCCCATTGTTGTGGAAATAGAAGAATCTTTTTATCTAACTCAACAAGCATTGAGTCAGCAAAAGATGAAAAGCAGTTTTTTGTATTTATTCTTAATAAAATCAATAAATCAGTAATCTTTCATTTAGTTATGAGAGAGAAGTCCTCAAGATTCACACAGAACACAAAGCTGGTCTGAGTTCTACAATCTCATCACTCTGAATATGACCATAATGTAAACACAAAAGGAGAACAATCATATCCTTGGTATCTGCTACTAATGCAGCAGAGCATGACAGAAGCTACAAATGTAAGGATATCCAATGATCAATTTACTTTACAGTTTAACATGCTCTTACTTAACAGTTTATTATCCTGCAAAAGATGTTTTTTTGCTATAAAACCAGCTAGTTTTCCAAGAGTCAACTATTAGGTTAAAGAGATTCAGTCATCTGTTTTCACATTGTTGCCAGGAACCAATCTCATGTTAGAAAAGTCTCCCTACTCCAGCTGGAAAAAGTTATCGAACTCATTTATTTCCTAACAATCTAAAATATTAGGAGTTTCTCTCTCTTGGTGTAGTCAAAAGCCATAACAAACTTTACATAGTTCATACAGGTCTGCTGCAAATTATAAAGCCTAATCATTATGAAGGATACTGTACTTTTTAAAATAAATGACCAGAGCAATCAAATGTAACTAAATTTCTGGGATATTTAGTCCTGGAGTCAGTTCCTTTCAACCCCTGTACATAAAACTCCTTTTAATAAACCAACTACTGGCAAAATTTAGTTTGACAAAACAGGGAATCCGACTCCCATTTTTTTGGTTTGAGAACTTAGTTTCACTTAACCAGGTAAACCAGTTAATAAAGTTTAAGACTTATGAACTATTTGACTTAAGATGGCCATAAGCAAGTTCCTGGAACAACAGGGTGACTAGATTAATATCTATTAACCTGTGGTGCTTTGAACAATTACATTCCCACTGCATTTTAGCTACAAAACCAAATGCACTGAAGTTTCAAATTTTCCCTAGGCAGCAAAGCTTATTCGACTCGCATCAGACATTCATGTTTATGACACAGAGCTGGTTTAGAGAAAAAGCTTTCTTTCCCTTGAACTAAGAGTGCCTTGAGACAAGCCTTGAGATATCATGCCAGAGGAGTCCACAGTGCATGTACTTAGTCATCGTTTCACATCCAGGGTAGAGTAACACCAGCCTGTCCTGATTGCTGTAGCTGTTTATTTCACTTCTGTCCCCACCTCAAGCATGCCCATTACTTTTCCTTTCCAGAATTCACTCACTTCCCAGTCAGTTTCTCTCAAGTACAGAAAAACACCACAGCCAAACCCCATTATCTCCCTAATGCTCCAATTCTTCCTATAAACACTGTTTAAGGACCACACAGTTTGTCCCTGTCTGCCCAGTATTTTCTCTCTAATGTGATTCTGTACTTGCAGCAGTTCCATATAAGTGAATTAGCAATACAAATATTGCCAGCTGCTTTGTTAAAGCACAGGCATAAACCTCTGGCATTGCAGAATGTGTGTTTGGGATGAGATGCACGTGTTAATTTTATAATTTATGAAATATGCTACAGAAAAAAAAATAGAAGATGAAACGTTTTCCCAAAGTAAACACTGCAAAAGGGAATTAAAAAATAAGTTAAATCATTTCACATCCTCTGGAAGAACCATATCTACACAAACACTTGGCAAGGGTAGAGCACTGATATAACCAGGGAGTTTTGAAATAGTAAAGCGAAAAGAAGGAAACAGCAAGCTATATCAGAATCCAATGGCTTAACATCCAAACCTGGGTCTAGCCAAGGGCTTAGGGAAGCTCAGGAAAAAAGGGAAGAATTGTAAGCTATAACTTATTCACATTTAGTTTCTACTAGAATATGGGTTAGTAGGATTCTATGTTGCTCACTGAAAACACCATAAGAGTGTTACTAAACACTCAAAACACCTTGAATCCCTAAGCGCTTGTCTATACAGACACAAGAAGAAACCATGCTAAACACATTGGAGAGCTAGGAAGAGTAGTGTCCCAGGACTTCTGCGAAAAGCAAGTGTGGATAATGCAGTAAGGACTGAAATGTAGACTTAGTAATCTATCCCTGACGAGGACTGTAAAGAACATGTTTCTATTCAATAACTGCTTTTTACAGAAGCTCACTGCAATGACCATTAGCCAGTAAATGAACTGGTATGACAAAAGATATGTCAGGACTGTGCTTTATGGAACAGTTTGATCCTCCAGTATTATTTCTAATGTTAGATTAGATCACAGACTTTGAGTTACAAACCATGTATGAGAAACTTATGCACAGTATTATTGATGAGCATGTCTGCACCCCCACCATCTTATCACTATTGCAAAGACCTAGACATATTGGTCTGCACATAAAGCAAGCATCTCCGTGGAAACCTGTGTAGGTAGGTCTATATTCTTTATGAGACTGCACAAAGATGCTTCTTAACAAAGCTGTCAAACTTTGTTACCTACAGAACCACTGACCCATCGGTACTGTAAATCTTGACGCACACTGAACAAAAGTAACTAGACTGGCCTCAGGAATTCTTGGCTGGCTTCTCTCCATTCCTGCTGCTCCCGATGAGCACAGACTGCTAGACCGAATATTCTGTAGTTCATTCAACCTCTTCCAGCAGCTTGCCAAGGCCTTAAGATGGGTTATATTCATCATACACAATGGTAGTAAGATACTGGAGAGGTTATGAATTACTGCAGATTCACTGACAGACATGCTTTTGGACAAAGCCTGATGGAGAATTACAGCCTTGTGAAAAACACATCGAAAGACATGCTCCTGACTGATCATGACACTACTTCAGTTCCATACCAGTAAATACATATGGAGAAACCTCTGCTTCCAGAAGTATCCAAGTTTGCAGTTTCATGTATTTTGAAAAGCTCTGTTCAAGAAGCGTTTCTGTTTTGTATGTATATTTCTTCCCTTTTCCAAAAGGCGTTATTATTAACACAGTTATGGACAAAAATAGCTTCCTTTAATCTCTTGGGAATAAGGACCTAGCTGCATATGAACTTCACAGAACTACTACTTGTGTTCAGATGGCAGCGCAGACAGTGAGAAAATGAGTCAGTTCTGCTCTCTCTTCAGCAGAAGGCTGCTTTGCCCATTGCTCAAACCTGAAATTCTGGAGAGTGCATAAGCTATTGAGTCAGAGAAGGCAGAAGATGAATTCAAGTAAACAAGGGAAGTACCCTACAGACCCCTTCCTACTCCCCACAATATTTTCAAGGAATGATGAAAGTAGAGGGTAGGCTGGTGTCATATCTCTCTAAATTCAAGAGAAGTCAATTCCATTCTCTTTTTTATCACACAAGACTCTATTCATGACACGTGCCCATTCAGCCTGTGTCATGCTCTCCACAGTGACAGTGTGCTATTGCAGGGGTAATGCTGCCCTTGTCTCCTGTAGCAAAGCAACAATTCTTTAGGAAGTGCAGAGGTACAGAGAGGAGACATGTCTCTATTAATAGTTCTTCTTGAGCTATGATTAGGCTTCTCAACACTTGTCTTGTGAAACTGATATCCTGATCAACACATCAGGATGGTCGTACCAGCAAGTCAGCATTTCCCAGCTCCAGGTTCCCACCTGCTGTTTTTCTTCTGGTTATGAGTTTTAATTCTTTGACCAAACCAGTAGTATGAAAGAGAAATAGGTATATATTTATTTTAATAAATCACTACTGAATCCCTCTCCTCCTCTACTAAAATACCCCTTCAAGATTTTATTATGATTAGGAAAAAGATTTAAATAAACAGCTATGGACCTGCACGGAATCTTAAGCCATATGCCACAAAGTTAATGCTCTGAATACTAATTTGCTCAGCAGGCCTAGCTGTCATGCTAAGGTGTATTTCCATTGTGAGGTACCACATTTGACTGCATGGAAATGTTTCCTTGGATAAATTTGTTTCTATGCAACTGTTCCTTCATGAAAGGTTTTTTTAAGTGCTACATATGCATTTGTATGTACCTCACAAACTTTGCTTCATACTGTATCACCTCCTTGGTATCCTCTGAGAATGCCAAAAAGCATATAACTCCAAAGACTGATTTTCAAGATGCTGAGAAAAAGCAATCTTTAGTGTAATGTCTGCCAATTTTTAGAGCTGAAACTCAGAGAATGAAAAAACCTGCCTTCAAATAAATGTTGTCACTCTGCCAAATACAGTCCATTTCTTCCCTCCCATTTCTGTGGTATCTTAGCACTCGCCTGTAGCTGTCTGCTTGTTTACTAAAATTTTTGACTTAATTTTCTCTTCTGTTCTTCCCCTAGGCATTCAGTCCTGGGGGTGAGGGGTGTTTTTGGTTTGTGCACAGAAAAGAGGAAGGCTCCAAATGTTGATCAGGGACCAGCCTTTGAGTGAGGCACATGATATTAGAGCAGTCTCCACAGACTTAGATCTCATTCAGGCAAGCAATTTATTTTCATTTACCTCCTGCCTGAGAGGTTATTTCACTGATTAATCTACACAGGCAGGTTCATTCCTGTCTTTCCAGTCCCAATAAAACTGTTAGTGACACTCCTGATCAATACAAAAGAATTCCAGTTTATGTTTCAATGTTAGTCACTTACATGCAAAAATTCTCTCTCTCCATAAATCCAAGTTTTATATATGTAGCAACAAGAGTGAGAAAACTCCTTTCTGGTGTATTAATCAAACTCAACCACGTATCAGCCATTATTGAGCTTCAATGCAAAACTTCCAAAAGGCTCTCAGTATTCTGTCTAGTGTTGTACCACTGGCTGGCATCATCCTATCCCAGTGCCTTGGTTTCAATTTGCTGACAGATCACTCAGCTGACAAGTACAGGCTTTGCCTGCATTGTGAAGTGTCTTGTGCTCGACAGCTCTATTTATTATGATAACTAAGAACAAATAATAAGAACAATCATTTCAACAATTCTTTTAATAGGGCTTGTCCCTCTCAATAGCAAACATCAATGAGACAAAATAATTCCTAGTCATTGGGGCAGACTTTGCTTTGTGTTTTGCAAATTGTCCCCTGACTTTTCAACAAATATTTGAGAAAGACAAGATTTGTAAGGATAGACAGTAATGGTCTTCAACCAGCTTTACAAAATAAATAAAAGGGAATTTTGTCTAATTTCCATGATGACAGAAGGCATTCACTCCACCAGCTTAATCCCACTAACTAATGCAGTGTGCAAAAGCACAGGTAAGGCCAGGGGGCTTGGGCAGGAGGGGAAGTCGGAGGTGTAGGAGAGCCTTTTTCTGAACAAGAAAATAATGAAGAAATTCTAGTGACTGGAAGTATAAAAATATATCTACATATCTCTATGCATCTGCAAAGAAAACCAGTCCATTAAATATATAAAGTCTCAAAGAAAAAAAGGTGTTTCAATAATTTTTCTGCCTTCCTCATAACTTCTGAGAGAATTCTTCAAGAGCAAGTAGAATAAAGGAAGATACACTAAAAGCACCCTTGTTAATATATTACATCCAGTTGTCACGCTCTCAACTTTACAGATAGGTGAATTTATTGATTCTTAAAAAGTTCTTGTGAAACTCAGCTTCATAAATTGGGAGGGGAAGGGAGTAAATATGGCTAATACTCTATGTGATCAGAATACATTTATTTGGCATTCAATATAAGCACCACACAGAATATTTTTATAACTTAAGCAATCTTCTCTTGCAATTTGCAGGCATCATAATAGCTACCGGGCAGGTCTAACATTTAAGTGTTGAAAGGGGCTTAGCCAAGTTAAAAATCATAGTTTTTTAAAATACAGTATAAATGTGTTTAAATGTCATTTATGGCACCAATTAAAATTTTTGAGAGTTAACACCTCTATGTGGAGAAAGACACTTTTGATCAATCTGCTCTCAAATTTTTTCGTATTTCCACCTCACAACATGACTTCTACCCCTCCCAAAAGACTGGGAGATTATTGTTTTAAATGAGTACTAAGCAACCATAATAGTGCTCTGTTGGCAGAGAAAATCATGGTTCTTGTGCCAGCTCCCAGAACATCATGTTTATCAGTTATGGCTTTGCAAATTTTCTCACATATAACACATACAGCATCTGAACTACTTGAGAAGAAATTCCCAGATTTCTCACTGCAACCAAGTGCTACAAGTACTACTACATTAAAGGACTAATGCTTAATAAGGATAGAAAAAGCATTGCCTCCTAAAACTTGATTAAAAACTATAGATTCTTTCAAAATCAAGACTACTAATGTCACACTACAAACTCACTGGGATTCAGTTCTGCCTACTATTCACTTACCAAGATAAAATTTTGAGAAATATAGTATTGTATACAGAGAAAATAGACACTTAAAACACTTAATCTTCATATTTCAGTTATGTGGACCCAAAGGAACTCATTATTCACAGATCAACTAGCAGAAACTATTATCTGTTAACATCCTAAAAAATGAGTAGAAACTGGGGTGTTTTTTAGCAATAGCATCTTACAAAAACTGGATACAAAGTTAGTGCACATCATAACTGTCTTGTATTTACTCATAACTTGTAACCCCCATTTTCCCATCATACTTTCACCAAAGGAATTTTTACAGCCTGTTATTACTAAAAAGGAGATGCCTTTGAAGCTATCAGTCACAAGGCCACAGACGTACCCCAGCTGGCACAGTTTCTTCATAGTCAAATTGCCTATGAAGAATTGACTATTAATGAGTTCACCTTCTGAATGAGACTCTTAGGCTTATATGGACCAATGAAAATCACTTATTTTTAATTTCTTTTCTTGCACATACAAGCTTGCTATGAATGCCAAGGAATTTGTACGTATTATCATCTAAAGTAATTATGACTATTTTTTAATGTTAATTTTCATGTGAGTGCAAAGGTCAGTTTTGCCAGCTGAAGCAAAAGCAAATGCAGAGCAAAAGCATCATCAGAGGATGTCCTTGAAAATCAAAGGGTGATTCTCATTACCATGCTTACAAAATTCTTACTCCAAATCTGGCATTCACACTTCTGTCAATTTAAGTCCTGCATACTAAGTCACTTTGTCTTTCTCTACCCTGTTCATTTGTCCTTCCCAACTCAAGCATTTTCAGAAGTTAATGAAAAGAGCAAAGAGAAGAACAAACCAAGTCTACCAGCAAATATTAGATCCAATTTTGGGGAAAGGTAACTAGCGTCACCACATTACAGTTTGATGGGGCCTTCAGCCTTTGGTAATGATAACCCCAATTGTCCTCTTGCTAAAATCTAATTTGCTTTTCCCTCCTGCACAAAAAACAGAAACAGAGAGCTTCTGTTACGAAATACACAGCCTGAGAACACCAGCTTCACTTGGTGGCAGGTGAGACCTGCAATCCGCAATTACCAGCTGGAGCTGCAACTGTAATCTCAGGAAAATCAGCCAGAAATTTCCAAGCTAACAGCATCTGTTCAAGAGATTGTAATCAGCTGCCAAAAAAATGACAGAAAATCATGGGAGTCCCAAATATTTTGAGATATCTTCCATGTAAGACAATAATCACAACCTGTTAACCTAGAGCTCTTGATTAAAAAAAAAAAAAAAAGGTGTGGAATATTGCCCAAAATAAGTATGTTTTGTGATCTTTATTTATTATCTGTCCCATAATCACATCACTTGGGGAAGTAGTGAAGAGACATGTTATGTCCTTCAATTTTTTACTGCTTGTCTTTCTGTTTCTCTATATTGTTTTACTCTGTTTCTGGGTATAGTAGAGAAGAGATTGCTTTCTCATTTTTTCCGCAGCATAGATTAGAAAGGTTCTAAAGGTTAAAGCACACAGGCCTCAGGCTTACCAGTAACAAAAATTATCTTAAAATCCATTAATTCCATTCTGTAAACACAGCAATTGTTATTGGAATGATTAGCATGATGCACAGAAACTGAAAATCTACTGGTTTTTCTATCTGAAATTGCTTTCCCAAACACCACTAGGAAAAATAAGCTCACAGTACTGCTGCTGGGTTTTGCTATTATCTTACAAAAGACTACATTTCCTATGTTTGTAATTCAAAAACTTGTCTTACACAAATATGACCAAAATTTGAACTATGAAAAAAATATCTCAGCTACAATATTCAATGAAAACTGCAGTTTTGCTATAGGACAGATAAAATCATCAGAGATAATGCACTTGAACTTGCCTAGTACTAAACAAACAAAGAATACACTGATATGAAACCCTAAAGTAGAGCACTGATTCTGTAGGTAAGGCAAATGACTAAAAAGCAAATTGAGTTCTCCTTTCTCCAAACCATTCTGCCAGTGCATCTTTCCTCCAGCTCTAAAATTGAGTTTATCAGTCTGGGGTTGCTCCTTGGCGTTTTCCTTCCATTTGTTATTCATCTTATTCTAAGCTCATATCATGTTCTGCATGTCACCCTCCATCTATCCAAAAAATAATCAACTAGAGTCTTGGACTTACAGTGTTTAGAGTAACATAAATACAGCACAGAAGAAAATGATTAGTCTTCTCCCCGAATTACCTAGAAAACTTTGGGGTTAAATGGAAACCTTTCGATCTTCTGATGTACAGTCCTCAGTTTGCCAAGTTCACAATCTCAGCTTTTCCAGTATAAATGCTTAGTGTTGAAGAAAACTGAAGTAGACCACATCTTATTTGTAAAATTAATGTAACTACATGACATCTTGGTGAAGGTCTGAATTATTATGTATTAGCAAGTGTTATACCTGCATGAAGCAACATTATTATGATATACAACAGTAAACATAAGTAATCATGTGGTAAAAATTACTAGGGAGATTTGCAAGGATAAAAAAACCCAACACAACTCTGTGTCTGGTTGGTAGCCCACATAAAGCCACTGCCCTTACTTAGAAGTTTTACCTACCGCTTAAAGGTATGCCTAAAGAAAGAATTGAGAGCAAGTTGGAGAGGAAGACAGATTATACCATTTAATATGAAGTTTGGATTGACTGTTTCAAACAAAGCAATTATTTTAAGACATCCTTGATTTGTGAATACTCCTGAAATTAATTTTTAACTGCTTTCTGCAACCAAGGCTCAACAGATTCTCTAACAAATCTCAGGCAGAAAGCTCTGGTGCCTCTTCACAAGTTCAGTTTTAAACTGATCACCAGATTTTGAAACAGAAGCTCATTTTTCCCCCCACCTCTCCCTGCGAAGATGACAGGAAACTGCTGCCAAGCTCTCGGGGAATTTAATCTAGGTTTTATTTAATTTATTTTCCATACAACTGAGGAGTGACTTTCAAATGTGGTTCACTCTAACAGTGTTTTGTTCAAGGCCAGGGCACCGAGGGCCTGGCGGGACACTCTGCTGGACGCCCCAGGAGCGCCATTGCACTGCGGCCGTCAGGGCACAGCGAGGAACCCAGGGAGCCAGCGGCCCGGGCCCGGCCACCTGCCACCACAAGGGCCCGGACACTGCTGCCACTGCTGCCGGGAACGGGTCCTGATCCTCGGGGAAAGGGCACGGCAGGAGGGCGGGCTGGGTGGACCCAGGAGGGCACAACTGAAGCCAGGGGACAGGGCTGGGGCAGCACCTCTGCAGGACCAAGGTTCCGGGCAGCCTGTCAGGGCCAGCAATGCCTGTGGGTGCCAGAACAGAATTCCTTCTAGGCCTAAATGTGCCAAGTGAATATTTAACCTTGTGGAAAATTTTAATAGCTGAGAGGCAAAGGGATTTTTTTGATGGAAATGTTGTCACGGGCTTTTGTATAGAAAGTTGGCCAGGAGGTGCAAGATTAAAAATTGCTACTTTTACTTTTAAGTAAATGCTGCAAAGTATTATTTGTGAAATTGATTTCTTAATCTCTCCTCCCCAGTAAGTGCTCTCTGAATTGACTTCCATACTAAAAATTAATTTACAGGGCTTTAAGCAGTGAAAAAAAGGACAACAAAACCACAACATTATGGCTCTTACATTAAGGACATAAATGAGGTGGAACAAACTCAATATGAGCATTTGTGTTATTTTATTTTTTAATCACTATCAAGGTTTATTTTCCTTTAAAGAAAAATACAATTACAAAAATGTGTAACATTAAGATAATGTCATTCCTACGCATTCCAAAGGCATGGGCAAGCATACACCTGTCAAGTACCACACACAGCAATGAATAGAACAGTGGGATTACATTTCCCTGATCCATTCTGTAATAAAGTTACCTTGCTCTTTTCCAGAGGAAGTCCACAAATACAACAATATAGTTCTCCTGTAGTTTGGACATGAGTTCAATTTTCCAAAATGCAGTTGTACAAATATTAGGAAAGACTTTCACAAAATTAGAAGACAACAATCATATGAAAGAAGTAAAGGTAAGGTCCTAAATGGTGCTTTCATAGCAGAGCAAAACAACATGAATACATTTAGGAATAAAATATTCTGAACTCAGTTTATGAAAGTCCTGAAAGTACTACTAGGCTTCAGAAATTGTCATGGTTTTCTTGGGGGAACACTGACAAAACATCATAGGTCCACTGCTTCCTTGCTACACAGAAAATTAAAATTATTTCATAACAATGCTGGTTCTACAGATCTAAATACTAGCATCAAATTTAGGAAAATTAAAATTTAACAGGAAGTTGCAGAAAAACATACAGATTTTCAGTTGTATGTTTTGGGTGTTGTTTTTTTGTTTTTGGTTTTTTTT
>VZDJ01000116.1:7902027-7938754 GCA_008694505.1 Cyanoderma ruficeps | reverse complement strand
TTTTTTTTTAATTAGCATCTTAGTTTGTGAGTCTTGATAGAATCTTATGTAGGTTAACCTCTAAATAGCAAGCTTTGAAATGAAACCCATGGAAACCAACCTTTTGGCTATGTCTCCTAAAGCACCTTTAGCTTTAATCCCAAATAGAAGTCTGACTTTTAACTACCTATTACTACTAGCATAATCCTACTTTTAAAGTCAAACACGTTATTATCAAGATTTGTTAGCAGAAATCAATTAGGAAGAGATTAGCCAATGTTTGGGGCATCTTTTCTGTTAACTTTTTCCCTTATTAACATTTCCATACTAGGATTGCATGGAAGCTTGGAGTGTGATATTACATCACACAATGACAGCTTAGTGTAAGAGCAATAACTGAGTTCACTTCATAATCACATTCTCGGTGCCAGCCAGTGAGCTAATGGGAAGGCTGGAAGCTTCCCTAAGAATGAAAGGACTCACATCACTGTTATTAGAGTAAACAGCTTTGCTACAAATCCAAAGCTTTGAAGTTCTCACTGTAAAACATCTGCCCTTAGTTCAGCAGTTAAAAATCCTTTCACCCCACACACAAACCTCTCAGTCAACCTTGTCAAGTTACCTATATTTTGACACTCTGCAGCGTCTAATAGAGATTTCCAAGCCTGCCATGTAATACAATCCGACCTGTTGGCAGCTACAATTGACTTCACATGCCATGTCTTTCTGATCTCTGCTGCTAACAATACTTTGTCAACAGATGTCATCACATGTTATTGTCAAGAAGAGCCAATGCATGTGCTGTTCAGTTCACAGATTTCCTTCCAAAGATACACAATATGTATATTATGCAGGCAGGCCCATTATAGCCCTTCAGACACTGCTAAGTGTACTGGCTGCGCTGTAACTTTGCTTCAGTGTTCACTTCCAAAACAAACTGCTGCAACTTGCTTGTGGAAAGGGGTTTGATTGAAAGAGGGGAAAAAAAAATAGAAAGAAAGAAAAAAGAAAAAAAGCCCCTAAAACTACCACTGTTCCTTCCTACGTGCCCATGAATAGATTACAATTCTTTGGCAGCTGGAGAAGGTGATCTCTTATATCCCTGGCTAGACTCTTTGGCAGTTTAACTACAGTGTTAACATTAAAGCACCAAGGCTCATGGCAAACTGTGAAATCCCCTATGTGCTACTCTATAGCACTTGCACATGTATAAAAAAATGTTCCAGTACGGTTTCCAGACCACAAATCTGTATGCCCTGCCCAAATGGATATCAAATGCATGGAAATTCAGTTTCATTAGAAGAAAGTATGCTATCTAATCCTGTTATGAATAGAAATATACACAGCTATCTGATCAGCGGCATACAGATCAATTGACATGGTCAACTCTCTTTTCAGAGAAGTGGCAGTACTCTAGTCACATAATAAAAAATATATTCTTACTAGAGCAAAATTATCCACTATTCCCCCACATCAAAATTATTCCAATACAATGAAAAGATAGAATTTTTAGAGGCTATATCAGCCAAAAGGAACAATTTATAAAATAACTGTAGTTTACAGTGTGCTACACAATTAAATACTTGCCAGCTTTCTGATATAATTTATCAAAAGCAAACAGTTCTGAGAAACTGAGGAACAGTACCTATATTAAAAAAATAGCTTTTTCACAAGTACTTATCTAAATAAAGACTTTTCTGTCTCAAAATGATTGAGCAATATCACTATGAATTATTGAAAAACAGATATTGATCTTATTTTAAACTCTATACACTTTACAGAAATGTAAACTCTACATGACACTGCACAAAGAAAAAGACTTAAGGAAACTGTCACGTTAAACAATGATTTGGAAATGTGCAGTATGAGGGATTCAGTTTCCATCAGTGATGCTTAAAGCAGTAAAGCAAAAACAAGAACTCTAAGAAAATATAGAGGAAATATTTTTCTTGGTTTTTTTTGTTGTTGCTTTTTTTCTGACATATTGGATGATATCAGAAACCTACAATTCAATTAACCAGTAAGTTACTTCAAGGAATAAAACATATCCCCTCTTAAAGGTAAAATAATGCTGTCAGAGGCTTTTGAAAAAAGGGCCATTTAGCTCAGATTTAGACAGGTACCATTTTGGAAAGAACAAAACAAGAGGTATTAAAAGTAGAAGAACGCTCAAAAATACACAGCCTGTAAAATAACATTAAAAATAAAAAGAACTCAGACCAGTACTTTAGCCAGCATGCAGATCTACAGTACCATGTTCTCAGTACGCATTTGCAATCTGCTCATTAAATATATAAATATATATATATAATTTCCTATGATGACAGCTCCTATAAAAATACGTAGGACTTTTTTACAAAAACAGAAGATTTGACTCCCAACTATATTGTTACGCTGCTTATATTAGGAGGGGAGAGATAAAAAGTATCAGCATGAACTTGCAGGTCTTACAGCTCTGAAGAATTTAGTTTCTATTCTTGTTACTCATGACAGCACTGAAATTGCATCTGCCAGCGTGATTACATGTTTTTACTGAATTGCTTTAAAGCCTGGGTCTCACACATGCGCCAGGGTTCACTTAAGGTTCCCATTCTTCTTGCAAGTGACCACATCAAAGCTTTTGTCTAGAAACCAATTTTCTTCTGCTCTGAAATGGTAAATATTCTCCAGTATTAAAAAAGCACAACAGAACTAATTTGATTACTCATGCATGTATGCATTCTAGTCACCAATTAAATATCTTTTGACTGCTTCAAACATTTCTTCACAAAGCTCCAGACAGCTTTAAACTAAACTCAACTGGGAGAAATGGATCCATATGATGTGATGTGATGTGGGATCACTTTCCTTCATGTGGGAAGTGCTAGGGAACAGTAGAAAAAGCTGGAAAACCGGAAGAAATGTCAGAACATAAGATCAGTGAGGCAGTCTGGGAAAGACAGTGACAATGAAAACACTTTATTGGAAAACACTGAGAGGCACTGGGTCAAATGACATTCAACCTTGGTCACTACAGCCTGCTTCTCCTGTAACGTACCCTAAATAAACTGGGTCCTTAAGGACAAAGAGCTTATCTGATTCCTCAGCTCTTTTTACCATTTTTCTTTCCTTTTTCCTGTCACAAAAAATGTAGCCCAAGATAACATGATATACCTAAGAAGTGAAAAACCCAAAGGAAAAATAGTGCATTTCTCTTCAAGCCTTTTTCCCCCCTCATTTGCATCATAATGGTCAATTTTTTGTAGTACTAATGAAGAAAGAGAAAATTATGCATTACCTACTATTTTTTTTGAAGGTGACAACACCTATCACATAAAAAAGAAGTAGAATTTAAAAGGGGAACCTCTCCAGGTAAGAAACGCTATGTTGATTGAAATGTGAGAGCACAACTTAATAATCTGAACTGGCAAACCCCTGCAAATTTTTGTAGGTGTCCCACAGCTTAGGGGGGAAAAAAACCTACCACGAAATTCAACTGGTTTCTGACCAAAAGTCTCAGTGGAAATCAAAGGTTAAAGTACTGTCAATGTCACGTAAGACCAAAACTAAATCCACATTTTTTTAATAGCTGTCCATTCTCTTCACAAGCTGTCAGTTAATTCTTTTTCTACATCATGTCTAACCTTATACTTAATGCAAACTACCAGCTAAGAAAACTATCAACCAAGCGCTCCTGTAAATTCTGCGCAAAGACCTTATGAAAAACAAAGAAATCAACTATCTAAATAATTAAGCAAAACAGTTTATAACAACCAGCCTCTGTATTATACCTATAAAAGTTCAATTTCCCAATAACTCGCATTTTGGGAGGTTTTGTTTTGCCTGGGAAAAATGAAAGTCTTTTTTAAATCTGGAACAAAATGTTGCTCTTAAATACCCACTGATTCTTAGTGTCTGAGCACTCCTAGTTTATAAAGATTGGAGATCAGACTTTCTCCACTCCTTTTGATGTTTTCCTAGATCTGTCTCTTTCCTTTGGGTTGCCATTAACTCCACCCTGCCTGATGTCACCTTCCATGATTTTGGCTAGAGCACAGAGCACTCCAAGAACTAAAGATGAGACATAATCACAGTTTTGGATCTGGATTTGGATCTGCTCCAAATCCATCAAGCATATGTATTGAGATCTATGAAGATGACAAATCATTACTGCACTTTTATAAATATGTATTCAGCATTTCTATAACAGCAGCAGCACACTGTGGTGCACTAAGAAGCCCCAAGAGACATGGTAACAACTCTGGGTAGTAAAAGAAAATTACCACAGCTCACTTATCAAAGCTTGTATAAACACTGTAGGTCTGGCAAGATTTTTTTTTTTTCTTCTGATGCTACTACTAACATAGATGAGGATTTGTGTACTCTTGCTATACTGTAAATTCAGTTTAGTAAAAATGAGGATAGCACTGAATAATTAAAACATTTTTACATCAAAAACTGATTAATTTCAGCTCTGTTTAAATTCATAAGCAGCACAGAGTTTTGCTTTGTACAGTGGTCAATGGAAAAGGAAGAACCCAAAAATGTTACATTACATACTTAATCACTATAATGTACAGAACAGGTACAGCTTGTCTATAACATCAACAGTGTCTCTAAAACCTGAAGTCAAAGGACTCCCTAGAGAATTGTGGTAACTGTAATACATACTATAATTGTATAACAGAAAATATTCTCTATGAAGGAGTACAAATAAATGTACCTAATGAAGTCAATTTATGTATCAGCATGCCAGGTTAACATTGATTTCCTAACCTGTCATAATAACAAGTTTCAAGTTGTAAACAAAGAACTGGTAAGAAAGGACTGCTATTCTTTTCTGGGGTAGTGCAAAGATGTGTAACTCTCACACTGACAATGCATTAATTAACTGACATAAACACTGACAATACATAGATTAACAGGCAATATACCACTTAATCCTCTTAAACTGTGATTAATATACATATGCATCCCCTTTTAAACAGCTTTTCTTCTCTTACTTTATGGCCAAACTATGGGATGTATGTATTTGTCTGAATACAATGGCCTAAACTACTACTAAACTCTTCCTCCCTCTGCTTTTGTGCACCTCTGACAGCTTTGCATTTCTCATACAGAACATGTTAGGGCTTAGCTTGTTTATGTTGCACCTACCATGTTTCTGTTGAATTTCCATTCAACCACCTATTTTTAGACTCAGGGATTTAAAGAATTTATTTCTGTCTACAAGGTGCTTCTACATTACTGTCTTTGAACTGACTGGATTTGTGTTAGAGAATCCCTCACGAGTTACATAATGATCATGTAATGTTTACATCGTGATTCCTTCCCCATGTTGTTCGAGATCAATTTCAGACTCCACAAGTTCAGGTGGTCTCCCTTTGTGTTAAGAGATAGCAGTCTCCTGAATTACACTGAGATCTAGATAGAGTTTATTTCATTTCACTAGCATTTGATGTAAAAACCTCTATCAGATGCTGAGTGGGGGTTGGAAAAGATCTGGCAGCTGGCATGAGTGGGAGTAAGCAGCCTAAGGACAGTGTGCAAATCACAGCAATGAATGACACTTCCATTTTTATCAGAAACTGAGCCTGGGATTGCTAAAGAATCTGATCTGCTGCTTCAAATTGTATTTCTCACCTGCAATTCTCTTATTGCTACTTTCAGCACAGCTGTGAATTGAAATTCAGTACAAATGGGGCTCATTAATATCTGAAAAAGGAGGGTAAGTTATCACCCTAAAGAGTCTCATTGCTCTCGACTGAAGTCTGAATCTGATTCACAGCTGAGTAGTTCTGAACCTGCTTTACTCATGTTCAAGTGACTACCTACAGAACACATGAGATTTTAAACACATACATTCATATGCATACACTCTAAATCTAGAGAAAAGAGAGTATGTATTATATGCTGAAAGTCTTAGACTAATGTAAGTCCCCCATGGAAAAAAAAAGATAGAATCAGCACTAGAATCATTAATATATATTTTTTGTATTTCAAAGGATGATACTTTAAGTAGAAAAGCATAGACAGATATTAAAGACCTATTAAATAAACTTGCTAAAGGGGGAAAAAAAACTCTACTATGCAAAGATCTGTTTATGCAGTATATAGCACTGGGCCTCTAAGGTGCCAATAATCCTCAAATCTTATTGATTAGAATAGAATCACAACCCCAAAATATTCCTTTTGTATTACTGAAAGGAGTTTTGCAGATTAAAGTTTTGTTTTTGTGTCTGTGATTAATATAGATAATTAATTAAGGGACTAATATCTTTAATTCAAAACATTAATACAATTATGATGAGCAGATATCAAAGTTACTTGCTGATTACTACAAGGTCCTCTTGCTTTAGAAGGACTTTTAGTTAATGTCTCTTAAAAACATGAAGAAATAGATATATTTGGCAAAAGCCTATCTGAGTGCAGATCCTGCTTTTGCACACGTGGGTCTGATCAAAACAATTTCCAGCTAGAGCTTCCTTCCCATTATCTTCTGTAGGTAGCAGTTCTCAGGACAGACTGCTGCAATTCCATATTGAAAGTAATTCTTTAGTATAAAAAAAAATTATCAAAGATGTCCCATTTAAAGTAATTCTGTTTCTATTCCTGTTAAGAAAACTGGTAAAAGACAGAGAGTAATCTACAATATGACCACTGGGGGTCATGCATTTTACACAAATATTACAGTATGGTAAAGTATTTACTAGTTTTTAGTAGGAAGAGTATTTTAATAGTCCTAATTATTTCCAAAAATAAGAACACTCAAGCATTAATGTTCAGATATATTAAACACCTGTGATCTCCAATTTTAAATGATGAACGGGAAAAATTAATACTACATTCTTCAAAGATCTAGTCACAATAATATCAAGAAACTGAAAAAGACATAAACAATATTTAATATCTATACAGAAAAAAAATTTTAAAACCCCAAGCAACCCCTTTCCCAGATTTTCTGTTATGTTTGTAAGGGGACTAAGAGGAAACTGTAACTGCTTGGACACACATGAAAAATGGAATACTGTGAACTCTGATTTACCTACTATGTTTTGCTTCTATCAGATGGTCGACAGTACCTCTAAACACTACACGTGGAAGCCTCAATGAAAACAGAGCTGAATGCTAACACTGAGAAAAAACCAAACATTTGATTCATTAAACTGTCTGTGCTACATAAAACCCAATACAAACCTCAGAAGCATAAATCCTATATACATGGTTTGACAGTCAACCATAAATATAACTTAAAAATCCAAGAGCTGTTTAAAACTAAAACAAATGTAACAATCTCACCAAAGATTGAAAAATTTTAAATTATGAAAATAGATATTAGATACCTGTACCTAACTACAATTTTTACAACTTCAAGAAGTAGCTAAATTTATCTTATATATAAGCGTGATTTATATACATATTTACATGTATTCAGTTAAGAAATGAAGCACACTAAATCTGTGAGCTTTTTCAGTATGAAATTACCAGTCATACATTGACAATAAATCACGGTGATTTCATTTTTCCAGTGAAACACTAAATGTAGTTACCTACTTGTCAAACAGTATTGTACATGCAAAAAGATCACCAGACACACTTACTAAAATTGAACTTTAAAATATTAAGATTTTGTCTAGCATAATAGTTCCACTAGACATTCTGGCTGCTAATTTTTGATCAAGATATCCTATGCTTACAGAAAAAGACCAGGCCTCCACTCCAGTTTATATTCTGGCTCATTACTAGCTCCAATTTATTAGTTTTCATTCTCCCCCAGGCACACTTATTTTCCTATAGGGACACTAATTACTATTAAGAGCACATAAACAAATTCAGTATAAAGATAATAATACATTTTAAAAAAATCACCTCTCTAAAATTATAGGGTTTATAAACTACACTAACAGATTTACTCCCACATAAGCACAATAAACCTAATGAGCAGTGACACGAACACAAAAACAAGCCAAATCAACTACATACAACCCACAGCCTTAAGACTACTCCCCTCTCTCCCATCTTCAACATTCCAAAATTACTTTTGCTACAGATTGTTTTTTCTTTTTTTTTTTTACTCCTCTACAAGCTCTGAAATCTCAACAGGCCTTTTAGACTTGGCAAGATAATTTTTTTCCTTTGCCAAAGGAGGAGGAAGTTCATACAGTAATACCGCTAAAAATCAAATGCGGATACTTTATAGTGGGAAGAATCACTCCCTCTCGTTCTTTACATTTCCTGGCATGCTTGGCATGCTCATTTTCATTGGTTTTAGTCAATTATGCTGAGTTGCTCATTTTAGAAGCAATATTTTTATAATTATTTGCTTCAGGAGCAAATAATTTTCACTGGGATAAAAAGAAAAAAAATTAAAAATCAAGCTATATCTTTTGTATAAGTTATCTTTTAGAACAAAAATGATCCAAACACCGCAAATGTTTCTTAAGCTCTTGGTTTAATGATAATAAATAATGCCTCAGCAGCATTACCTCTTTTAATAACTGTTTTGGGAATGCTACAGTGTCATACTAAATCTTACTATAAAACCATGCTGCATATCTTTTTGTCCACCAAGTTATTACTATGCCTTCTAAACCTGTTATTTATTTATTTACTGGAAAACTGAGATCATGAGTGACATGAATATGCACCGAGAACAAGTGAAAAAGCACCACTCTCCATAACAAGAAATTGTACCAGACAGGATTCCCCCTCTACAAAGTGGAAACTATCTGAAGTTTGAAAAAGAAATTAGAAAGGAAGAATCAGAAAGGCTGCTTACTCTGTTTTTAAATTACACACCTTGCCCTCACATTTATCATAGTGCAAATCTGTTCTCATTTACGGTACTCCAAGAAGACATGGAGGAAAGTCAGAATTCAGCTGTCTTCAAAATACTTCGCTTGGTGTAGTCACAATTCGCCACAGATTAGAATTACAATGGCAGAGAAAATATTTCATAGAATAAGGATCTAACCAAATGCTGTTTAGTGGCTGAGAAGAGCTGTTCTTCTGGCATCCGCTCAGGACTCTGAGTTGCCCTAATTTGTCCACTGTCCTGGGAAGTTCACCTTCAGGAAATGGCATATTTTGCACATATCGATGTATGAGCCAGTGGCCACAGAAGATATTATATACCATAAAGAAATACATAAGTGACAGGCATATTTGAGATAGGTTGATGAGGTTCTTATTCACTCTTCTTAACAATGTACCTCATGTAAATTATACTTTCATAGGAAGTCAAGCTGTTGCATAGATTAATTAATTTTGATTTTATCTAATTAATTTTGCAGGTGACATATACCTGATATTGCTGGACCCAGGAAAACTTAAATCTCTTGCTACTTGATAGAAAAAAAAGTAGTCATTACTTATTTTTTAAAAACTAAGAAGCTTCAGATAATCAAGGTCACAGACTCATGACTCATCTAAAGTATCGCATGGGACCTCAGAAGGAGAAAACAAATCCCATCAAAATCATGTCCAAATTAGTATTTTTGACAAAAAAATGCAAAGTGAAAACAATTGATTAAAAAGGGGGAAGATGGGAGGGACAGTGCAATACCTGGCAGAACCAATAAACATTGCAGTTTTAGAGGAAATATATGTTTGCCACAGACATTTCTCTCAGGCCACTCTTCAAGAGAGAAGAAAAACCTTCTTTCTGTGCCACTTCCTACCATATCATATACCGCACCATTAGAAAGATACTAATCTATAAATTCCAAAGGACAGTAACAAAGATGGTGAAGGGCTTGAGGTGAAGCCACGTGAGGAGCAGCTCAGATCCCTTGGTTTGTCCAGCCTGGACATGAGGAGACTGAGGGGAGACCTCACTGCAGTGGCAGCTTCCTCAGGAGAGGAAGAGGAGAGGCAGGCACTGATCTCTGCTCTGTGGTGACAGTGACAGGGCCCAAGGGAATGGCCTGAAGCTGAGTCAGGGAGGTTTAGGCTGGATTTTAGAAAAAGGTTGTTTGGGCACTGGAACAGCTCCCCAGGGCAGTGGTCACAGTAGCAGCCTTGACAGGGGTCAAGCAGTGTTTGGACAATGCTCTCAGGCACGTGGTGTGACTCTTGGGGATGATTCTGTGGAAGGCCGGGAACTGGACTCGATCTTTGTGGGTCCCTTCCAACTCAGCATAGTCTGAGATTCTGTGATTATTCTTTGTAGTGCAGTATTTCACATGACAGTAACTAGTGCCCAATGGTGCTGTGTTACTACATAATACTCACTGCAAGATCTGATATACTTTTATTACTTCTTTTGAATTCATTTTCTAATGACAAAAACCAAGGAAAGTTCCAAACCCTCTCCTCCTACCATCCCCCAGAAAAGGAAGCAATGCCTGATACGCATGCAGTGTAATGAGGTGGAATATAAAACAGACTCCCTACAGTTCCTCGGGAAGTCCCAGCCTTACGAGTGCCTGAGTAACCACAGGAAGGGAACTTCGGCTTCACTGACTCACATCAAGATGTCCCAGTGATTTTTTTTTTGTTGTTGCTATTCTCATTTTTAATCTACACATAAAAAACGCCCAAAACCACAATTATTTCTGTATTGATATGAATTCATTTCCTAATTATTGCATACCTTTTTCCATTTTGTGTATTTCATCCAGCAACATCAAACCATAGAAATAAATTAGTCTCACCATAAGCTCTCACTGCATTACAGAAACTAAGACAGAGAAAAGAGGTTTTCCTCTGTCCTAAAAGTCATCACTGAATTTAATTTGGGATGTAGATCAGTGAATATAAACTGTATTGTTTGGGAAACTTTTGCTGCGGGGGTTGGTTTTTTGGGGGTGGGGTTTTGGCTGTTAAGTTTTTTTTTCTCCAAACACTGTTGCCAAGACACAAGGTTCTGAACAGTGACAGGATATATTTTCCAGGACATAAATGGCAATGAGTCTATATTCCATTGAAACTACTGAATGCCTTAAGCAGGAGGGAGGTACTTGTATCTGCTTTCTGTCAACTTAATATTTTAAACAAAGATGTGTAGGATTAGTGGGCTTTGAAATTAAGTGAAAGAATTTTTTTAATGCAGTGATACCATTTTCAGGTAGGTATGGTAGCACTGAAACACTAATCGAGTACAGATGGAACGTGTATTTCTCAAAACAGACTAGCAACTAATTTTTTAGAAAAACTGATGTCATATGCATTTCTGTAATAGACCTCAACCCCAAAACTTGGATTTACTTTATCCTTTCTATTTACAGGCTTTTACAAGCAGTAACAAACTACTACTACTTCTGTGAAAATGTCTAGAAGAAACAGAAACACACTTTTATTGTTCTATTCATCAAAGACTTTGATCTTAATATTCTGTACATTACAGGAGCTGTGAGACAAACTGGGAGAACAAAGAGAAATGTATGAGCCACTACAGCAAAGTACTGTGCTCATCTATGTGCACAGATTATTCAGACCTACTCAAGTTTTAAGAACCCATTTTCGGAAAGGTTATTTCTATGCAGACACACAAAAATACACCATTATGCAATGTATGCTAACCCGCACCTATAATATGTGAGCATGAATACAGCTATCGCTGAAGACAGGTTTCACCAGTTGGAAAGAAATTAAATTCTGGGCATCAGTTCAAATAACACATAGCTTCTGCAATGCTAACTGAAGGAAAAAGTTTTCTTCATGACTAAGAGCATGATATTAGTTTTGTATTGACTAAATGGGCAGCAGTAAAAACAGCACTACATTAATTTTGCCTTTCATAAGTAACTATCGTGCTTTTCATAAATAGCCAGAGGAGAGTAAGAAAATGCACATATTCATTGAAATTAAGCAAATCAAAAATCACTGAAAATTTAATGTCCAGTAGTACCCAATTTGGACTGCAAAATACTTGAACTGAAATATCAGATAAAAAATAAAACTACCAAAGAGTTTGGGGAAAAAAAGACAACAAAAAACCTCACAAAAAACTAACAAACTGCTACAATGGTTCAGAGTCTAAAACCTTGTACTATTTAAAAAAAACCTGAAAATGAGCATGTTAAATTAATACAAAAAAGGGGCATTAAAATGTGATTTTAACATGTCTAGACGTAACAAAATGTTAGTGAAAAGATTACTAACAGAGGAAAAAAAATAGGTAAATGGAAGATAAAAACAAAGATTTAGATTGAAAGCTAAGACACGTTTTTAAAAGCAAGGGAGTTAACCACTGCAAGTAGTTCTCCAGACAAATGAAAAACTTTGTATCACATCACATCTTTAAAATGATGTTCAAGTACCTTTCTGATCAGAAAATACTTCTTCAAAGCAAAATACTGTATAAATTGTTATAATGAAAGATGTGACATAATGACCAGAATAGGCCCTTTGGCTCAAATTCCAGAACCAGTGGTATTTCACAATCTCATTTAGCCTTTTCCCCAGTCTACAACCACAGGAATTTAAAAAACAAACTATTTAAGAAATCCTTAACCTTAGTTATCATAATGTCTTCATATGCATCTAAGAATTAAAAATGTGAAATATGTCCCAGTTTTATAATAGACAAGTAATCACCAACAGTGGCTCAGAAGGAGTTTAATTTTTAGCTTTATTTAATCTTTATAAAATTTCCAAAATCAATAAACAACAGAATCCATCTCAACTGATGCTTCCTTCATTTAGCATTCTCAGTTCAAAGAATATCCCTGGCACCCTGTTGCAATTTAGTTTTAATTAATGCAAACCAAGATAATCCTGAAACTACTTTCAGTCTTTTCTATTTTTGCTTTTATTCAACTCCCCTAATTTTACACAAAATGTTTGCAATGCTTCAGATCTACAGGAAAAGCGTAATACTGTAAAAGTGTAATCTTTCTTTATACAGTGACTGATAATTTAGCTGCTACTAAGAATAGTGATTTTTTTTATTTATTGACTTTGATACAAGTTTATGAGTCTTATTTCTCACCTGAATTTCATCATATCAATATAATGTAAGTCACTGACACCAAATTTCAAATATAAGGTGGGAAAAATTTGAGCTTAAAATAAAGTTATCAAAGAGCTTTGCAAGAATTTAAGTATTATTCAGAAAGATCACTGGCAGTGATGAATGGATTTTCTGTAAATAATAGTATACTGACTGTTGACACCAGTATCTACTCCTATTTTTTAAAATCTAAGTCACCCATGAGTGTTGTGACTAATATGACTATGAATAGGAAACTAGTCAACAGTTATCTGAGTTCAGATACACTAAGTCACCTTTTACTCAGAATTTTTACAATTTAACAGTATAAATATAAATAATATCAAAAGACACTTGATATAACCCATATAATGTTATTCTTATAATTCCATTTTTTTCATAGGAATGGATAGAAACTGAGCCATCTTGATTGAAAAATTATCTTTTTCAGCAGAAATGGAGTATAATTAAGAAAAATTTAAATAATTACATGAAAATAGAAAATTCCTTTGTTGTGAGAAAATATTAGACCCACAATAGTAACAAGAACACATATGGCTTATGCAGTATCTTTTAGGGCTATTAGCATCAGACTTAGATTTCTTAAAGAATCTTAGAGGTATCACAGTCTCCAGAAACTCATGCCATTTCCTGAATCGTAAGAATTTATTACTTTGTGGATGTTGCAAAGAAACCAGCTTGCATAAAATTCACTACTTCTAATGCTTATCAAAACAAAACCTGTGAGAAAAACAAATATGCAAACCTCTAGGAAAAACCTTGCAGCAATTTGGCTTTATGCACCATAAAATTGTCTCACTAAAGGGGCTGGCCCCCAGTTTTGAGGCCAAATAATTGCCATCAGTAGCAGATGAATTAAATACGACACGAGCTAAAAATCTTGCTAAAGAACAGCCTGCTCCACTCTCTGTAATTGCACTAGATTTGATAAGAGTAATAAAAAGTTTATGAATGTTAAAGTGAGCAAGATCTACTACAATGCCACAAATTGCCATTTTAATATTAATCACATCTGTATTTAATACTTTCTCCTACTGAGGCTTGTATAGGGTACTCTATCACATGTACCTGGTGCTGAACACAGCTGATTGTTAACTCTGTTCTCGTGTAGCACCATTTCTGTGCCTCACTAATAAAAGGACAACAATATTGTAAGGCTCCATTATAAATTTTCTTCTGTACACAGTAATTAGACCTCACAATTCCCTTTGTGAAACTGGTGTTCTGTCAGGTCTTCAAGGATTTAAAAAAAAAAAAAAAAAAGGACAGGGGGTGGCACAGGAGAAAGATGGGATAGTGATGTTTGTTACACTGCAGCAGCAAGCTGTAAAAGACTCAAAATGCTAACAAAATACAAGGAAGACAGGAAAGCCTGCAGGTATTCATGTTCATGCACATGGGATTTTCCTTTTCTGTTTTTCAATGTTGTTGGATTCCAGCTCTGGTATTTACTGAAGAGAGAGAGCTCTTTTCCTCCCGGTTGCTTAATTAACATGGCACAGTTGGCCCTGTGACTCTGTCAGAAATGACACATGCGTCAAAAGTGGAATGAGTGTCCTTGCTGCAAGGAATTCTATTTTTAAGCAGAAATGACTCATCAACTACTGGGGTGTCCCAAAAGCTACAATTTGTCAAGCTGTCAGGAGAAAAGGAAGGGGGAAAAAAAGCAAAAGAGGTCACATCTTTATTTGTATCTGTATCTGTAGCTTAAACAGCAGAGGGGTAAGGCTGATTATATGTTCAACTCCACTCAGAAAAGCAACCTTCTATGCAAGCCATGTTTTAGTAACAGCTATATGGTCTGGTATTTTTAAAACCTTGGCTGAGTTATTTCCTCTTTTATGCTATATAGATTTGGGCATTTGTCCAGTGCTAAGGAAGAATGCTTCTAGCTCAGTGTGCACAACTGATCTGTCTACAGGGGAAGAAAGCACGGCACCAAATATTTGCAGATGCATCATCAGGTGCTTTTGGATGAAACAAAAAATGCAGACATTCATTTGGAAAGAGGAAAAAAAAATAAGAGAAGCTTCTAGCCAATTATACACTGGTGGGGCTTTTGAAAGAATTTGAATTGTAATTTAAGAATATGTTCCTGTAGCAATACTGGAAACAGATCAAGCAACACGGTATGAGTTTATGAAAACAGAGAAGTGAAACTGAGCAGGCCATAAATGTGATCTATACAGTTTCATTACACAAACTGACCTTCAGATTATTGTGTAGGTGGTGAAAACCAACACGGCAGGTTTCCTGAGAACTTGTTTCCAGTGAAAGTTACCAGAATCTAAGCTTTTAAATCTAAGCAAATAAATGCTAATCTAAATATTTTTTATCCACATTTCTTAAGTCAGATCAAAGTCATTATCCAAAGAATGTGTATGTAAGCATAACGGTGTTAATAAGCTTATTTTATTGATGCTCTACAGAGAGTAAATTATTATTCAGAAACAACAATAATTAGTAAATTGTAATTCATGCCAGCAAGTAAGCTTGTGCTTCAGATGCTGCATAACATGTAGTGCTGCAACACAAATATAATTCTCAAAATGAATATAAATTTAAAAGACTAGCAAACCACAGGAATGAGAAACTGAGATGTTCTATTACAATTGGTTTTTATCCATAGTCATGGGTAGAATTTTAAAAAGGACATTGGTTCTGGGGTTTTTTAGATAAAAGAGATAACTTTTAACACTCTGGTTTCACTGGACTCAGAAACCTGAGTTCATGGAGAGATATGAATTGCATATGGTATCAAAACTAATGCAAGATTTATGCAAGCAGGGCAGCAGAGGATAAACCTGAACTTAAAACATCATTTAGAAGTATGGTTTTCTAAACATGCCTGAGTATGCCTGACATCTGCCTTCAGGTGAACCACCTCACTCTTGAGCAAAGATCCCAGACTACAGAAGCTATTGGAATTTAGAGCAGATGGGAATAATCCTCCAAAAACAGAACTAGAAACCAATGAAGACTGCCAGCAATCAACCAGAAGCAGCTGTCAATTTGCAGTTCTTTTTCAGCCTGATGTTTAATCTGATATTTCTCAGTACACAAAAGCAGAAGCAATTCAGTGAAAAAGAAAGATGCAGTTGGGCACATAAGGAGGGTTGAATACCAGTGTTATTTAAATGCCCTTCAACAGTGGGCACTTGGGTGAGGCAACCATGTGCTACAGCCTTGGTCAAGCCACTGCCTTGCCCCTACCACTTGAAGAAATTCAGGTATCCCACATGAAGCATACAAAACCAAACCACTCTCAGCAGAGAGACAAGAACTTGACTCAAAAGCCTAATATAACACCAATGTCCAAACACACACATTTAAATTTATTTCTTGCAAACAGCTTCGGAACAAACAGTAAACTCACTTGCCATAAATGCCACTTGTCATAAGGTGTCAGAACAGACTTGCAACACAGTAGGGGGAAAAAGAATTTTCTACCTCATGCTACTAGATATTTGTTGGATTTGTTATTCATTTTCAGACAAGAAATAAAATGCTAGCATCTAATATCAAATCCTCAGAAACATTACTGTATGTCTATACACAGCCTCCAGATTTAAAAAAACAACAAAACTCTCACAGAGCAGCCACACTAAATGACCAAAGTCTTATCCAAGTAATCGTGGCTTTGAACTGCAAAGCAACACATTATGAAAACAGTTTGCCCTGAGCCAGGATCACACATCTTCCTGGGGCTTGGATCCATTTCAGTCTTCCAAGAGTGTCTGAATTTATAATAATAATCAATAAGAAACTGTGTTACAAAAGACGAAGGTGTTAAATGCTCATTTTTAACCAAAGACATTTTTAGGCAAAAAAAAAAATCCTGTAAGATTGAAATTGTATAAACAGTGTTGTCCCTCTTGCTGGCTTAGACCTTCAGAACAGCAATGTGGCCTTAATTTCCTTTGAGTCTCCCAGGCCACCATAGTCAACTTTACATTGCAGAAGACATAATCAGATATTCCAACATCCAACCAACCGAAATATCACCAAGTATAACTTGTACAAGCAAAATACCAGTGATACAGGAAATACCACAACCATGCTATGATTCTCTTTTCCAATATTTCACCACTGTTACAGCTATCAAGCTTTCCTTAAGTTTCAAACTAAATCTATAAAGCTGTAAATTGTACGGATTTTATAATTTCTCCAAACACCATAGGGAATGGCCTTTGAGTACCATTCCACTTACCTACTGGAACAGTGACATGTCTGCTCTCCCTACATCACAGGCAGTGATACCTCAGTGTAAAATCCTGCTTCTTTGAAAAAGCCTTGTAATGTAAATATACCTAACAAGCTATTCAAATTAGACAACA
This sequence comes from Cyanoderma ruficeps, assembly GCA_008694505.1. NCBI lineage: Eukaryota > Metazoa > Chordata > Aves > Passeriformes > Timaliidae > Cyanoderma > Cyanoderma ruficeps. Next base: position 7,921,504 of record VZDJ01000116.1, on the reverse strand, counting down.
CCTAAGTCAGAGCTCCATTTCCAATTAATTTCCTCCATTCATCCTTCAAAGAGAGAAACTTGAGAGAGCAGCATGTCTTACTCTCCTAAAAAGTGCTGTCTTAAAAATGTGCCAGTGATACAGATTTTTGCCTATACTGAAATCAGATTTCTGTCAACTGACTGGAGAAGGAAAAATTAATGGCCAAATGTTAAAAAAAAAAAATTAGTACATTCCAACTAACCCTTAAAAAAGAAGGATCTGATTCCTGAAATACAGTATTCTCATTTGTCTAAGAGATGACAAGAATTTAAACCATACAAGAATTGGCTCATGAAAAAGTGGGGACTTAGCTATTTAATGATCAAACTCTTAAGCCTGCTATGTTCAGTATAAACACATTAATTTAAGTGACAGATATTTACTTAAAGGCCTATCTAGCAACATTTTCATACAAATAAAGTCAGTAAATATCACTGCTCTTTTTGCTATTTCAGATTACTGACTTATTTTTGGAATACTAAGATTATACAAACCTGAACTTCAGTGATTCCTTTGTATAGCAGGCAACTGGTTGCAGCTGGAAAGCAGCTTTGCAGAAAATGACCCCAGTCTAGAAGTTCACTATGGGCCCTTGCAGTAAAGGTCAGCAGCATTTTCCAGGCTCCTTTAGGAAATGTGTTTCCAGCACGGAGATATGGACACAGGAGAGTGAGACCAGTGAAAGGCACAAAGGTGTTAAGGGACTGGAGTCCTGTCAGATGAGGAGGGCTCTTTTGTCTGACAGAGGCTCAAAGAATCTTATCAACATGTATAAATACCTGAAGGAGCCTCTTCCAGGTACTAAGAACAGAGCCAAACTCTACTCAGTCATACCCACTGAGAGGTCAAGAGAAAAAGACAGTTCCCGAGATCTTTTACAAGGCCTAACACTTCAGAAAAGTAATCCCACGGGAATTCATTGCATCATCAAGGTTGTGCATCACAATCACTAAGAATTTCTGTAGAACACCAAGGGATATAAACAGTACCCAAAAATTTCCCCAGAGCTTGATTTGTCAATTATTATGGAAGGAAATCTATTTTTGTTTGCCATTTTATCTGAAACTCATTCACAGCGTTTCTCACTTAATTCATTTGCAGCAATTCATTTTCATTATTTAGCAAATACAAACTACTGGCATTGATTAACAGAAGCTTCATGACAGTGGTTTGTCTAGAAAACTCAGAATATTTCCCATATTGCCTAACCAGAGATTCTGTACCACTAGCGAAAACAAGTGTAATCCAATGTTATTTCATTAACATGATAAAGACATACAAAGGACTTCCCTTTATTCATTATTATAATCTCCTAAATAGATTGGAGGAGTTCTTCAGGTAGTGTTTTACAAATTTTATCTGCCTATAATTTGCCAAACTGAAGCTCTCTGAACATGTCAGAGAATGAATGCAAACACTGAGCTAAGAGATGGATACTACATAAATCATGTATCTAACTTTTCAGTATGCCTCACAACATCCAGATTTTTTAATAATTCAAGATAACACCTATAATGACTGGTGGTTAAGGGACAATGTCTAGCAACAAAAACTCAGAGACATAATCATACCTAATCCCTTTGCTCTAGAGAGCCAAGTGCATAGTAACACATGGACAATCATTACCAGGTGGTTTTTTCCCTCCACTGTGGCCTGTTTCTTTTGGTTTTTGCCTTATAATAATCATATCACTGCTGTTGCTGGATTTGACTCATAATTAACACCATCTGTGCCTAACAAAGACCTTCAATCATTCTGGTATTCAGTTGCCTGCAGAGGCCATGCATTGAGCTGCACACCCACCTGGCTTCGACTGTAGCATGCTAATGAAAACAATGAATCTTAGCTATGGACACTTTCCCAGGAAAATTTGCAGAGCAATGAAGAAAATTAAAGTTCATTGTCACAAAAAAGGCTTTCTTCAGGAAATCAATTTTCAATTAAAGCAATAATGGTGTACCCTCAGTACCGACTACAAGCACAGTAAAGATAAAATTAAAATACTTAGGACCAAAAATCTTATTTAATGACATGTCAGTTTAAAGAATATTTTAGCCATACATTTAGTATGTAATTTTAGCCATTTCAGCAATGGTAAGCATAATCCAACAGAATTTCCTTAAACCAGATCGCAGAATTTTAAGTCAACTCCTACATCTCTTAGTCATTCATCATAAAAATCATCAACTCTACTGTCTACTCAGTAGGAAGCAATGCTCCTGTAGCCACTTAGGATGGGTTAATGAGTGTACTAAGACAAAGTACAACTTTATAAACATAATTAAAATACTTTTGCATGAGTAGATTTCACTATAAGCAGGATGGCTTGAAACAAAGTTTAGTACAATTTAAGTCCTGCTTACTTATCTCCTCAAATATTAAGACTGAAAGGCTATGTAAAATCTGCACAAACTCAAAATACTGGTAAATACATCCTTCAGAGTACAGAACAATGAACTGTACAAGATATCCTCAGCAAAATGATACAGCATAGCCCTAAAACTGGTTACTAGAGAAAAAAAAATCAATCTTTTATATGTCTTGCAAATTGAAAAGAAGTAATACATTCAGAAAACCAAACTGTAACCTGAAAACTATAACTAAATCAAAGCTCAAACTGAACTTTACTGAACTTTTTCTATGAACTGATTTCTGATCCTGTTAGACTCATCTTCATTTTTTTTATACATCAGGCCAATGAGATCCACTCAAAATTCAGACGTAGCATTGTCGATTTACAAATGAAATTAAAATTGCTGTTTCCTTGAAGGGCCATGAAACCAAGAAGGAGTCATCAAAATGTTCTGCAGATTATTCCAGTTAATATGGAAAAGCTTAATCATTTGTAATCAAAATGAGACTGGTATCTAAAACCACTTGAGTGTTTATGTTTACATAGACTTTCTGAACTATTCAGATAAACTTCATACCACATACGTGTCTGTAAAAGGGGTAACACAGCCTAAACAAATAAAAATTTTGTGAATCCTCCTGGGCAGTATTCTCCTGGACACTGTATCTGTAATAAATTTAAATAAATCATCCTCACCAGGCTGGCTGTATTTTTGTAGAACATTTTGCTGAGCAAAATCAAATGCCTTTCAGAAGACAAAACACAGAAGCAGTAGCAAACAAGCAGGAAAGCCAAACACAGTGCACTGTCAACAACTTATCCTCAAATATTCCCATAATAAAAGAGAATTTACAAAGACTTGAAACTAAGGGCTGCTTTTAGGGATTTTTTTTTCCTAGTAAAACTTTCGAAGAGAATTTGCTAATGACGTTTTTCTCCTTGTGCTGTCACACAGGAAACTTCTCAAACAGAACAGATAGATTTCCAATGCATCCTTCCTTCCTAATTTATTCCCATGCAATGGCAAGAAACCAGCATGAATCCTCCAAAACAAGAAATCAGACTTTTCATGTTGCATTGTTTTGCTAAGCAAGTTCTAGTATAGTATCTCTGAGATGTTTCCAGCTAAATTGCTACTCAACAAGTAGACAAAACCACCTAGGTTGGAATCATAAATTCTTACTGTTAGCATAGGTGAGAAAGAATGGCTTCACCCTATATAACAAAGACCCAAAAAATTAACTCAATGGTACCACAGGACACGGAAGAAGCCCAAGAAAACTGTTTTCCTGGAGAGAATCACAATCCTTTAAAAGAGGCATCCACGTAGAGAATGAAACAAAAATAGAATTAATACGTGTCTTTAAGAGTGAACTTTTATGCAGTCAGATATATTTGTGGATACTTTATATATGTAACAGAAGTTGGATGAAAGAATAATGATGCAGTAGTCAGAATGTCAACAATGAAGTTGCAACCATGACAAGGTGGCTTAACATTTAAAGATGTTTCCATTTCCTTTAAAATCATTTGATTAATCGTTTGGGGTGGCTAAAAGTACCAATTTGTCCTCTCTTTTCTGTCATAGCACTGATGAAAAGGGTATGGAGATGTGGAATGTATGTGGGATATTTTCTGATAGTTTTAGAAACATATAAAGCTTTAAGGAAAATCACATTTGACTAAGAATAGACACATTAGTGAAAAGCACAAAGGAGACGTGTATGAACATAATTGTGCCCATTTTTTGTGATAAAGTATGGTGCAGAATTCCAAGTTGGTACCAGAAACAGAATCAGTACAGAAATATTTTACAGCAACACAAAGCTACTTAATTGACTCTGCGGAGATGTAGAACTAACTGGTATGGAGGATGCTGAAGCTGCACCATTTCCTGAGCTCAGATCTCTCCAGAGAGGATTACACTGGATGTGCCATTTCATCTGGTACTACTCTGGCAGAGTGTCTGTCAGAGTGATGAACTGGGTAACATAAAAATGCTCTTAGTTTACCCTCCTTTCACAGCTGTGACAACCTTCATACTTCAATTCAGCCTTCATACTACAATTAATCATGACACATGCTTGCTTGAAAAAAACTCTGTGGTCTTTTCACTCTTCCCTCCAATATCTAATGGAAGAGTGTTGTTTATCCCATCTTTCTTGATGCCCCTTCAGTTAGTATGAAGTCATGCAGGATTCCTCTGTGGACATACCCTCACTGCATCTATAGATTTACAGACAGATTAAGGGTCTTGGATGAATAGATCACTGGCAAGATCTATGAGATGACTGCTCACACCAGCACTCTTCAGCTTTGGACTGAAGACACAATTTTTCTAACCCTCCACATGTAGGAGCCAGTAACAGGTGAAAGTGCTTGGCCCAGGAAGAACACACCAGCTCTGGAATGCATTGCTAATGGAAAGCACACCCTGGGGCATGCCACCATCTCTCTGCTGGGAGCACCTATTTGTCTCCACTGATGCTGGCAAGCTGTAGTCTCTGTTGTTCCACCTGCTTTTTTGAAGACATCACAAGCATTCCTCTCACCCTACCTTCATTATTTCCTGTTTGACCAAATTCTCGAAGGAATGACTTTTTCCAAGCATGCAGTTGTGGATCTTAAATAGACTGATATAGCACTGTATTTCATTCTGCATTGCTTAAATGGGCATCAGGTCAGCACAATAAAATAAAGAAGGAATTTCCCCTCTGGGGATAAATCTGGTGTGTTTCTAGTGCGAATTATTCTATTAAGCATTTACAAAAAAAGTAAAAACAGAGAAAATACCAAGATGTGTGTGTAGAACTAAATGAGGGTAAGAGGGGAGAAAGAAGAAGAAAATGAAGAAAAAGTGTGCAAGTACAGTATGCTAACTTCAGGTTTCTGAATTTAAACTGCAGCACAAGTTAAATGTTGACTGAAAACCAAGAGAAATGCCCAGTTAAAACACTCGTTGATCAAGCAATCAATATGCTGGTAGCAGTACATGGATTAGGTGCCCAAAGAAAGCTCAAGTGTCCCAGAAACTATCCCATGTTGTCATCTTTCCTCTCCTTGAGGAAAACAATCAAAGACTCAAGAATGCAGTGCCTAAAATTAATTATATATTCTATTAGTTTCACAAAAACCAAATACCCCAACACACAGCTGTAGCTGATCTGAAATTGAAACATAAGTAGAAACAGGTTTTAATCAATTCCATACTTTCAACCTGGAAATATCAGGCATCCAGCAGCTTTGCCATTGTGCTTTAAAAAGTTTTACAAAGATCTTCAGAAAGGGACCACCTTACATACTTTAGTGGTGACATATTAAGGAAAAATTTCTAAAGTTAGCAGAAACACTCATTGCAATGTTAAGAAGGAAAACCAATTGTCCTCACTTTAAGGGTGCCCAAGACAGAAGTTGAGTCTTCCCACCACTTGGCTCCTCTCCACAAAAAGTATCTCTACCTTAGTTATTTGTATTATACTTGACACATCTACGTCTTCAAACTCACATAATACAGAGCTGCCTGGCATCCATATATCCAAGAATGTATTTTGCTGGTGACACCACGTTCCTAAATATCAGGATGTACAGATGTCAACAGTGGAATGTTTGATTTTCTGAGTCACAGAATAACTGTTTTAGAACATTACTACTACCATTACAGACAGTAGGCAGGCTCATATGGACTGACTTTGGCATACAATCTCAACTGTTGCAGTAATGGAAAGACTTAAACTAGTTCAGAGAAAAACAGCAAGCATGTCATCATAGAACTTTAGATTGCTATTGATCCTTCAGAATATCACTCTCCAAAAGAACTGTATTCAAGAAAGAGTATTTTTTTAAGTCCCTTTTTATTTGTTTCTTCTGTGTTAGGCTACCAATCTGCCTTTTACAACACTGACTGTGTCCAGCTGGGTGTGAACACAAGGGTGGAGTATGAACAATATCAGAATACAGTCTGAGCTACCCTCGTTTGTATCAAACCACCACAGAGCCCAATGAAACTTTCAACACTGTATGATAACATCGCGGTAAACCTAAAAAATGTTGCAGACACATAGTAGTTCACCTTATCTTGGTAGAAACCTTCCACGCTCAGAAGCTGGAAATACAGAGATGCAAGATACAATGCTCATACTGTCTAATTCATGCAGAGGTTTTCAGAAGTGTTTTTATCAGTCTCCCAAGAGGCTTTTTTCCTCTTCCAAACTGCAATTTTCTGACAAATATTTTTAGCCTGTATTTCTTGTCCTAGTCTTGATTTTGAAAGATTTGACACATGCATAATGAATATAAAAACTGTAATTTTGCAATAGTATGTATTATCTCAATACACAAAAGTAGTTTTCCTCTCCATTCTACAGATCAAATGCGATCGTGTTCAATTTAGTTTTGTAATCTTTTTTCCCATTCTTGAGTTATTTTTTGTAGAACCCGTGCTATTATAAAGTTCTTTGCACTCAGGCGATGAGACCAAGCACTGATTTGAAGTAGATGAATGGAGAAATTTAGAGATGTATAAATGCTGCAGGAAAGGAGAGAAAGGAAAATGTACTCAGATACTCACTTTGATGAATCTATGAAGTATATTACAAGAGCACCAATACTAAGAGCGAAGACTAAGACAACCTACAAAAGAAAAGAAAAGCGTAATTATTAAGCAACATTAACCATTTACTCTTTTACATACAAAAAAGGACAACAAATAAATCACAAGCCAGTTTAATTTCAGCTCTAATTGTCTTTAGAAAACTACTCCTACTTGAACTTCAAACATTATATATTATCATAGAATGCTTTCTTGCATTGAAAAAAAGACTATCTGGCTTTAACAGACCAATCTTTCAGGATTGCTCATTGGTGCATAAACCAAGGCTTATCTTCTCTTCTACTGCCTTGAAACACATACTTAACATAATTCATAATGTCTCAAAGAATCACAGAAAGGGCATCAGAAGAGAATGGAATCTGAAACTCCATTTCTTTTTCCTGCTAGCAGAGAAAGATTTTTCCTTTGCTAAGCTACAGAAGAATTGAGTTGAACTGGGAACCATCAAGTGTATGGAAAAAGCAAACCCTGAACCAGTCAGGTTAAAGTTATACTAAAATTAAAAAAAAAAAAAAGAAAAATAGATTTCAGCAAACCCCAAACTCTTGTATGCTACATGATAAAATCTCAAATGCAAGTTTTTCGCTGTATTCCCATCTAAATAAAGTGGAGCATAACCTGGTTACAATTACTGTAACCAGTAATTCTAGTCTTCCCTAGATTGCCTGGGGAGGTAACATCTATTTTAGAGACTTTACTATGCTTGAGGAATGTCACAAATAGACCCATACCCCAAATTCACAGCAACTAGAATGTGAGTGAGGGAAAAACACATATATAAGTGAATTACTGCCTTTTTCATTAACTAGGCCATGGCAAGAAGTTTGTTTGCTCTGCTTATTATTTCAATGCATTTGCCAAAACATTGCAATTGCTACTGATCTATTATTGCCTCTCTGTACAGAAGGAAAGAATCCTTTAATTTATAATAGCTTGCTGTTTGTTTAAGATTGAGAAATGTGAACTCATATGCTAACAGCTATACTGACTAAGTACTTACTGACAAATTAAAAATAAACACCAATCTGATTAAAGGAAAAGGGGGAAAAACATGGAATAGTTTCTACATATCCCCAAATCTTTCATTAAAAACGAACAGAGAAAATCCAGCCCAAGATTTCAACAGAAGTGTAGAATAACTTTTTGAGGCAAGAATCAGAGAAACTGCAGATAAAATCCATCTAAGGAAAATTAAAAATGTTTTGACTGATTCCGAGATGCTCTAGAAGTGCTTTGACTAGAGTCAAAATTAAGGCATCCATAATANCAATTTACCACAACAAAAAAAAAAAAAAAAAAAAAGAAAGAAAAAAAAAGGGGAGTTTTGATAAGGGCACAATAACATTGCAGGGAAGCACCAGCTGTGAGAAACACTGTCCCAGTCACACTCAGCTTCCAGGGCCCAGCCTATGCAACAAAGGGATAATCCAAGGGGTGGCACTGTTCCCCCTACAACGCCATAACTGCATTATTGAAGAAAAAAAGGAAAACGGGAAGGCTGGTCACATTAGACAGGAGGGCTACAGTAAATAATGAAGAGCCATGTAGGGACTCCAGAGCAGGAACTTCAGTCTTTCATACCCTCTAACACTTGATTATTCTGTGAACATTAAAACAGAAGTCTTTGAAGTTTCAAAGGCAAATTCTTGCTTATACAAGATGAAATTATCCAAACATAATTAATACAAAATAGCATAGAACTCAAGAGGCAAAGTAGAAAATCAAAAAGGAATATTGGGCTCTTTTTATTTTCCTCCAAAATTAAGTATTAAAATAGGAAGTATGCAGTGAAAAGAAGAAAACTTTCAGAAATTTGTAACCCCTAACACCTCAGGGCATCAGAAAGTTCTTATTTTTTCTGATAACAATCTGTTCTGTACTGTTCTTCAAAAATGTTTCTTTCAAACTCTTATTCTATGGCTAAATAATTCAACCCAAAGGGTACCATAATTCTTCGAATATACTAGGCTGTTCATTAATATCATTTGAAATTATCTTAGCTTTCATTTCTACAGAATTCACACAGTAAATTCTGTTAATAAGTTACTCAGTTTTATCAACTATGATTTAAAATAAAATTCCATTAGTTTTTATATTTATAATTAGTTATGGAGAACATAAATTATTTCCTATAGACATAAAGCTAAAACCTCAATGATCCATTAAACTTTTGCTACACAAAAGTTGGCTCTACTAAGATGCAAATAGCCTGATGTTTTGATCTAACTTGGATGAAAATTCTAATACTTCAAAAATAAACCCCAAACATCCCTTAACCATCAAATAAGAAACAAATTTATGCAAAGAACAAAAGTCAGAAATCATTCCATATAGGCAAAGACATAAGGGGTAAGAAATTATGCAGTGAAGCAGACAGAAACAACAAGCAATTTATATATCTTAGATTAATATAAATACAAATTAAGTGCTATTTACTATAAAACAACATAGATGCTTGGTCTAAAAAAAAAATCAGTGTTCTACTTTTTTGTACTGTAATACTTACTTCACTGAGATATTTTTATTTATATTACCTTTGAACATAAACCAGTGAACTAAAGCAGCTGTTTAATGTCAAACTATAGAATTCATGTAAGTTCATCCAACAAAATCGCCTTCAGAATTTTGTGATTTGTCCAGTCAAATAAAATGTGCTCAGATTTTTATAGAAATTGGTAGTAAATTTCTGTTTAGAGGCATTTTTTTTCCCACTATACTCTGCCTCATAACCAGGAGTAAAGCGTAAGAGGATCTCTCAAGTCCTGAGACAACAGGACCTAGGACCATGCTCTAGATGAAGTTGTACACTGACTTTTCTCTGGCCTTGAACACGTTGCCCTGCCTACAGTCTGTCTTTTCCTTACCTGGGCCCTCCTGGGCCAACATATAACTCACTGAAATGCCCAAGGCAGAAGTACAGAATATCCACCATCTCCTCTATGGGACCATGAACTCCCAAGGTGCTCCTAGAACAGCATTCTGCCTCACTTGGATGTGCTAGATCGTATTTCCTATTGATGAAATGCTCTCTTAATATTTTCTAAAACAACTGCACTTAATGGCATTGCTCTTCTCTTTGAAGAAAACTGTCTAAGCATGCACCAGTTCGAGCCACCTTGCAAGAATAAACCATGAAACACAAGCAAATGATGGCTGAAGTGAATAGGAGAAAGATGAAGTGACAAAATAATGAAAAGACTGAATAAGATTGCATCTTGTCCCCACCAGCAATACTAAATGAAAAGCTCAAAGAAATTGGGAAAATTTACCTTTTATTCAAAAATGCAGGGAAACAGATTTTGCTGTTAATATATTTCCTGTATAAGAATCATACTTGACAGGACATAATACTACAACCAGGCAGCAGTGATATATGCAGTGATTCTCATGCAAATCCAGGCAAAGTGCAAATTCCACAGCCAGGATCTGCTCTTGATGACAGGATACATGCTAACAGCAATGAATCTTAAGGGTTCTGTCTGCTGGGCAGTGTCCTAGCTATTAAATCTGTCTCAGTGACTTAGTGATCCTACCACTTAGCATGCAGAAAAGGCAGGTGGTGAAGGAAAAATAACAAAAAAACAATCTTCATTTCTACTATTTTTTCCAATCTTTGAATGTCAGCTAGGATTTAACATCCAATTGTAGAAGCAAGTAAAGCACCTTCAAGCCAGATGATGAGCAACCCCATCTTTCAGGGAAGTCAGAAAAGGTTCAAGATCACACAACTCTGAAGAGACTTTACTAACTCTTAGTTTTGAGCTTGAAGCAGTTAAAGCACTAAATCCAAACTTTGCAAATTTTATAGCCATATTAAAAACTCCTCAGAAACCCAGTCTCGAAAATGTTTACATCCAAGTAATTTCCTTTCAGTTACATTTTCTGATTTTGTTTTTTGTTTACTGTTATTACACAAAAAGGAGTTAAATAAAAAGTTAATTAGCTATTAAATTTTACGTTAACTAATTTAGTCATCAGCACACAATAAAAACAGCACTTTAAACTTCAGCAGCTTTCCTAGATTTTTTTGTTATATAAATTTTCCCCTTCAGCAAAGCTTATATAGACTTATATTTTTCAAGAAAAGTCTGAGTTTATCCAAAAGAGGAGGTGAAGGGGAGTGAGAAATGACTACCTGGTAAACCAGCAGGCAGTAAATTCTCAGTGAACTCCTGTTGGAAAATTCATAGCAAGGATTTAATTTAAAACCAAAAGGCAGCAAAGTAGGCCAGTGTGAGCTCTGATTGATGACCATGAGTAATCAGAAGACTTGGTTATTGTCCCTAGTCCTACCACTCTTGTGGGGTGTGACTTTGGCATATTACTTGACCTTTTCAGGCTCCCAATTCTCCCTCTTGCTTTCATTTGGCAGGAATACTCCATGCCAACTCCTTAGGGCAACCACTCTTCACTACAGGTGTTTGCAGTGAATCTTGCAGAGCTGAGAGCTCTCCTGAGGCCACAGGAATCACCAAGAGCCCAAGCAGGACAGCCAACAGGAACAGCACTGCTATGATAGCAATGGGGCTTTGTGCATTAAAGGATTTTATGTAAGTAGAAAAGTATCAATAACTCTAAGATAAACTTTTTGCCAATTTTTCCGGAAATATATTTTTGGTATCACTAAGTTACTCCCCAGTATAATAAGGTTTTAATTTAAAAATAGAGTCTGTATGTAATGCATCTCTTTTTACAGACTTGAATAACACAATAAGAAATACAGAAACAACACTTATGGGACAGAAAACACACACACAGCAGAAAAAGAGTTACAAAAAAAAAAAAAATTAGCCACGTATTTAGTTCCCAAATATTGAATTTATGCATCAGAGCAGTAATTTGGGTAAATCTGAAAGGTACAAGTAAAAGCCATGGTAAAGGCCTGAATCCCTGTGAGCTTGCCTAACTACTCATGACTGTAGTAAGTAACTGATGTAATAGGTCACTGGGAACAGAATATGGAACATCTCTGAATGAAACCACACCAAGGAGAATCAGCAAATTCAGTCTGCCTGCCACAAGCTATGTTTTATTCTCTCTCCAACAAAAGATTCAGCCTTCTTACATAGACTTGAACAGACTACTTCCCATTTGAGCAGACTGCTTATTACAAGGAATGCTGTGAAATCACAATTAAGGTATTATTAGAGTAGACATCAGACTCAGAAATATGAAAAATAAAACCAGAAAGTAAACAAAAAAGTGTACCTTTATGTACTTTTCCACACACATTTCCCATCTCATTTGAAGAAAAAATTTAAAAAGGAAGTATTTTTTGCTGTGATCCGTTCTGTACATGATTCAATATATGTTAATATTTCGGCTGTATTTTATTTTCTTTATACAGATTGGGGTTTTTTTCTCAACTTTCTACTGACATATTGACAATAAAATGAAAATTTCTGTTCAATCCAAAAATGTGAAAAGACTGAGATTTTCTAATTAGTGAAAAAGTACAAGACAAAAAGTCCCATCTGTTAATGGTGCTCTGTAGCTTGAAGTTAATTAGGTTTGCTGGGAGAGTGCCTGGCAATATGACCAATTAAAATACATGCAACTTTTCCAATTCAGTATCATTACTCAAAAAAATAGCAGTACCTTCTATCAAAACGTGCCATTTGTTAGAGCTAAGTGGATGGCATTGTCTGTCTGTAAATAACTGTGCATGCACATTTTGGGGGGGATTTTCTGCTCTCCAATCTAATAGGTTCTTCCTCCTGATTACCTTGCAGTCACCCAAATTAAGGTCAAATTCACTCTTTGTATACTGGTAGAGGAGTAACTCTCACAGATTTCCAGTGGATATATAACTGGCTCTACCAACTACGCTGAGCAAAAGCATTCTGTTGATGACCATCACCCACCTACTGTGGATGCCAGTGTTCTGCTTCCCAAGCTCCTCACTGTCCCATTGCAAATGACAGCTGCTAACACCCCTACTGAAATGTTGATTTACAGAAAGCAGTGATGGACTGTCAATCAGACCCTGCAAAAATGAAAACCAACCGGCTCAGCTGCAAAACTGCACAAAAAGGCCAAAGAACCCAGAGCCGGGTCCCCCTGTCACACACTGCACAGCACCACTCGTCCTTGTGGCTGATTATTCACAGCCCCATGCCCACTGCTCAGCCCCAGAAAACCTCTGGGTATTGTGTCAGACCTTGAAACACAGCATGCGGTCATTAATTTTTTCTTTGTTTCTATGTTACTATGCTTCAGTTGTCACAAAACGAAGAATTAGAACTGGGTAACTTCAGCTGGAACAATTGTTCTAACAATACTTTGGCCTACCTCTGGCTAAACAAAGTGATGAAGGTGAGATGAAGAAGCAAGCAGAGACTCCTACACACTTTTTTGTATAGTGCCTACACAAAAAAAAATCTCCACCTGTGCATGGGATATCTTGGAAAACACAAAAGTGCATTAATTCCTGGAAAGAATGAAAGACAAGGTACTAGCCCAAAATCACAATCAAATTCTTTATAATTAATTTATAAAATAATCTAACTACCTGATAGTGCAACGTCTGGGAAATTAATCAACTGAAATCAAATAAATATATTTACCAGTAAAATGTAATGTAGTCATTTGCCAACCCACCCCTGTATCTGTAATGCCACAATACAGGACAGAAAAATCAATAAACTGTAAAAAAAATTACTGAAAAATTCTGTCTTTTTGAATTAAGCAATTGTCTATTTCTTAATTAGTATTTGTATAAAAAATAAAAAACATTAAATAATAATTAAAAAAACCCCACAAAACCCAACAAAATTACAAAAACTAATTTCATGGTTCTTGTCCTTACTTCAGTATACTGTACTGCTCATCAGTTACCATTCACAGTTTGGTAACTGACAACAAAACACAAGAACACCCAAGAAACTGTCAAAGAAAGACAGAAAATAAAGAACACTGGTAAAAAATACCAGAAAAACAATACAGTAGGGTAAATAAAATGCTGCTTCTTTACAATGCTTAAATCAGAAAGATATTTCTGAAGTAAAGGGATTGAGGTAAGAAAACCACTCAAACGAGTTCTCAAGAAAAAATGCATTTGAAAATGTGGACCTTCTGAGAATTTAGGCCTCTCCCTCCAATTCACAGAGCTTTTGTACAATGCTATACATATTAACAGTACACTTTAAAGGAACTTAAGCATTACTGCCATGCCATAAGAAATTACTAAAAGGAAGTATATTTCTTTGTGAATGAATCACTTTAAGGATTACATTTAATGAAATTATTTACCTTATACATTCAAATTAATACTAGATTGTATGGCAAACAAAAGGAATGCTCACATTCCTCAGTTATTTTGACATTAGTCTGACATGCAACCTACACAACAGACAGTCGTGCCAATAAATGTTCAAAGAAGAATTAGAGAAAGAGGTTACTCCCCGTTTCATTATAAAACCTTGCTAAGGTTTTATAATGGAATAAATTGGTAAATTTTCAGATTTTGTGTTGAACAGATTTCCTGCTACTATTCCTGAATTTTCAAATAGCAGAACTCCACAAACACAGAAACAAACACCTCCCATTTGAACTGTATAGGTTCTTAGTCACAAGAACTCACACATACAGCAAAGGTAGATACATCTGTGGACTTATTTGGAAAATTGGAAGTTCTTGGCTCCAGTAAAGCCTAGTAAAACTTCATTCAAGAAAAAGACTGAATCAAGAATGCTGAAATCATTCAGCACAGGACAGAGCATTTGAATGCTTGTCAAAGAATGTACTTTAAAACATTATGAAAACAAGACACAGAAGGGAAAAGACTCACTGCTAAATGCATGTGACAGGCTATAAAAAGAGTTTGCTGCTGCAGTACTAAGATTACAGCTCTCATCTTCCATGTACCATTACCTAACGTGGGTTTTTTCTTAAATCTTTTGTAATATAATATAATAACTATAATTTAGCACTTTTATTTCCAGACCAAACATAGAATATAACAATTTCTGATATTTGCAAATACATTGGTCAACTACTACTGTAAGTCTAGAAAACCCTGTAACAGTTTGGCAGACTTCTGAAGAGAGGCAGCCATCAGCATGACTCTTTTAAAAGGGACCACTAAACCTTCGGACATTCCCATGAGGATTTTTCAGGAGCTCACTGCTCCTAAAGTCATGTTGTCTGCTCAGTGATTTAGCACAGCTTAATGTCAACATCATCAGAAACTTTCTGTGACAATGAACAGAGACATCAAACACAGGACCATCGAGGAACAAAATGAACAAAGGAAACTATGTTACGTAGGAAGGGGAAACTTGGTGATAGAGATAAAGAGCACAGTATTTTTGAAAGTCACCTTTTTAAGCATCTTGCTCCTCCTTTTTCTCTGCCATTGTTTGTCCTTCAGTCATTTTGCCAAAATTGATAGCTTTGACTGATAACCACAGGAAAATCTCTCTCATACCAATCTGCTTTGAAGATGGAAAAATTGACTTTTTTATCACCAGGAATAAATCTAAACCTACTTATTCATCCAGCTATGCATGAGAATTCGTGAATACAAAAAGCTGCCTTTAATTAGTGTACAAAAGAAAATGATAGAGAGAAAGACTGAGCATTGTAAATTGTAGGACTCACTAAATTTAAATCATTTTAGTCATTTAGTCTTAAGATATCCGGTAGTTCTAAACAAAGGCATAAACCTCAATAGTTTTACAGAGGCTATGTCAAAATATAATTCTTATCAGACCTCTCAATTTCCCACAGCAACAAAAATATAGACAGTGTGAGCTCTTTTGGTTTTTAGACTAATTTGAACTGAAAGGCCTGCCAATTAATTATTTGACACAGTCATTGATAATGAGATGTGAGTTCTGCACATAATTAGAAAATAAAATTTAGCAATTTTATTGGAGCAGCTGAACCTAAAGTAGACTGTTCAGGGTTGTGGTGATCTTAGTTTGTGGGTAAGCATTCACTCACAGTAAGACAGCCATTCTCAGTGGGCTTTGGAAATACATGGAACAAATGTCCATAGAGTGGTTTCTGCAACTTGGAAAAACATCAACACATTTTTTCCTTTTATCTTAGGTAAAATCTGCATAAGCATAACTATATGCTACTATAGGTCAAACCTTGATTCACACTTTGGTGCAAGACTGCACTGATATGCCGACCTTGATATTTCAGAGAAAGGTAAGAAAGCCTTTGATGCCATCAGGTACAAGCACTGGTGACTTCCGTACTGTAATTGTCAAGGTGATGGCATGTTGTGAATATTGTTAATCTGGAATTATGATTCAACATTATGTACCAAATGATAGGAAATTCACATAAGGTATGAAATTAAATCAGTGATTTACAACTATCACTGAAGACCAATGCAGAAAACAAATGATGCAGCAAGCAAATGTAAAAGCTATTTTTACACAACAAACCTTTTCTCGCAGTGAATATTTTTTCTCAGCGGTAGGATGGAAAGACCAGTTTTTCTGTTTGGATGCAAAGACTGATTTATTTAGCCAACCTACTCTCTGCAGATGAGCTTTCCTGTTTTGCTATGTACCTATAATTCTAAAACTGAAAGCTTTATTGTGAGCATTTTTCTATGTGGTTTGGAGATAAAAAAACAATCACATGGCCAAAGGCTTGCAGAATCAACTTCAAATGTAACTCTAACAGCCTCGTATAGTACACTTACTTCTAAAAAAATACAGCAATGATCACTAAATGCAGCCTTGAAACCAACTGTTACCTCAGCAGACCTTTTCTCCTGCTAGTGACAACATTGTCAGGTCCTTCAACTTTCACCCTCTGCTGTCATGGCTTTTGTTATTCTTTTTATATAACATGAAAAGTTTAATTAAAAAAAAAAACAACAAAACAAACAAACAAACACCCCAAAACAAACCCTATATTCTCAAAATCCTCCTTTCCTCTGGGTTCACAGTCTTTACATCTTTATCTGGCTTTGCTAGCCTATAATATTTTCTCATCAGCATCCTTGTTTTTCATACAGACACCAACTTGAGGGAAGATACCTAGGAAATTGCCTGCCTTCCCACCTGCTTTATAGGGTCCCTTATAAAGGTCTAAGAATGAAAGGCCACTAAGATTCATTATGGCGTGGTCTTATTCACAAACGTAAGAGAGGATGGAGAACAAGGAACATCCAACTTCAGCTTATGTTCTGTCTCATAAATATCAGTTGGTATGTAATTTTTCCCATTTTCTGCATGCTTGCTTCAACCTACAGTCTCTCTCTAAGGCAGTTCTGAAAACGACCAAAAAAAACAAAATTGGAAAAACTACCAGGTAATCACATACCTGTCATGGTGAAAGATTTATAAGAGATATTACTATGACTGCATGTCTTTATGTTAATATGCAGTTTTAGTTCATATCTTAGCAATATGACAGAATGGGCAGAAGTTGAAAGTACATAATGGGTTTGAAGGTTGGTTTTTTTAAGTATAGCAAGAAAAAAATTATATTTCGCCTGAACTATAAAAAATATCCAGGAGCAAACCTTGTGAAAGACAAGGTGGTTTTCTCTGAATAAGTACTGCAGAACCTGGCTGAGATTGTGTTAAGGTAAATTATACCACTGAAGTGTAAACCCTTTTCTTTTTTAACGTGCTTTCCTTCCCTGCCTCCTGAAACTCTACTGACTATTGATCTCCTACAGAGTTTCAGTCCTATGTTGCTGTATTCAAAAAACATTTTAATAGGCTACCTTTCTAGAGTCTATTTTTAAACAATGCTTGAATACCAGATATCAATGGAATTACCTTTTTAACACATCTTTATCGGTAACAATAATTTAAGTCTTTAGCCTGGGACAGGAAGTTTCTCTCTCCCAGCTGCAGGCCTAGCTGCTTTCCTCCACTGTGCCACAACCAACAACCCCATCTCTCCGATGCTCAGCCTCCCCTAAAGGACACTGTTCTTGTCCAGTAAAGGAAAAGTTGGCAGATGAAAAAGAAAGACCATCAGGATGAGTGAGTGGTCTGTTTTGGTTTTCTATGAACCCAAAATCTCATCAACCCCTGGGTTTTGCCAATGACCTTCCCCCTCCTCTGAACCACTTGACTGCACTTACAGCCCCGCGCACAAGACCAAAAAGTGTGAAAAAACAAGAAAATTATTAAAAGTAGTCCAGTGACACTTAAAAAATGGCAATAACACTTGAAAAGTGTTTATACCAAATCTGCAAATGAGAAATATTTATTCTGCAGTGATGACATGGCACAAAAACAAATACTATCAAGTCCTAATTCTAACAAATAATTTGTTTTCTCAACAGCTTAGCTGATGTGCTTCCTTTCTGACTCTCAGGCAGAGCTGGAAAACAGAGCTTTCAGCATTCAAAATTTCAAACACTAAGTGTAAAAAATTCCTTTTGCTGATTGCCTGAAACCTCAGAAGCCTCTCTGATCAATCTTACAACAAAGACCTTTGTAAAAACATGCCAAGGCAGACTGTTGACTCAGAAAGGAAGTCCACGTACGGATTCATTAACATGACTGCCAGTAGCACTGATGCAGTCCTCAGAGAGATCTTGCTGAGGCAGTTTCCCAATCCATAGTTTGGTTTCTTATCATGGTTACAGGTGTATTAGACACCAGGAATGCTAAGAATATACGCTTACAGAACTGAAGTTAAAGCTGCAGCTATCTCTCAACTATGAGAGCAGGAGTAGGATGTCACTAGTGACAAGACCATGCTGCAGGGCTACGACATAACACTTGGGCATGAGGAAAGGCTTTGTTAGAACAGGTGACACAGAATTTGCACAGACGCTCTGCCACAGACAGTGTTGGTATAAGCTGCACAGTAACCAAACACAACTGTCTTATTTTTATACCTGTTCTTGAGTGAATTAGAAGCAAATGACCACTGTACTGAATAGACAGAGCACCTGTTTGCATTTGGTTAACTCTGACCACTTTACATAAGATTCCAGAACAAGTACCAAGAAATGAAGAATGTCTTAATACATAAGACTGTATATGATAACTAAATCAACTTGTTCTTGTGGAAATTTTCAGACAAAACAGCTGTGTTTATGTTTGTTACCACTGTATTTTAAGAAAAAAATCAATTAAATAATACATCAGTGGAAACTTACATAGATAACAGTTTCATCAAAGATAAGAATTCCATCTTTTTCAGAACAGCCAATGGTCTGTAGAGACATTTTTTTTAAAACTTTTCTGTGTTTAAAATCAGATTCAGGTATTAAATCTCAGCCTTTGAACATGAGAATCTTCACTATTATGGCTCTAACTCCTCTCATTTGAGATGTTCAATTTTGTGTAAATACTTGAATATCCTTGGGAAAGGGAACATGGAACACGCCACATCTCCCCCAACCAAGTTAAGTGATATAGTCTGCTCCTGCATCCTTTTAAGTTTGCATGATTGTTTTCAAGTAATACGGTTTGAGATTCTAGTTTCTTACTTTTTAAGTTATTAGTGTTTTTCTTACATCGGACTACCTAACAGTTTGGTTTGCCTTCTTCTTCTTC